>CM066328.1:73621150-74008650 GCA_033807585.1 Hydrophis major | reverse complement strand
TGGAAATGTTCAGTGAATTAACTGCAACCAAAGATTTTTCTTAACGAAGGAGTGAACTTTACAATTGGTCTATAATCATTCTGTCACTATCTAATGTTTTCCATATCTTTGCAGTCCAGATTTGGTTGCCCAACAAAAATTAATTGGAGAGGACTTTGTTTCAAAAAGTATGTATATTTCAGAAGAGATATATCAGATATTTGAAAGCATGGTTTCAACATTTTGGCAGCACCTAGATCTTGCAATGAGTGCTGCTACAATAAAATGGCTACCAGCGAAAGCAATAGCAGTTTTCAAAATAACTGCCCAGCTGGATTTGGCCAGACACATAACATCTACTTACCAAAATGGAAACAGGTTCTTTTTAGGGTTCTTGAATTTTAGTTGCATAAATCTTGATGACTGCTAGATGGCAGCAAAATAATACTGTTTGATAAATAGGTGGTAATAGCCTAACTCTATTCAAGTACATTCAACAAGGCCCCTTTCTTAGTCTGAAAAGCAAACAATCAATTAAATGGGAGAAGGCCTTCTTTAATTGTAACTCTTTATTTGTAGCGTATTAATTTTAAACAAGGTTCCCTGGAATGTGTTACCATGTTTTCAACTGAATAAAACAATTTATCTGTGCTTTGGTTTTTAAATATTTTATTCTGAATTCTGTGTAAAACTAGGAATACATCTGAATATTTTATCATCGAGTTCTAATGATATTGTCTTAGCAGTCAATAGGTTAAATTCAGTGGAACCTTTTATAGACAAAAGGAGTTTTCCTTTCAATGCTGACTTCATCTTTGGGGAATTTTTCTGTTGACTATATTGAAGAAAGGTGATGATCTTCACTGATTACTCCTTTCCACAGCAGTTCTCCTTGAGTGGGTTGGAGGATAAAAGGAAAATGAGAAAAAAAAACCCTCCACTTCCAGTAGCAGTCTGAACAGAATCCTGCTTGGTGATATGATGCTGGCAGAATCAAAAATCCAAATACAGAATTTTAGACATTTTCTTTTCTTGTGTCTTCTGCTTTTAATTTATTTTGCTTATATTTTCAATCTCCTTTTCTCTTTTCTATGCTTTGAATACTGTTGTTTATATGATACATTTTCAGATCTATATATAGTCAATGAGGAATGACAGGGATATAAATCCTCTTCCTCCTCCTTCTCCTCAGCAGGAACTGCTTCTTGAATCTGATAATCTAAAGCTTAAGGCATATCTCATATTCTACCATCTTCTTTTTCTATTGTCTTTAATTAAATTAAATATTCTCACTTTTAGGTTCCATATGTCCATATGCAACTTCATATTTTGCTTTTTCTTCTTTAAACATTTTGCTTGTCTCTGAAGATTTCATCAACTTTGTTATCATCGGGATATCAAAGATCGTTAAACTTTCTTCAAATTGAATACATACAAGCATATATCATGATGTTCAATTCCAGGGCAAATCACAATGTACACAAAATAACAGAGTTGGAAGCGAACTTGGAAATCTTTTAGTCCAACCCCCTGCTTAGGCAGGAAACCCTACACCACTTCAGACAAATGGTTATCCAATGTCTTCTTAAAAACTTCTGGTGTTGAAGCATTTACAATTTCCAGTGGCAAGTTGTTCCGCTGATTAATTGTTCTAAACTGTCAGGAAATTTTTCCTTAGTTCTAAGTTGCTTCTCTCCTTGATTAGTTTCCAACTATTGCTTCTTGACCTGCCCTCAAGTGCTTGGAGAATAGCTTCTTCTTTCTGTACATAGTACAGAAATAGAACAAAAATGGCATTTGAAAAAAATCAAAAACATAACATCAGAAAAAGAAGGAATAGCTAAATCTATTTTATATCAACACTGTTCACTATGCCAGTCTTTCAAGTCACCCCTTGTTTCTATGTCTATGTCCATATGCAACTTCATATTTTGCCTTTTCTTCTTTAAACATTTTGCTTGTCTCAGAAGATTTCATCAACTCATGAATTCAGTCTTCTCTTTTCTGTCAAGCCTTTTCATTTTTCTTTTATATATTTGTTTTATGATTCAGTCTTCATTTATTCTATCTCTATGACTAAACCATCTGAACATATCTTTTTTATACTGTTCATTCATGTTTGTATTCAATATTAATCATTCATTATCTATTAGTTCTTCACCCTATTTTTTTGTTTGTTTGTTTATACGTTACCTTTTGGTACTGACAAATAACCAGAGGCAGCTAAGATATTCAACATATCTTCCTCCTCCTATTTTTCTCAAAACAACCCTGGCTGGTGAGTTGAGCTGAGTGTGCATGACTGGCCTAAAGTCCTCTTATTTTTTCTTATTTTATCACACATGCTTTTTAAGTACTCTATTCCCATTGATTCAATTTACTTTTATGTTTCTCTTTAGATGCCCAAGTTTCACTTCCATTTAACAAACTGGGCAGAAGTATCTTCTTATACATAACTAGTTTGCTTTGTCTAATACACTTTCATTCTTCAAAATAGACCATGTACTACCCACTATCTTTCTTCTAGCATTAGCACTTCTTACAATGTCCTCATCCATTTTCCCATTTTTAGTCAACATTCTATCCAAGTACAGAAATTCAACAACTTACTCTAGTATTTCACGCCTGCCTTTATGTATAACATGTTTATGTTTATTGTTATGTTTGGTTATTATATAGCTATAATTTTCATTCTATTTTTCCTGGTCAGGTATTATTATTTTATTCTTTGATACATAATTTGCATAAAAATAATCTAACCTGAAAATTAATGCATCAAATTTGCATTATAAAAACTAATATTTGCTGAACATCATTTGGATTGTTATTCAACAGTGCAACTTCTGTGTATAAAAGTATATGTCTACTAATGGTGCCAAACATTAAGATCACTACAAACACTTTTTTACATTTACCATAATACTTTAAATAGACATTTTTCTCTTATTCCTTGTTCAACATTCAAGCATTTAAGCATTTAAGCATTCCATTTATTCCCAAGAATGCTTTACTTCTACTACATACCACTCTTATCAGCCAGCAACCAAACAACATCATCATATTCATTCAAAGCATCCTATAATCCACACCTATTTTCCTAATCATACATTTCCTCTAAACCAATCAATGTATAAAAAATAAACATTGTATCTCATTAACCTGCTAAAGAAAAAACAAACAAAATAAAACTATTTTTCATAACCCTTATCTGGCTTAAAGGCATAAGGCAGTTGCAATCTTGTTCTGTATATTCATTTTTTTCATGTATGCTTATTCTTGAAAACTTACCTTATACTATGTATATAAAATAGATCTTTTTCTAAGGATATACTTAGTAAACAGTCTTTATTATCATGCCTTATTGAGTCTGGATTGCATAATATTGCAGGATGTTCCAAAAACTCAAATCTGGTTCTTCTCTTTCACTCAGTTTGCTGAAGCATATCATGCAATTGCCCTCAACTAATGGATTCCTGTTTTCTTATCCCCCCCTCCACAACTCTTCAGATTCATAAAAAAATAAACATACTTTGACATGCATTTTAGTAATTTCATTTAGACCCATACATCTTTTCCTTTTCTCCAAGTTTTATAAACACAGTTTATATTTTTGTCCTTTCATCACATTTGTAATTCATGTTCTTTGCCATTTATTCCTTGTTCTAAGTCATAGTTTTTCATATGTGATGGTTGTCACCTGATGGGTCCAGAGATGTTGATCTCCATTGCCCATCATGATTTTGATCTATTCGGATTGTCATTGATAACAGATAATCAAAGTTGGAAGGGACCTTGTAGGTCATCTAGTCCAACCCCCTGCCCAAGCAGGAGATCCTACACCATTTCTGACAAATGGCAATCCAATCTCTTCTTGAAAGTCTCAAGTGATGGCGCTCCCATAACTTCTGAGGGTAAGATGTTTCATTGGTTGATTGTTCTCACTGTCAGAAAGTTTCTCCTTATTTTCAGGTTAAATCTATCCTTGTTCAGTTTCCATCCATTATTCCTTGTCTGGCCTACTGGCGCTTTAGAAAATAGCTTGACCCTTTCCTTTCTCTGGCAGCCTCATAAGTATTGGAACACTGCTATCATGCCTCCTCTGGTTCTTCTCTTCACTAGACTAGACATGTAACCATCATATGTTTTAGTCTCCAGTTCCCTAATCATCCTGGTTGCTTTTTCTGTATTTTTTTCTAGAGTCTCAACATCTTTTTTATAATGTGGTGACCAAAACTGGATGCAGTTATTCCTATTCTATTCCTTTTTTTTAAAACAAAGTTTTTATTTTTTACAAAAAACATACAAACAAAACATAAAAACATAAAACCCTGGATGCAGTGTGTCAGTTGGTTACAATCTTTTGTGCTATTCTTTTTTTACCATTACTCAGAAGTTATATAAATTCTCACCTTATCAATCTAGCTTTTGCTTATGTAATATCAATTATTAAACATTCATTTGACTAAACTATTTTTCCATCATTTTATACGAGATATTCTAATTTTCATTATGATTTAATCTTATACATTCATCCAATGGTTATATATTTTATATTGTATTCTATATCAATCTATTAACTTTAATTGTAAGGCTTACTAATCTATTTCTTTACCATGTCTTTTTATCTAACCATTGATAAAATAAATCCCATGTCTTATAAAATTGTTTATCCTCTTGTTTTCTAATTTCAAATGTCAATTTACTCATTTCAGCACAGTCCATGATTTTCTCCTGCACAGGTATTTTTCATTTTTCCAATTCTTAGCAAATACAATTCTAGCCGCTGCTAAAACATTTACAATCAAATATTTCGATTCTTTACAATATATTTCCAATATAATTCTACTCTATTCTATATAGTACTCTATTCTTGAAAACTTACCTTATACTATGTATATAAAATAGATCTTTTTTCTAAGGATATACTCAGTAAACAGTCCTTATTATCATACCTTGAGTATAGGAGTACTAATTACTAAGGTTTTATTGAGTGGTATTAGTACCTCATTTGATCCTGATTGTATCCCTCTGTTAATGCAATTTAGGATTGAATTAGCTTTTTTGACTGCTGCTGCACACTTGCTGGCTCATATTTAGCTGGTTGTCCATTAAGTCTCCAAGATCCCTCTCACAGTTACTGCTATTAAGCCTGGTTTCACCCAGTCTATATGTGTACTTTTCGCTTTTCTTGCCTAAGTGTAGGACTTTACTTTTTTCTACATTGAATTTCATTTTATTAAATACGGCCCAGTGTTCTAGTCTATCAAGATCCATCTGGATCTTGAGCCTATCTTCTTGGATGTTAGCTATTCCTGCCAGCTTAGTATCATTTGCAAATTTGGTAAGTTGCCCTTCTATTCCCTCAACTAAGTCATTTATGAAGATATTGAAGTGTACTGGGCCTAAGACGGAATCTTGTGGCACCCCACTGCTTACTTCCCTCCATGTAGACTTAGACCCATTAAGGACTACTCGTTGAGTGCTGTTTGCCAGCCAGTTGCGAGTCCATCTAGTGGTGGTGCTATCTCTTTCACTTTTTTCTACCTTACTAAGAAGTAGAGTGTAGTCTACTTTGTCGAATGCCTTGCTCAAATCTAAATATATTATGTCCATAGTATTTTGCTGGTCTACTAATTTAGTCACTATGTTGAGGAATTAAATAAGATTGGTTTGGCATGATCTGTTTTTAACAAATCCGTGCTGACTGCTAGTTATTACTTTACTTGTTTCTAGATGTTGGCAGATCTGTTTTTTTTATTATCTTTTCCAGTATCTTCTTGGGTATTGATGTTAGGCTGATTGGTCTGTGGTTTCCTGTGTGTTTTTTTTCCCCATTTTTGAAGATGGAAACCACATCAGCTCTTTTCCAGTCCTCTAGTAGTTCTCCAGTGCTCCAGGATTTTTGAAAGATATGGTATAGTAGTTCTGAGATAACCTCTGCCAGCGCCTTTAAAACTCTGGGATGTAATCCATCAGGCCCCAGTGATTTGTGTTCATCAAGATCAGACAGGTGCTCTCTTACTGTTTTTATTTTTTTTGCTTATTTTAACTTTTATTTCTGATCTGTCTTTTACAGTTATATTTTTGGTGGGTTGAACTACAGTTTCTTCTTGTGTGAGACGGATGCAAAGAATGAGTTAAGCAGTTCTGCTTTCTCTCTGTTGCCTGTTACTTCCTTGATGTCTTCTCTCTTTAGTGGACTGACTGCTTCTTTGATTTTTTTCTTGTTATTTATTTGTTGGAAGAAACTTTTTTTTATTATCTTTGACTTTTATTGCAAGTCTTTGTTCATTCTGAGCCTTTGCTTTCTGAACTTCGTCTTTGCAGATTCTAGCTATTTGCTGATATTCTGCCTTAGTTGTATTTTTTTTTTCAGTTTGCCAGAGAGATCTTTGTGCAGCCATGCTGGTTTCTTCTTGGATTTTTGTTTTACTTTCTCAGTGGTATTGTGTTGGTCTGGGCTTGTATGATTGTACTTTTCAGAGTTTGCCAAGATTCTTGAGTTGTTTTCCCAACTTAGGATTTTCACCCATGGAATCTTTCCCAAGTTCTCTCTGAGTTTAGTAAAACCAGCTCTTTTAAAATCTAAGACTCGGGTGTCATTATGTTTTATTGCTTTGTATTATGTTGAATTCTAGTATGACATGGTCACACTCACCCAAGGTTCCTGCAGTTTCAACTCCCTCTATCACTTCTTCTCTGTTTATAAGAATTAAGTCCAGTATGGCTGTCCCTCTAGTTCCATCCTCTACTTTTTGGAGTTGTCAGCTAGGTTAGTTAGGAACCTATTTGATTTCTCACTTGGTGCAGAATTAGTTTTCCAATTGATATCAGGATAATTGAAGTCCCCCACTGCTATTGTCATGTTTCCTGCATATGTTTGTTCGTCGGTTGGCAAAAAGGACATCTATTTTTTCTGCTTGATTGAGTGGCCTATAATATACACCTATGGCCATGTCGTTCTTTTTTCTTTTATATTGACCCATATGCATTCTAGAAGGTTTTCATCTTTGGTTTGAATAGAACAGTTTTTAGTATCAAGGGGAAGGTATAGAATAGTTGATACACTTTAATCATACCAAAGCAAGTTATATAGAATGTTCCTGAAAAAGATATTGGTTAGTTATATCGGATAGAATGTCACATTCACAATGCAAACTCAGTTTTATTCCAGGCATGTTCACCCTAATCTAGAGACAAGTTTACAAGTCAATATAGATTCCAGCTGCAATATATGCACTCAACTGACACACTCAAAATGAATCATGTTTCCGAATTTAGCTGTATTGTAGCCAATTGTGTTTTTGTCATGACTATATTTTAAACCAGCTGAAATTTGTCTGTGGCACATTCTATTGAACAGAAATTACTCACATAAGGTGTCCAGCACTTCTCAGCTTATGGCTAGATTCACACATTACAATAAGCTACAGTTTGTATTAATCACAACTGAAGATATTATGACCTACTTCATATATAGTGAGTGGTGTATTGACATAGAGTAGTCCAATGACAAAGATGCAAACAATAGACTTGAAGAATGAGTAAAATAAGAATACAGAGGTTAAATTTAAGGTAAGTTTTTTTTTTAAAAAAAAATCATATTTATGATTTAAAAATCATATTTATTTATTTATTTATTTTGTGTACCTTTTAAAGGCCATATAGGAATCTGTCAGAGAAAAGTCAAATCTGACTAAGAAAAACACCTAAGCAGCTTGCAATTGTGATTAGGAGGGTTTTTGCACAACTTTGTCTTGTCGTGAATTTAGGGGTGGGATTCATTTTTTTAAACAACCGGTTCTGTGGGCATGGCTTAGTTGGTGGGTGTGGTTTGGTGGTCATGTGACTGGGTGGGAGTGGCCAACTTGACATCACTCATATCAAGGGGCACTTCTCCTCGCCTGGCCTCTCATGACAGTGGGGATGCTGAAAAATGGCCATAAGTCACTTTTTTCAGTGCCATTGTAACTTTGAATGGTTACTAATTGAACTGTTGTAAGTCAAGGTTTACCTGTACAAAAATACAAAAAGCTTCTTTGCTTGCAAAAAGCTGCCCTAAATACCAATCATTAGATTAAAAATATCTGCAAGCCAGAGTTACAAATCAGGCAGGGCGCCAGAGTACCTTGAGGAATAAAAATAGTTAAAATGCAGTGATAATTATCAAGTAGCCATTTCTTGCTCATAAAGTCAAACCCTTTAACAGAGAGGTCATTTAAGCTCTCCAGAAAAAGCACACCCAGGAAAAGCAATCCTTAGATCCATTTGCACCACTTAAAGATACCAGCTGGTCTTACTCACCTTACAAGATATCTAAGGAAATCATCCAGATTTAAGGAAAGATCACATGCCCCCAGGAAAGGCAGTAAAAACATCAGTGCCAAGCTTGCATCCTGCCTCTTGGAAGTATACCCCAAAAGCACGGTGCCAGATAGTACTAAAGTAGTGAGGAACACCCCCTCCCCAGATAGAAAAAGAAACCATGAGGCAGGAAAAAATTCAAACACAATACAAATAATTAAATCACAATAGTAGCTGTTGCTTGTTGAAGCTCAATAGGGATAATTATCCCATCAATAAACACAGGATTAAACTTCACCAAGCACACAATTAATCTTCACCAAAAGCCAGATTTAGACCAAAACTCAGAAAAAGTATGTAAACTCATGTTTGAATGTTAATCTTTCTAGCTAGCTAAGAAGCCTTGTTGAATGTCACTCATTTTGGTTCCCTGTCACTAAAAGCTTTGCTTCATTATTCAATTATTTCTTCAAAGTGCTAATTGTCCAGGGAAACATTTCCTCCCAACAGCACTATAAAAATCTTAAAACAACCCTTCCCCTTTAAGAAAGTCAAGCCTCAGAACTTCCGGAGACCGGAAGTCTAGGCGTACTGGCAAGAATGTAATAAGGGTGGAAAAAACAAAACTAACTACTTCTAATTACTGGTTCTCTGAACTGCTTAGAAAGTTAACAAGGGGTTCTATAGAACCGGACAGAACTGTTACAATCCCACCCCAGGTGAATTGCTAGATCATCAGACCCTGTTTACAAGTTATTCATGTCCCAATCACCTCCAGACCTGCAACACAGTCTATATAAGGCTGCCCTTGTAGTGTATGCAGAAGCTTCAGCTAACACACAATACATCTGAAGCTTCTGGATAGTTATGTGTGCTCCTTGAGCAGTGCATATTACACACCTCTGCTCTGCAAACTGCATTGGTCGCTAGTTTGCTTCCAATTCGATTCAAAAATGCTAGTTTTAACCTTTAAAGCTTTCAAAGAGATCCCCTCTCTCTGCCCACCCCATTAGATCTGGCAGGGAAGGCATGCTGCAAGTGCCACTAGCTAGGACATTTCTTCTCTGCCATGGCACTTGCCTTATGGATCATTGTCTTCCCTCCTCTGAAATTAGATTAGCTCCATCCCTTTTGACATTCTGGAAGTCCCTCAAGACTTGGTTTTTATCAGACCTCAGGCTCTTACACTGAATTTTATAAAATGTTACATACTATTTAAGAATGGCTCTTGTATTATGTATAAATGACCTTGTATATGTCCTGACCACAAGCCATGTAGTCTTGGGCATGATCATTCCTCACTACTGCTTTTGTCACATTACCCAAGAAAGAAAGGCAATTTTCCAAAACAGATCATCTCCCTGATTAAACTTTGCTGAAAATATAAAGAATTTTGAGGTAGGAGTCTTAATGATACAAATATATCTTTAGGCGAAAATGGTTTATTGTATCACCTTCAATGAATTCCTTGGACCATGTGATATTTTCTCTATGAATTTGTATTTCTATTTAAAATGCTGAAGGTACTATGAATTATTTTTTAAAGGATTATCTTGATGCAAACTTGAACTATAGTATCTTTTATATACAGACTTTGCTCAGGGTGGATATTTATTATTCTATACAATCCACAGTTTCAATACTCTTCTCCTATTTGCTCAAATTTTACATAATTTGCAGGAAAATTACATTAATTTTCAAGAAGCTAAGTCAAAGTGGAGGAGTAAGGTCATAGCTCAGTGAACATCAGCAAGGAAGTAATAAAACCGGTAGTTGTAAAATTAGAGACAAATGTATCTGTACAATAATTTTTGCTCTAGGAAGATCATTTGAAGAAATTGTTCTGCACTATCACCATTTACTGTATGAACTTTTCAAACTTTAGAAACCTTTTATTAATTTAATTTTGAGACACTCAAGAGCTTTTAGAATCAACTGAAATTCAGTATCTTTCTTTCTGATATGTAATTGTGTATGTTCACATACAAATTATATAAAAGCCAATTTGGCCTGGTGGTTAAGCCACCAGGCTAGAAAGCAGGCGGCCATGAATTCAAGTTCCAATAGCCATGAAAGCTAATTGGGTGACTTCTGGCCAGTCACTCTCTCTTAGGCAACCCATCTCAGGGAGGTGTTGTGGGGAAAATGGGAGGATGAAGTCATATTAGATATGTTTGTTGCCTTGACTTAGTTGCAAAAATGATAAAAGTGTTATATAAATTAAATAAATGCCACTACACTACTTACATATATGTTCTGAATAGTTTCTTATTAATAAAGCAGAAGTTGTAAAAGCAATTTTTTACATTGCTAATCATATAAAAGTATGCTATTCAAGTATTTACCTAAGAAAAATATTACATGGTGTTTTCAATTAATGTAACTTCAACTGGAGTTGAAGTTTTATTTGCTGGGAAGACAACAAAGGGCTTACACAAGCTCTCTCTCTCTCCTTGGTGTAAAATCTTAAATTTTTGGTATAAAATCTTAAATTCAGGATCATCTTCCTTTCATATAGTACATTTTTTTCAATAAATTACTTACCATTGTTTTGACTTTGTAATGCTTCTGGGACAAATTGAAGCAGTTTTCTTTTATTTTAGACTTTACATAAAACATTTTATCTCTTCTCATTGAAACAGCAGGAACCTAGGCTAGCAATTTTCATCAATCACTGCTAAAGAGGGTTCTAAGAGCAGCAATGGGACTAAGAGACAGGGGGATGCTCATTCTTAATTTAGATTATGAACTAGAACTACTATGATACTAGCCAGTATAAACCATTCTAAGACTCTGTCAGCTAAAGGTCAGAAATAGCAGGTTGAAATGGCTTTTAAAATGTTTCTTTTGCTTTGAAATGTTAGCTGGGCATCCTGAATTGAATATGAGAAAGGAAGCTCTTTTTGGATCAACAAACGCCAATCAATCAAATGCAACTGGATGATCTTCATGTTTGTGTCAATTGTGTCCTTCTGCCTTCACTTTGATCTTCCATGTGAGTATTTCCCATCAATGTTAAAGTGTAGGGTACAGGAAATTGCTATACTATTATAGGTTCCTGCCCCCATATTTTCCCATGAGCTATGTACATGAGGTATGTACAATGTAGATTTTACACAAAATTAAAAGTATAATTTGGAAAAAAGAGTGCAAATTTTCTGAAATAACCAATTATTATCCAATGTTATAGCTAATTTAAGCTAGGAATAATATGGGACATAATGTTCTTCACAATGGATTTGTTCAAATGTTAGAAAAAGATTCCTTCAAGGTTCACATTCCTTCAAAGTTCAGAAAAAAAAATACTTAACAACTAGGATCTTTACATTTGCTATGTTAGTAACAACAGTAGGAATGACTACAAATTGATCCAACCATGTTTTGAGGGTTCTCTTGATTGATTCAACTCTCAACATTGAAAAACTTGTTTTCCCTTTCTCTGAATTCCAGTGTTTGGGAAGTAAGAGTGAGAAACAGCTGATACCTAAGCCTTATTTGGCTATTGTGTCAAACAGGAATAGGCTACCTATTTTAAAGACTTTTTACCTGCTGAACTAGAATTTGGCTTATAAGATCTATTTCTCTTTAAGGCCCATGGTTTTAAAGAATTTTGAATGAACAAAATATTGTTTAATATACATGGGACACCAGGGTTTTCACATGGGGAACCAACATTCTCTTTAATGTCATTCTTATGTTTATTTATTTTTAAGAAATGATGTTGGCTGAAAAGTCCCTAGCACACTGCATGTTAAGTCTTAAACACATTTTGTTTCAGGTCACATAGCTTCAGTGAAAATGTAAGCAGGGATGTGTGGGCATTATCACTGCATAAACTCTTAGAATAGAATAGAATAGAATAGAATAGAATAGAATAGAATAGAATAGAATAGAATAGAATAGAATAGAATAACAGAGTTGGAAGGGATCTTGGAAGTCTTCTAGTCCAACCCACTGCTTACGCAGGAAATCCTACACCACTTCAGAGAAATGGTTATCCATATTCTTCTTAAAAACTTCCAGCGTTGAAGCATTTACAACCTCTGGAAGCAAGTTGTTCCACTGTTTAATTGTTCTAACTGTCAAGAAATTTCTCCTTAGTTCTAGATTAAACATATGTTATCATGTCACATGGACATGATTTTCTAATATTATTAATTATACAGTCAAGGAAAATTATTGGATGACCACTATCTGATGACATAGAGATTAACAGCTTGCACCCTTCTAATATTTTGGATCAACAAGTAGAAAATTGCCACTTAACATATTGTTAGAAACTTGCAGAACCTGCAAGTACATAGAAATTCATGTACCTATAAGTCTGCATTTAATTGTGGTTACTACTATGAGTTATCTCTATATTTAAGCATGAATAACAATTTATTTAAAATTCTCGTGCAAGTATTACAATCTGCCTTTGAAGAAAAACTGCACTTCAATCATTACAAGGCTGATTGTAAAAAAAAAAAATCTAATCCATCTTCTCATCTTTCAGTTTTCTATGGTTAACAGTCTCCCAGACTATAACTCCTGTTCATAATGTTCCTGTTATCACCATCTTTCTCTTGTACTTCAGTGATCATATATTACTTCACAACTTCTACTGTTTCAATCAGCACTAAAATAGTTTCATCTCTAATTATAACTCATCATTTACCTTCAAGAAAAAAAGAACTGTCTGCTTCTCCAATAATAATGGCTCCATTATTATCAGTTATTGAATTTTTAATTTTTGAATTGTGTCTTAATAGTTGAAGCTGATATTTTAATTTCAGATCTCACTATTTACTTATGTTTAAAATTGAAAAATCAACTAATTCATAGTAACTTAATGAAGGAATACTATTTTTAAAAGATAAGCAATCTTGGTTATATAAGAAATTGTCCATATATTTTCAAACATCTTTATGAAATCACTTAGATTGTCCAAAACTGGGGTTTGGTGAGCAGAAAAATTAATATCTGGAATAAGTAATGAATAGGATGAAGACCAATAAATTGAAACTCAACTCTGATAAAGAACAGATACTATTACCAGATGTAATTAATCAGAAACACGTTTAAGCTGTATGGATACGGTTGTATGCACTATAAGAAATATTTATTTATTTATTAATGACTCAGTTATGTTCTTATTATTTTACCAAACTCCAGGCACTTACAGTAAAATCCCTAAAGACAGCAAAAAGAATCATGTATAAAGACCAAAAATTAAAATGAACAATTAGCAATACAATTAATTCAAAATTATTAAAAACAGCTCGTGAAACACTTAATTCCTAAAGGTGCAGTGACAATATTTTTCTTATGGGTGGAGCCCAATTAAATAAGTGCAAGCTTTTCTACAGAATTGGGACAAACATAAATAAAGCCTTTTTCTTGGATCCTATTTTTCTGCCCTAGAGCATTACCTGGATGATCACTAAAATGGTTAGATTCTCCTTAGAAAAGATGGTTCTGAAAGTAATTCAGATACAAACCATATACAGTTTTATAGGTCATAAACAACACCTTTAATTGGGGTTGGGAATTAAGAGGGATGAAATACCTTGTTTTCATCTGAAGTCCAAGTTATCAGTTCAGATTAGGGGAATAATTGTTGCTTTCCTGGACAGAGAACTTGGCCAATCTTGTGCTTTTGGTAGATTTTCAGTGAAATTATTGCACTCTACTGTTTGCAGGGCTAACTTTGAAAACTATTTAAAAAGCGCAGCTTGTCCAAGAAAAAAGACTCTATATCATATACTTGAATATTGATACTTAAATAACTAACTTTCAGATGTTTATTTAATTCTAAGAGAGTTATATCTGTTTAGCAATTAGTCCCATTTCATCCTAAGACACACACTTAGTGGGGTGGGGAGGACATTTACTTCCCAGAGAATGATCAGATAAGAGGGAGAGGAGCCCACAGTTGCACAACAGATGGACAAAGAAACTCAGAAGGGATTCTCACTAACTTATCAGGCTGTAAAAAGAGACCGTACTTTGTACTTTCAGATATGAAAGATTCTGTTAATAAAGTAGAATTTGTCTATTTGGTCTATTTCCTGTCTTTTCTACCTGTGAGGGCTGACAACACTAGGTCATCTTTAGCTATCCTGGTCATGTTCAGCTATCCATCATCTATGAAGATAGCATTGTTTTGGGAGAAAGCTTTCTCCTCAGCCCACTAATCATATTTAACTTGTCAGGAATCCATTGTAGTTGTTAGGCAAATACCCTTTATGTTTCTTGGCATTTTAACTTGATATTTTATGCAGCTCTTTTTATTCTGCTCTTCTGCTGTTGTTATTTTTGCCATGTACTTTTTTAGAATGGAAGCTTTTATATAGCGATGAAATATTCATAAAATAAAATAAGCATTAAAAATATCATTACTCTCCTGGGAAGTATGCATGATCTTCCTTTTTCTAGTCTTCAGAAAGAGTTTGAAAATATATTTATTCAACTATGCCCTCAACAATTTCAGTGAGCTATGCTTTTAATTAACATCATATGTTGTTATTTTCTTCTGTATTTTGTCTTGTTTTTACCATTTTGTGCTTTATTCCTTTATATCATTTCTATAATATGTTTATCATTAAAGCAATTCCAAAGTAAAGTCTGATTTGAGACTTTCTTATGTTGTATTTTTAAACTGAGTTCCACTTCTGTAATTTATGCTGAACTGTTACACTACAAATCTATTAGTGGTAAATATTTCTCCATCAAGAGAATCTGTTCTTTTCATTTTTACAAAGTTGCTGGTTTTCAACTTTTTATGATTATTGCGATTATGAATTTACATATTTTGGCTCTTAGCCCAATAAATCTTGGGTTGTATATTTATACTGTAATAAAGTTAAAAGTTATTTTGAATCATTGTTAGAAAGCAGTCATTTCATTCATTAACAAAATAAATAAGCATAACTTTTTATGTTGAACTTAGATTGCTGGATCCCTAGATACTTTCTTATAGCATTTAAATAAAAAGATACACCAGATTTAGAGCTCTTGATCCTAGGAAGCTAGTGCCTGTACTTTCCTGCCATAATACATTTTTAGAATGTAAATATTTCAGTTATAATACAATCTTACGACAAATTTTATACCAAAGGGAGGAAATTAATACCAGCAGTCCTAAAACAGTTCAAGGCAAAAACTCTTGCTCGGTTTTATGTGGAAGATGACAGAATAACAGAGTTGGAAGGGACCTTGGAGGTCTTCTAGTCCAATCACCCACACAAGCAGGAGACCCTATACCATTCTGAATAAATAGCTGTCCAATCTCTTCTTAAAAATCTCCAGTGTTGGAGCATCCATATTATGGAGGCAAGTCGTCCCACTGATAAATTGTTCTCACCGTCAAGAAATTTCTTCTTATTTTTGGTTCTCTCCTTGATTAGTTTCCATCCATTGCTTCTTGTCCTGCCTTCTGGTACTTTGTGGCAGGCCCTCAAATATTGGAACAATATTATATCATCACTAGTCCTTCTTTTCAATAGACTAGGCATAACCAATTGCTGTAATGTAGATATGACTTTATATGAAGAAATATTCTCTCAAGAGAATATTTGCTAAGATCCATACTGCCAGCTCCATGGTGTATCAAATGCATAGTACCTAGGTCCAAGAATGCCCCAAGTAGAAGAAAAATCATAACATATTGGTTAAAGGTAACATTCATCCTAAGGGCCTGTTTCCAGTAATTTTGAAACATGACCATTCCTCATGCTTCATGGATGAGGGAATGGGGTACTTTGAGCTTGCCATGGATTTCTTTTTATCATCTAGGTTTGTTGTTGTGGTTGTTGTTGTTGTTCCGTCATGAAGATATGTGTGACTCTTTGCTACTCCACAACATGCCACACCATAGGGGACAAAAAGTTCTTCAAAAGTTGAATGATAATGAATACTGAAATGAAATCAGCACCTTTTTCCATATCAGGGTTCTGATAGTGAAAGGCACAGGTGCAAGCTACTAGATATTAACCTTCCCAAGAAAGGGTTTTTTAGAGCTAGGGAAAATGTGCTTCCATTGACTTTATTCCAGGAATATTCACCAAAACCTCACTAATATAATGCAACTATCCATGTGTCTCTGAAGAAATAGAAATTGTTCAACATATTTTATTTATTTTTACAGGTACAAGCAATATCTCCCAAGGACAGAGATATATTCCACTCATGTCCTTTTTTTTAGCCCCCCACCATGCTACATGAACTCAGATGCCAATTTTTATGTGGCTGGGTGAAAAAGTTGCAATAATTAGTGCAAATGTGACAAATTTGTCAGTCAATTCCCTTAATATTAGAATTAGAATTAGAAAAACTTTATTGTCATTGTACAAGTACAACGAAACTGTGGATGCACCCCAGCAACTGTTCGCAATATAATAAAACAAAGCACTTAAAAATGAAGATAAGAAAGAGTACCCACTTGCAATTTGAAAGTACAATATCTACGAGTATACACAAAATATACATCCAACACTGACTGTAACGCTTAGCCAAGTATAATACACAAGAGATGAATTGTACTGTAATATGTTATTATACATCTGAATGGGGTATTAAGATTTCACATCTTTTCCCATCTTAATGAGGTAGTGACTTTGTGTTTATTTGCGGTTCAGATGTCCAAGAGAAAGAAACTATTTGTTAGTCTAGTGGGGTGGGATTTTATTGACCTTAAACGCCGTCCAGATGGCAGCAGGTCAAAAAGATAATTGCCAGGGTGTACTTTATTAATTTTTATCTGTTTTGGTTTTATTTATTTGATTGATATGGTGATCTCTGATAACAATACATAATAATACATTTGATTTGAATTATGCTGAAGCATATATCATAATGTCCAAATATTTTTTCTCTCAGGTGAGTATGGACAGGATTGCAATGTAATGAATCACAAAAGATTCAAATAAAACCTGGTTCTTTTTTTTTCTCCTTCCAGCTGTGTAACTGAAGGGGATATGACTTTGGATAAATACAGTCTGCAATCCTTGATATATATAAATCATTCAGCTTAAAAGTGAAATCTAAGTCCAATAATCATTTTCAAAATTGTATATTGTTAAACCAGAGCAATAAACTATTTCTGTCAGTCTCTCAGTGTCAATTCCTATACCTTTCAGTATAGAACAATTTAAAGCTATACATTGATCTACTGAAAGTAATAGTACATATACAATACACACCTGCCCCTATGGGAAGATTCCCCCTCATCTACTGTTAAAGGTAAAAATTAGAAATACAAACCAAGACTGACTGAGGCCAGCAGCTCATTAAAGCTGGGGTGATTTCCCCTATATAGAATTCTATTGATCTCCATAGTCCGAGCTAGACAAAAAGTGTGGTCAGGGAGGGGATGATGGATGCCTTTGCCAATAGTACTGAACAAACCTGTTAGCTAATTGCTACCAAAGACAATTATCCCTGCATTGCTTCATAATGGAAACACATTACAAAACTCTAATATACACACAGGGAAATTTGATGATTTGACTGCAGAGCCATGTGCATTGAATTTCATTGCCAAAGGCCAGCCAGGTCATTGCTGTGAAAGGAGAAGAGAATGTCAGAATAAAAGCTACCCTACCTTTCAGCTCTTTTCTAAGATCACTTTGTGCCAACTCCATGGAGCCCCCTCATCTGGCATGAATAAAAGCTTCCCCCTACCTTCAAAAAAAGCATTCTCTTGGAAAACATTACTATATTACAGTTGCTTTAACCATAGTTAAGATTTTTATGCAGACATTCAGACTACTGGCAATTAATGTTAGTTTAAACTGCAGTCACACACACTCTGAGCTTAGCAATTGGATAAGTGAATGCATCACGTCAATTTGTTATTAGAAATCCAAAAGGAAATAATAACACTTCTAATAATCAAAACACTAGTACAGTATAGAAATATTTCAAGGTAATAGCTTGTTTGAATATACACAGTTGAAACCATTGTTCTTTCTCTTTCTAGAAAATAGGTGCTTAAAAAACATTTTTTTTTTCTAAATACAGTTGTATTCTAAATATGGTTAGCACATAAACGAAAGGCTTGCGCTGCCAATGTTGGAGCTTAAGATTCTTAGCCACAATTCATTTAAAAACTTCTATTCAGTTGTTTGACTATATAATATTACAGAATGATGGAAATTAAATACAATGAGTCGAAGCTGTGCCACCATTATAAAAATAGATTAAACAGCTGCAGAATTTATGATCAATCTATTAGCTTTATAATTCACAAGCCAACATATTCCATTTTATAGGGTCTAATACTGTGCAGCAGAGAGTAGTCTATCTGCCTCAGATTGTGCAGACTACTATTTTGACAAGATCTGGATAGCAGTAGGTCCAAAGCAATCAGAAGGTTGACTTTGACAAATGGAGGTGCTGCAGCGAAGTTGAAAATAACACACATCCACTTTAATCTCTTTCTTGATTAAATCGAAACCATACCATTCTGACATCATGTGATTTGCTCATGAAGCATCACTGCAGGTTACTTTAAAGGCTACATCTATTGAAATGATATTGAATTTTTAAAGGAAGTACTTTAATTCATTCAAATGAAACTGTCATGAAGTAACCCTACCAGTCACCAACTACAAAGCTTCCCCCCAAAATAAAAAAGGTGTATAGAAAAACCCTAGCTTTAAAAAAAAAATAAAAGAGGAAAGGAATAATAATAATAAATCCCTTTTCTAATCTATTGGATGATAGATTTTTTTTCCAGACTGCTTATTTTTTACCTTCAAAGAATAAAAATAATACACGTGTCAAATATGTTCTAAATCCTTTCACCATTCTCATAGTCAAATTCCAAATGTAAACAGTACAATAGATAATAAAAATGCAAAAGATGAAATTGTCTTTCTTACATGAGACTAGGCAAATATTTATGGGGCAATTGACAAACTCCTGCCTAGTAAAGGAGCCAACACTGAGAGCAATTACCCTGATATTCATGACTCACTTTGAATATCACATTGAATATTACTCATAAATCTTTTATGAGCACATCCCCAGAGTTCACTTAACAGCCGGTTTTAATCATGCAGTTGACACAGAGAAAATAACAAAATGTATTTTTTCAGTGGCAAATTAATTTAGCCTTGAACCTCCCTCCTGAAGCTGTATTCTTTTCATTTTTTTTCTGTGTAATACTGAACTCAGTTAAATTCACCTTAAAGTTTTGAGGTTCCAGAATGTTAAAGTAGATTATTTCTTTTCAATAATTATTTGGCAAAATTATTTATGCCATGAACCAATTACAGTTTAAGAACTTTGAATGTTTACTAATTTCTAAATGAAATTCAAGAATATGCTTATTTCTTGAATTCTTGATGAAAGGATTGCACCCCAACAGAAGAATTCTATCAGTAATATTTTGCCTGAAAATATCACAGCAGGCTATTAGAGTGTATTTTTAAAGGGAGGTAAACAATTATATATAGTATGTTATAATCTGTTACCATAACTGTTATATCTTAAAAGAATCAATTCCACATATAATATTAAGAAATATTATTTTTCTGTACAAAAGTGTTTTTAAGACAGCAACTAATATAAGTTTTATGTTGAGGGATAACATATTCAGTGCCACAGAGGATGAAACCACAGAGGATGAAAACAACTTCCGTTATGGTTCTTACTTAATTGTTTAATTAATTGTATCTATATCCTGCTTTTCCTCCAAGAGCTCAATGTAGAATTTGAGATATAACCTTAATAATTTTTCCCTACAACAACTGGATATTTAAAAAGCTGCCTTTTATTCACTTTACATTTTTAGTTGTGTATCAATAAGCTTAAATATTTTTAAATTACTTACGTACTGATCCATCTTGTTCTTGTAGAAATCTTTCTAACACAATTCGAGCCATAAGTGATGGGGCAAAATCCACCTTAGAAGAAAGATAAACTGTAACCAGCTTTCATTAAAATGTGGTTTTATTTCATCACTTAGATCAATAAAGAGGTGTCAAAGATGCATCTTCTATTATCTCAGTCATCCTTTCTGAAAGTTACATTTCTCTGACATGAGTTTTGTTACAATCTGATAAATAAATCTTTTTGACCACAACATACAACAATGTTATATGCAAGTGTATTTTTGTTGCAATGTATGGACTTGGATTTCAATTTTAAAACATTGACATAATAGTTCATTTTACTGATTTGTGTTTATTACATTGTTTGTAATGATCATGGACAAGATTAAACAACATGTTTAACATTTATACAGTAGAAGTGAAACCTGAAACAAAAGGTTGCAGTATGACTTCATTAATTCACAGTGTCACTTAGCTGACTCCTTTGGCATACTCCGTTCCTTCTGCCAATGCATGTTTTCAAGTTCAACTAAATTACTTTGTGGTTGAGATTGCTCAATGCTCCTTCTTGGCTGCTCTCTTTCTCTCATTGTGGGGAAGAGGAGAGATTGTATTTTCATTTCTTAGCACTTTTATGTAGGTTCAGGACCAGATTTGTGACTGCAATATTATTACAATATTACCTTCCCCAATTTGGTCTCCTCTAGATGGAGATCATTACATGTTTTACCCCAGTTTTACCCCATTCTTCATAACAAAATAATGTCTCAAATAACAAAGATATTTCAACTTATTTTTCCAATATAGGTATTATAAATTTAAATGTTACTACATTGTATTACAACCCACTGAAATTATTGGGATTTATGCAGACAAATTTTGTGCAATGTTGAATGCATCACGAATGTCTACACCTTATTTGTTTGGGAAACTCTGAGGGAATCTTTAAAATATTTCATTTTTTAAAATTAGCAGTGATAAAAATCCAGATATAAAGGTACCATTATATCTAGATCAATCACTTTGTATAGTATAAACTAGAGGTTATGAGAAAAAAACTAATATAGAGAAACATGGGTTTCTCAAATACGCGTAGGCAATGGACATATATTTAAAAATATCTACTACTTCATTGTTAAGGCTTACATTTATTAAACAGTATGGAATATATTCTTGACCAGATGCCAGATTTTCAAGGAAAATAATTGCAAATGATAATATTCATTTTTCATATTTTGTTTTATATATTTTCAAATATACTGTATATTTAGGAAAACAAAACTTATTTTGATTTCTACTTGCTTTTTTCCTCAATGTATATGTTCTTTGATACACTGAAATTCCCCCTAATAGAAAGAAATGCCTTTTACAAAGAATTGCTTGGTAGCTCACATCAGAGCTGACACATGAAAAATGGTGAAATTACTGAAGGTAGACCAGCCAGAATAAGGACTACCTTATTAGTTCAGGTACTTGCATCTTCCTAATTTTCATATTAATCATGAATCCATCTTTGTCTGAAATAGGGCCATCATGCTTTATGTCAGAATGTAACATGTAAGTAATATTCATAGTGTTTCAAATCCCACTAGAAAATATTTGGTGAGAATGGCTAATTTTATTTTTAATACATATATGAATTGTTTTCATTTTAAAATAATAAACTTTAAATTATACAATGATCATATTTAATATTTTTTAAACCTTCAACATCTCATAAAAACATTTTCTAATTTAACATATTATAAACTGGAATGCATGTTGTATGTTTCTGATAAATTTTTACTGATTGACTCAAAGTATTACCATTACACCATTAGTCAGCAGATGGAAGAATTTGTCATTTAAATATTAACTACCACATAAAAATGGCAACTTGATTGTGTAGAAACAGACATCACATGTTTGATATTGCTATGTTTTCCTAATGTGCTAAAATTGTTTACAAAAATATACATTTCCTATATAGCTGCATATACTATTAAACAGTTATTTCAACATTTTAAGCTTTAAACTTAAAATTTTAAAATAATTTTATTTATTTAAATTTACAGTTTAAAAAGCCTTAAGTTGTGAATTGCTAAGATATTCTAACATAGTATCTGAATAAGGGAATGCTTTATGTACCAGAATTATCTGTTAAAAATGGAGAATGAATGTAAGCAAGACTATACACATTAAATATTTCTGTGCCTATCTAGGGCCAGGTGCTTATTTAGAACAATATCTATGTATTGTATTTGATTTAATAATATCCTTTTGTCCAAAATAAAGACAATAGTATAAAAATACAATATGTCAGAAGTTACAAGAACCTTCCCTTTGGTACCAGAACAAAAAATCTTTTACATCTGGTAGTGTTACAATATGTAGACATTTTAAAGATAATTAAAAACATCCAGTATCTTATAGATAATTACCCAATTGTAGGTTACAGCAGTGTAAATTAGACAGAAGCTTACAGAAAAATCATACTTCCTAATGTAATGAGTAGAGCTTGCCGTCCAGTTCCATTTTCTTTTTCGTTTGGGTTTAATACAGTTTTTAGCACTTAAAAGAAATAAATCCAGTGCATTTATTATAATCTTACAGAACTATTTGCAAACATATTGCAATATTAAAATCAAATAATACTGTTACTATATATAAACACGTTACAAGTTTTAAAAGATAGTACTCCTCTTGGGAAACCATATAGGAAGTGTATAAACTTTCTGTGCCTCCCATAGCAAAGAATTTTCTCAAATGTATTATAGCAGGTTAAAGTAGTCTTCATTCTGGTTGGTTAATACTAACATTGGTTTGTCTCAGTGAGTCCATTGGTGACCTGGCTAATATTTCAGGAAGCCATGTTGCACTTAAACTAAGCTTCTATTTTTTACTATCTATTTGCATTTTTGTTTCATCCCAAAAATACAGCAGTTTTCTTCTATTAAATGTGGATATCAACAATATAAAAAATTAAAACTCACACTATACTTTTTAAAACTCTGATGTCTATGATGAAAGTTTCATTAATATTAAAACCATTTTTCCATTAAATCCTATATTTAATTTTTTTATACAAAATTGAAAATAAAGGAAATTCATTTTATTGTAAAAACATACTGTACATTATGGATATTTCTAGAAAAACAAAACAATTAAGCTAGTTCCTCAGAAACTCAAATGTTTGTTGCTGAAAGTGAGCCATATATGCAAGGCAATCACTTGTCTTTATATATGTGTGTGTGTGTGTGTGTGTGTGTATGTATATGTATATGTATATGTATATGTATATGTATATGTATATGTATATGTATATGTATATGTATATGTATATGTATATGTATTTGTATGTGGATCTTTGGTTATTCGGGTTTTCTCCCGCGTAAGATTGGAAGTATCTAGGCAACGTTTCAATGAAGTCTCATTCATCATCTTCAGGCTTGGTCTTCAGCTCTGTGCTTCTCAGAGTGATGTGAGCTTGCAGCTGCTTCTTCCTTTTAACTGCTAGTGGGGGTGTGACTTGATTGGGTGGGGGCTTGGCTGTGTTCTGATTGGGTGGGTGGGTGTTCTCATTGGTTGGGGGTTTGGCTGTGTTCTGATTGGCTGGAGGCGTGTTCTGTTCAGGTGGGGGCTTGGTTGTGCTCAGGTTAGTCTTAGTTGCTGGGGGATTTGAGCTGGTGAGCTGTGATCTTGCTGTTTGGCTTCGAGTTCGTGGTCGTGCTGCATCTTCATGGTGGGGGTCAGTTCGCTTCATGTATGGCTCAGAGGGGTTTGAAGTGGGTAGTGATGCAGCTGCAGTGCGGCTTCTGGTCCGTGGTCATGTCTCACCTTCTGTGTGGGTGTGAGTCTGCTTTCTACGTGGAAGTGTGGTGGTGGCATCTTGTGTGGCTCTCAGGGGTGTGGGTCTGGTGTCATTCTTCATGTTAGGTACTCGTCTGTTCATGAGGGCGGGTTTCCAAATGGCTGGTAGGCGGGAGGTATCATCTCATTTATTCATGCTCTGTGGGCGTTTTTCTATCTCTATGGCTTCTCTGATTATTCTGCTGCTGAAGTGTTCGGTTTTGGCGATAGTTCTGGTATTTTTAAAGTCAATCTCATGTCCTGTGGCTTTGAGGTGTTGGACCAGGGAAGAGGTTGGTTCTTCCTTTTTGATTGAGTTATTGTGTTCTTCAATGCATGCACTTATTCTTCTGTTAGTTTGTCCAATGTATGTGGTGGGACAGGCAGTGCAGGGGATTTCGTATACTCCTTGATTTTCTAACTCGATTTTGTCCTAAGGGTTTCTTAGGATGGTGGATATCTTTCTGTTTGTGCAGAACCCCTCTGAGCCATACATGAAGTGAACTGACCCCCACCATGAAGATGCAGCACGACCACGAACTCGAAGCCAAACAGCAAGATCACAGCTCACCAGCTCAAATCCCCCAGCAACTAAGACTAACCTGAGCACAACCAAGCCCCCACCTAAATAGAAGCCTCCAGCCAATCAGAACACAGCCAACCCCCCAACCAATCAGAACACAGCCAAACCCCCAACCAATGAGAACACCACCCCCACCCAATCAGAACACAGCCAAGCCCCCAACCAATCAAGTCACATCCCTAGCAGTTAAAAGGAAGAAGCAGCTGCAAGCTCATATCACTCGGAGAAGCGCAGAACTGAAGACCAAGCCTGAAGATGATGAATGAGACTTCATCGAAACGCTGCCTAGATACTTCCAATCTTATGCGGGAGAAAATCCAAATAACCAAAGATCCACATACAAATACCCACGAAAACCTCAGAAAACAAATATATATATATATATATATATATATATATATATATATATATATATATATATATATATATATATATATATATATATATTTTCTGAGGTTCTCGCGGGTACTTGTATGTGGATCTTTGGTTATTCGGGTTTTCTCCCGCGTAAGATTGGAAGTATCTGGGCAACGTTTCGATGAAGTCTCATTCATCATCTTCAGGCTTGGTCTTCAGCTCTGTGCTTCTCAGAGTGATGTGAGCTTGCAGCTGCTTCTTCCTTTTAACTGCTCCTGGGGGTGTGACTTGATTGGCTGGGGGCTTGGCTGTGTTCTGATTGGATGGGGGTGTGTTCTCATTGGTTGGGGGTTTGGCTGTGTTCTGATTGGTTGGGGGGTTGGCTGTGTTCTGATTGGCTGGAGGCGTGTTCTGTTCAGGTGGGGGCTTGATTGTGCTCAGGTTAGTCTTGGTTGCTGGAAGGTTTGAGCTGGTGAGCTGTGATCTTGCTGTTTGGCTTCGAGTTCGTGGTCGTGCTGCATCTTCATGGTGGGGGTCAGTTCGCTTCATGTATGGCTCAGAGGGGTTTGAGGTGGGTAGTGATGCGGCTGCAGTGCGGCTTCTGGTCCGTGGTCGTGTTTCATCTTCTGTGTGGGTGTGAGTCTGCTTTCTACGTGGAAGTGTGGTGGTGGCATCTTGTGTGGCTATCAGGGGTGTGGGTCTGGTGTCACTCTTCATGTTAGGTACTCGTCTGTTCATGAGGGCGGGTTTCCAAATGGCTGGTAGGCGGGAGGCATCATCTCATTTATTCATGCTGTGTGGGCGTTTTTCTATCTCTAAGTGAATTGTATTTTGGGGTGTTGGCTGTTGAGGTGTGTGAGGAAAAACGCCCACACAGCATGAATAAACGAGATGATGCCTCCCGCCTACCAGCCATTTGGAAACCCGCCCTCATGAACAGACGCGTACCTAACATGAAGAGTGACACCAGACCCACACCCCTGATAGCCACACAAGATGCCACCACCACACTTCCACGTAGAAAGCAGACTCACACCCACACAGAAGATGAAACACGACCACGGACCAGAAGCCGCACTGCAGCCGCATCACTACCCACCTCAAACCCCTCTGAGCCATACATGAAGCGAACTGACCCCCACCATGAAGATGCAGCACGACCACGAACTCGAAGCCAAACAGCAAGATCACAGCTCACCAGCTCAAACCTTCCAGCAACCAAGACTAACCTGAGCACAATCAAGCCCCCACCTGAACAGAACACGCCTCCAGCCAATCAGAACACAGCCAACCCCCCAACCAATCAGAACACAGCCAAACCCCCAACCAATGAGAACACACCCCCATCCAATCAGAACACAGCCAAGCCCCCAGCCAATCAAGTCACACCCCCAGGAGCAGTTAAAAGGAAGAAGCAGCTGCAAGCTCACATCACTCTGAGAAGCACAGAGCTGAAGACCAAGCCTGAAGATGATGAATGAGACTTCATCGAAACGTTGCCCAGATACTTCCAATCTTACGCGGGAGAAAACCCGAATAACCAAAGATCCATATATATATATATATATATATATATATATATATTTTAATGGAAATTACACAAATATATTCAAAAGGTAATATGGTGGTAACCTTAATTGATTAATTAATATATTTGTTTGTGCTCCTATTACAAACAGGTCAACATTTAAATATACGATGTGCCTAAAACTACATATATTTTAAGAAAACTTCTTAAAAACCTCTGCAGATAAGGATTGTGCATTTTGATAAAAAGACTTTTAAAAAGTTATTACCTTATTGGCCAGTTCCAATAATACAGGAGAGGCTGCATTTTTAGACACACTTTTCAGGTATCTAGACAAGACAAAAATAAAAAGCTGTTGTAGATTTAATGAAAAAGTCAGCAATGAAACCTTACTACCTCTCTCTGTCTCTCTTTACCTTGGTCCGCCTTTCTCACTTTCACTAGGACAAGAAATAAATTGAATACAGATTATGTATATCAGTAGCTTAAGATATAAATATTTGGAAAGCTGACCTTAATATCAAACTCTAAGCAAATCAAAAGCACAATTATTACTAAAATTCTGAAAGAAAAAAAAGGAATATTACACACTGATACACAGAATACAGAACTGTTGTTTTTAAGTTTCTGAAGGTGTTCTCAATATTTGGCAATGACAGAAATGAGTGACAATTAGCCTACAAATTCTTTGACTGTTCCATATCTTCCCATATCAGCAAACTGAACATTCAAGCTTACTTACACAACTAACTCAATGAACTTGATTCGAGATATTCCCTCCCTCTATCTATAGAGAGAGAGAGAGACACACACAGATATATACACATACGCACACATACTTCATGAAAATATTTGTATTATTATTAAAGATATTTGATGAAAAGGGCAATGGTTTCACTCTCTTGTGTTACATATATTCATTTGTAGAACTCGAAGAGTGATATAAACAGAGTAGAGGTTTGAGAAAAGAAGTGCAGTGGGTTATACCCTAATATATTTAATACAGAGACTAAGCAGATGATGGCCTACAGAAATTATGATCAGGATCATTTAGAAGGTTACATGGATTTATGGATATTAGATTACGTCTGTGAAAAAAGTATACACAACCCAATTGTAGTTATACACTTCAGAGTAGAATTATAAGGAACAGCTTTGATTTGGCAGCATTTGGGAAAGAGGAGGTTTTTTTTATAAGATCAATAGAAGGAAATCACATCCAGCATTATTTAGGGAAGAACAAAACCAACATTGTGTCCAAACAAGAGGAAAAACAAGTCATCTGACAACCAATTCCAACTTAATATCAAATCTGAAAATGCTAAAATATACATTATTTTCAAAGGCCAAAGCAGACATTTGGAATTAGATTCTTTTTAAGTTAAGCTTTTATTCTTTATATAAAGGGAGACTCCCAACATTTGCAGAGTATTTAAAACATAAATGTGTTGTAACTATGTATCATTCATGTGATTGCAACTATGTATCATTGCAACTATGTATCATTTAAGCATTTGCAACATTGTATCATTCACGTGTAATCATTAACTTCTGTCTCTTCAGTGACCTTTGCAAGAGACAAGGAGATAGACGTTTGTTAAATAGGCTTATCCACTTTGTAAATAATCTGTCCGGTATGCAGCTTTGTAAACATGCACATCCTGATGAGATTAACATGTTTGACTTGAGCTTTTTAATTAAATCATTTTCTTGTAAAAAAGCACAATAAAAGAGCGTGTGCCAAGACATTCGGGGCGCGCTCATCAAGAGGAAACTTCGCTTCCTGTCGTTTCTCTTCCCTTCGCTCCCTTTCATGAGCCGCCCATCAGATGCGGGATGGCAGATACCGCATAAATGCTTTCTCAATGAGACAATAGGTCTCACACTACTTTTACACCTCCTATTATAGTGTAACTACAGTGTAACACAGTCCTTTGAACAGTTTCAAGAAGGCTCCACACCCATTTGCACCAGTCAGGTGACCCTGATAGCACAGATAAATTTCCAGGTGACCTTATCGACTCGCTAAAAGAATGCAAATGACCAGCTGTCTGCAACAAATGTAAATCTTTCCATTCTCTACCATCTAGTCAGAGCTGAAGTAGCTTCTTGGATGAGAAGAGAAATATCTTCAAAGAAAAACTAGGAAGTCCAGTTGCCTCTTGAAAAAGCTCCTTTGAGACATCCTAGTGTTTTATTTAATCACATGTTACAGAATCACAGAATTGAAAGGGACTTTTAAGATTGTCTAATCCAATACCTTGTTCAATATAAGGTCCACTAGAGGTGGTCTAATGAATGACTTTTTGACTTCTATTTCATGATTTCTGCAGGGAAGGGAAATTTGTCTTTTTATATGGCAGCTTGTTCCACAGGCTAAGAATTTCTATAAGGAATACTGTTCTTTCATTATTCTACATTCTAGGTACAACTACTACTATTATTCTGCTATGTGATAAACAATCATATTTGAAAACTGCCATCATATCTCTCCTTAGTTATACATAACCATTAAACCATTCATCAGAGTTTGATTTTCAGACACACACCCTCACTACCTTGATAAACCTCCTCTGAAGTCACTCCAATTTGCCAGTGTCCTTTTTTATAAATGGATCCCAAGATGGGTCTATCTATCTTTCTTTGGTTCTGCAGAACAGAAAAAGGGTATACATCATACTACGTTGTTGGATTGAGGATTTTTTTTATATATCCACTAATTTTTTAAAAAAACATGCAGTTTACATTCAGCAGTTCTGCTCTATTGTTTATATTTGAGCTTAGACCCCTGATAAATGAGGTGGTATTTCAAAAAGTATCTTTTACTGGACATTCTTTCAAATATTTCAAGACTTCAATACATATTTTAGAATATGCTACTCCAAATTTACTGAATATCTGTTGACAAGAGCTAGAAAACTCAACGTCTAGTTGAATCCGAGTGTAATTGCAAAATGGGACATCCAAAAGCCAGATTTTTAAACCGGATTGGGCATTTTTGTCCACCTATCAAGCCCTTCCTAAGGACTTGGGATAAGCAGATGTTGTTGTTTAATAATCTTAAAGGCAATGTTGCAGGATGTAAGCTGTTCCAAATAAAGCTGCTTTTTGCAATTGACTGATGGTGATTTTGTCAGTGCAGATGTTGTTCAAGTAGTGATCCAGATGTTTTGATATTATTATCCTCCCATGGATATATTCAATCCCATAAACTAAGCTATTGTGCTATTAAGAACAGTCAGAGCAGAGTACAGTACCTTTTCCTATATTTTTTAAAGTATCACAAGCATTTCTTAGTGATAAAACATATGGTTCTATGTAAATGTATTCATCTGCTTTGGATTTTATGAATGTTTGCATATCTTTGCCACTTTGCCATCAGAGGCTCAGGTGAGTTCTACTTATATACAAAGTCTGCCTAAAGTTTTGGTACTTCTTGCATTTATTTCAAAAAGTAAGTAACCAACGTGAAAAATTAATCCCCCTAGTTAAATTAAGTTATTACCGGTAGATGTACCAGCATTAACTGTAATAATTAAAATAAAATATTTGTGAAATTAGTGATAAATCTTTTATACTGCCACAGTTTTGGTTCGTTCTTCCATGGCACACTGCTTTAATTCAGTACCATTTGAGGATTTTCTAGCATAAACTGCTAATGTCAGATTTAGCTTTGGAGTTTGATCTGGCTAGGTGGATGAACATACCTTTGTAGACTTCCTTGCATTTTTGAAATCATTTTGGCTATATACATAGAATATCCTTCCTATAAATCACATACTTTCATTAATGTAGCTAGCTATGGTTTAAGTTATTACTTATCAATTTAATATTAAGAACATTTTTTCTGGAGTTCAGGATGGCACACGTAAGGGTTATTAATTTCAGAATCATTGCAGAAATTAAAATTGCAAACAACAATTACAGAGGTATTTCTGAATTGTTAGAAATAGATATATATATATTCCACATTTTAGCACATCAATTAATTAATCCTGACCATCAGATTATATTAATTTTAATATTTTCTGAACTTTGACATTTCAGATAATTACAGATAAAACCTGGAATTGTTAATGCTCACATGTGAATATTAATTTTTATTAAATTTTAAAGCATCGTCATTTTTTTGGTTTAATAACCATCAGACCTAGCTAAATTGGCCAAATGTTAGGTATAATGGGAGTTCTGTCCCAGAACATCTGGATGGCAATCTGTAATCTTACCCTTATTTTTTAAATGAATGCATGCTACCCATTTCATTTCTGAAGGAATGTACTTTGTTTTTTAAATTGTACTATCTATTCTGAAATTGGTTTCATTTTAGGAGTCTAATTTAGTCATGCTGTTGGGCAGAATCTACAGGAAACTAAAAAGTAGGAAGATGAAAGGGGCAAATTGGCAAAAATCTGTGTAGCACGGAATCATACATTCAAATCTTCTGAAGGAATTATGTACAGGTAATCCTTGTTTAGCGCTGCCTCCTAAAGATCCATTTCACAGTTATTAATAATAAGTGATAAAAAAAAAAGTTTTGTGACCAAAGCCCATATTTATGATCTTCACAGACCTGTTGAACAAAGGAAAGCTGGAGTAAGATTCTAAGCAGAATTGTAGTTTTACTTAACAATTGATTTACTTAACAAACAGGCTTCCAGTCCCAATTGTGGTTGCTAAATGAGGGTCTCCCCACTTGTGTGCACCCTCCCAACCCTGCCACAGCCATCCAGGGGGTTGCAAGAGGAGAAGGAGGGAAGCCTCCACTGCTGCTCGTGCTCGTTACTCAGACAGCCCGGATTTCCAAAAAGAAGAAAAGGAGTAGCGAAGAGCCCCAAGGAGAGCTTACCGGCTTGGCCAGCCTTGGTTTTCCGAGAGAACACACACACAAACACAGACAGACATAGAGATACAAATAGAAGGGGAGAGAGAGGGAAAGCGGATGAGAGATACAGAGAAAAAGATACAGAGAAAGGGAGAGAGAGAGAGAGAGAGAGAGAGAGAAAGGTGGAGAGACACACAGAAAGAGATACAGGGGGGAGGGAGAGGGGGAGAGAGAGATGGGGAAGATAGAGAGGGAGAAGGAGAGAGAGATACAGAGAGGGAGGGAGAGAGAAGAGTTTTGTGGTTTCTGGTTCTCTGCCCTAATGACCGGCTGGATAGTCATAGCTAGGGGGTCATGTGACTGGGTGGGAGTGAGTGATGTCGAGTTGGCCACACCCACCCAAGTTTTGTGGCTCCTACCCACCCAGATTTTGTTTTTGTTTTTTTCTGTGGGAAACGGGTCCAAATAGCTCTTTGAGTGTTGCAGACCCCTGAACTAAAGGAATGTACATGCTGCAGGACTAACTGAATGTCCTATGTATTCCCTAACGGTAATAGTGACTTAGAAGCTAGATACTTATGGAGCTCTTCTTGCAGGTACTTTGCACAACTCTGAAGATGGGTTTAGCTGAAAACTCTAAGAAATCATACAAGTCAAATGGGTAGTTATCATCTAATTATTTCAGTGTTTACAATAGCTTTATTATATTCACAAGGGAACCAAGATATTTCCATGGCTATGAACTTGCTGACCTGTAATTCGCACTTCATGTAATCTTATCAAACCCTTATTGCTCACTGTGCAGGTTTGAAACACTAAGCAAAATGCCTTTGGAATTTACATCATTAATTAAAGGAGGATTGTTTTATTATTTCTCTCCTAAAATGCTAGCTCTTGGAAACAACAAAATATATAACTGACAAAAAGATGAAGATCAAGAATTTGGAAAAGAATGGTACCTATTTTTACACAGACTGCTAAAACAGGATTCAAGTTTATCAACTAAAAACAATTTGAAATTGTTTGTTGACTTTTAGAGTATGCGTTAGCATAATTACAGTCACCTTAATGGTGAGAGGACAGCATATAAATGAGCAAATAAATAAATAAATAAATAAATACTAAATAATTAGCATTTATTTATAGATATATTTTTCTTAATTTCAGTGAGATTAGATCATTGTTATATTGTCTTGTAATTTCCTTCTTTGAGGAAGAAGGTATCTCTAATTTTTAGTAACTCCTTGAACTTGACTCTGGGCTGGGAATAAAAGCAGAACAAAAAGGATTATACTTGGTTAGTATTTAGATGGAAGATTACCAGAGTACAGTCTAGATTGGGAAGCGGGTAAAATATCTGAAAGAAGGACATGGAGAACTATTTCTGAAATCCAGCCAAGAAAAGTGCATGATGTGTCCAAGCTGTCATTAAAAATCAAGCCAACATCACATTAATTTTTACTTTCTTATTCTAGACATACTTTAATAGACACATACAGAATAATGATATTCATATTAAATGGTAATTATCATTGTGCATAGGACCATTGCATAAAATCTTACCTAAAGAACTTATGATAATTCTGTGATTTAACCTTCAAGAAATAACAAACTGATAATTTATAGGTACTAGGCCACTGAAAAATGATGCAGTAGAAATATTAACTTTTCATAATGTTAATGAGAATTATAATTAGGCAGCCACACTTTGTCTTGAACACATTTCTGTATTAAGAATATCTTTCTTCTTAGTACTTCTGTTTGGAAGTTGACAGACTTTGCCAATGTCTCCTAAATTATGCCATAATTCAATGTACATTATGGATTTTATACAAGTTAAAAGTCCTACATAAATTTTATCTTTAAAATTAATGCGCGGGAATTGATTTATCTGCATAACCACAGAAGGTAATACTGATGAGTTCAGAATCCACAGTGAAAAAAAAGGAGGATGATCTATATTAACAAGCAATAATTGCAAGCAAATACAAGTTTGAAAATCTCACATTCGAAATTGCCTCCATTACACCTTTAAATTCTCGTGATGTTATTTTTTATAGTAGAAAAGACAAAGATTTTACTCAAAGCACTAATGCAAGAATTTCATACACATTAGTGAGTAGCTTTCCTAATATTTACGGCTGATGCGCTATCACCTGCTTCAGGATCCCTTCCGGGGTGGAATTCAAATTTTTTAACAACCGGTTCTGTGGGTAGGGCTTAGTTGGTGGCATGGCTTGGTGATCATGTTATTGGCTGGGCCTGGCCAACTCAATATCATTCATATCGAGGCACGTACCTCCTCGCCTGGCCTCTCATGACTGTGGGGATGCTGCAACAGTTATAAGTGTGAAAAATGGTCATAACTCAATTTTTTCAGTGCCATTGTAACTTTGAATGGTCACTCCACACAAGCAAAGTACCAGCAAAGGAAGTGAAAAAAAACTCCAGAGACGTTCCTGAGACAGGAAGTCTAGTCCTGCCAAGAATGTAATAAGGGTTAACGGAGAGGCAGTTTCTGTAAGCAACACCAGAATGTTTCTTTCCTGCCTTCCTTACAGGATTAGGCCAGTAATTTCTTCTAACAACCAGTTCTCCGAACTGCTTAGAATGTTAATAACTGGTTCTAGCGAATAGGCGCGAATTGGTAGGATCCCACCACAATCTCTTCTCATTTTTCCTTAGCTGAGAGAGCCATTATGGGGAATTCAAGAAGTGATTCTTCTTTGCTGTGATCTCTTGATTCTGGAAGGTTCTTCCTGTGGAGGTTAGGCTTGGGTCAATGCAACATACCAATTCAACTTGCAACCTATTTTTTGGACCCAGATGAAAATGATGTCTTATCTCAGGGGCTGCCACAAAGAAGAGGAAATCAACCTATTATTCAAAGCATCTGAAGGTAAGAAAAGAAGCAATGGATGAAATTAATCAAGGAGAGAACCAACCTAGAAATAAGGAAAATTTTCCTAACAGTTAGGACAATTAATCAGTGAAATGATTTGCCCTCAGAATTGTGGGTGCTTTGACACTAGAAGTTTTTGAAAGAGAGTGGAGAACTGTTTGTCTGGAATGGTATAGGGCAGGGGTCTCCAACCTTGGCTCCTGGAAGCCTGGCGGACTTCAACTCCCAGAATTCCACAGCCAGCTTTGCTGGCTGTGGAACTCTGGGAGTTGAAGTCCGCCAGGCTTCCAGGAGCCAAGGTTGGAGACCCCTGGTATAGGATTTCCTGCTTGAGCAGGTTTGGTCTAAAAGACATCCAAGCTCCCTTCCAATTCTGTTATTCTGTTATAAAATTTGCTGTTTCATTCTTATTTTTGGAATTTAGCACCTAAAGCCTAACCGTACCTTTCTATCACCATGATTTTAATTAGTTTTATAAATGAAGTAACTCTTCATTTTAATTCATGATTCTGTTTTTGTTTGGTTTGTATCGATATGGTTTTCTACAGACACTGAATAATAAGCACATTATAAATATTATAAATGTTTTCAACATTTTTATAAATCATTTAGATGAAAAAGCAGAAAGGATGCTACTCATCAAATTTGAGGATGGCACAAAGATTGGGGGATTGCTAACAAGTTAGAAAAGTTCAAGATTTTAAAAGATCTTGATAGACTTAACTTTAGGCACTTTCCATCAAAATACTGTCCACTGAGGAACAAAGTAATATTGTCCTCTAGGTAGGAAAAAAGCAGATACATGGGTTACAAAACAAGTGATTCCTGGCTCAGGAGTAGTACTTTGGAGAAGAATTCGAATATATTGGCAAACTATAAATTAAACATGAAAATTGTTTTGGAAGCTACAGCTACCAAAACAGTCAATGCAACCTTGGACTGCAACAATTGAGATACAAATGACAAGATCATGGGAAGTGATCATTCCACTCCATTGTATGCTACACTGGAAAGATCACACTTGGAATACCATGTGAAGTGCCACAGTGAAGAGTGTATGGCTTTATTTTCCATGGTGCCTTGAGAGCAGCACAAAAATAGAGTAAAATAAAAATTTTAAAGAGATTGATATACAACTTAAATAAGGAGGAAAATTCCCATTTTGAGAGCTATTAATTAGTAGAACAGTCTGCTTTATCATCAGAGTTTTCAAGCAAAGTTTAAGCAGTTATTTGTCTGGGATGGTCTGAGGGTTCCTGCTCTGGGCAGAGGCTTAGACTAGAAAGATGCTAAAGTCTTTTCAAGTCCTATGACTCTATGAAACAAACAGGCACACTTTTTGAATTCTTTCATGTCTGTAAGTGCCTATGTTCATATACTAGGTAACAAAATAAACAGATCTTAATCTAAAATAATCTCATAACTGGAACAGTCTTCTGGAGATTGCAATTTCATACCTGCCTCGTTGTGAATAAACTCAATTCAACTCATTTATTTCTGAACAGATATGTATACTGTTGCATTATAAATCTAGTTTAATATTACAAACTGTATATCAAGACAAGGAACATTAAATTCTAAAATATATGGATTTAATGCTATTGATCACACCGTTTCTTAATGTTCATTAGGCTTTTATGCGTCTGATTCACTATGGACATGATTTCTAATTTATGCCTGCCTAGTGCATTTTATTTATTTATTTAACTTTATTTAATTATTAAAATAACTTGGTTGCTTTTAGTTATTTTTCTTTCAACAAAAGTAATGGATTAAGTACTTTTAACGTTACTTACAGTATCAATGTATATAACATATTGTATAATGAAAATACATAATGATTTTGTATTATTCCTACGTTTATTATAAATACACACACACACATACATTTAACACACAATTCTAAGAGAAAATTGCTACTCAATTCTTACAATACAATAGTTCTCTTAATCTAGCAATTAACCAATGCATGAAGATTACACTGAAGTCCATGTGCTAAAACAATTTAAACAAAAATAATATAGCACTCCTTTATAGGAAAATGTGATATAAAATTCACACATACATATATATACATACATATATGTTGAGAGAGAGAGAGACAGAGAGAACATATATATATATGTATGTGTGTGTGTGTGTGTGTGTGTATAAGCTTTTTAATTATAAGGAAACTAATAAAATATACATCTCAGATATCAAGGTACAATCTTACATGCCAAAAACATTATTCATTTTTATTCAATCCATATACAGTAACATTTCCATTGAATATCCAATCCAGATAGCCTTACAATGTAATTATGTTGTGGAGATGTCTATGTCAATAGAAATACTAATAACCTATAACTAATTTCAATTACATTTTATTAACTGCAGGTGCACATAATCAGGAACAGTTTTATGAACTGATATAGTAAAGGTTTATGGCTATTTTAAAAGGCTTTATGATAACTCTGTTTATGAAGCAAGTAGTAACATTTCTTAATTTATATGCCATTTTTAAAAAATGGCTAAGATTCTAGACTTTTTTCTCATAAGCGCATTCAACATGGTTGATATTTAAGCACCACTAGCATCATCTAACATATTAAAACTAGTGAGTAAATTCTCAAAAACATTTTAGAATATGAAATGTAAAAGTCTGCAAGAAATTGAAACTAAAATCCTCAATAAAGAAGATGGGATTAAGATCACCTGTGCGTACTAAATGAAAAATGTACAATGCCCAGAATGATTGGATTGTCACCTGACAGACCTTCTAAAAGGCTAGTTGCCTTTTATTTTTAGAAAAATTCAAGGATGGAATTACATCTCTAACTAATCAGAAAGCAGGATTGTTAGTATGTATCTCCTTAAAAGTGAACACCATAACCTGGATCACATATGAACATGTGTCATCCAATGGTCTAAATAGCTCATACCTTTGATAGTAAGCTTCAGTTGCCTCTGGAGTATGATGTTTTGCATGTGTTCTTTTAATTAATTTCTGAAACATAAAAAAAAGGTTTGTAATAACCAGGTAAGAAATCCAACCAGTAACAAATCCCTGGAAACTTCCCCCCACGCTCATCTCTGCCATGAAATCCTAGATGTAGTTTCAGAAATTATTTTTTATTTATATATTAAATGAAACATCTTTTGATTGTAGTATGATACAGCATATATGTAAAAGGCAGTAAGGTCATAGTAATTGAATCTAAATAAGTTTGCTTAGGGTTACAGAGGGCAAAAGAAAAACTTGTTCTTTCTTTCAACCTTTATATTAATTTCCCTTCAAATCAATTCCATCCAAGTCCTGTGCACTCTGGTTTACAATTCAATTGGCATTTTTAACCAGGAAGAACATTGTTTAAAAACAACTTATTTGAAAACTACAGAAAGTAATTCCATTGAGACTTGCCACTTGACTGACACCTGTCATCTCATGATAAATGACTCCATTTTCTGCCTCTCTTGCCTTCTGCCACTCCGGCAATGGTCATTTATCATCATCTCTGTCAGCCATGGAAAGCAGCACTGACAGTGCAAGTCAGCAAACATTTAGCACATGGAACCACGCAACACAGGGAAATTATTATTGTCAGAATAATAATGGTTTAGCATAATTTATTACAGGTCCACCAAATAAGCAAAGGCTAGATGTTATTAGACAGATGGATGGGTAGGCTTGGCAGCCATCCACCGAGACTCAAGCGGTGCTTGATGGGGAAAGGGGAACATCCTCCAAACCAATCAGAAAGCTGGCAGTTCAATTACAAAGAAATAAAGGGACATTCATCATTCAATTAGGCACCTGTCAACCCTCACAAAGGAGAAAACTTCTAACCTGGTACTCCTGGGAGAAGATGCTCAGCAGAGTGGACTGCGATTGACTGGAACAAATAAAAGAAGGACAAAGTTAATTACTGGAGTGCACAGCAGAGAAACAAAAGAGAAAGGAGCTTCAAAGGTAGGCCTGCTGCCCTGTAATCTAACAGAACACGAAAACAAGTGTGGAAAAGTTGTTCCAGATGAAAACCTCAGACAAAGGCTTCCTACTGCTAGGTCAAGGAGAGAGTAAGAAAAAAAGAGTTTGTAGGGAAGGGGAAGAGAAGTTGCATGTTGCTTTGGTCATTCTTTTCCAGCTCCATAACACACACTATTGGTAGCATGTACTGAAGTTAGAAAAGAAAACAAGACTGTTTTCATTAATAGCTGATGCAGCTAAATTCCATTAGCTGTTGGGAACAGAGTGAATGTTCACTGGTAACATATTGAAATTCATTTTGTTAGCAGCAAGGAAACCTCTTCAGTAGCTGTCTCATATTCAGGGGTGAAACCCAGCTCTCTGTCAGAAGCAGGATATGGGAGTATGGTAACATTCCTACTAAAAGTGATGTGCTTTGAAAATAGAAACTTTCACAGCAGGAAACTGAGATTCCCTGGAGTTGGTAATTTCCAAAGGCTGCCATAAACTTTATTCTTTTAAAACTCAGTGTCAAATACCTGGCAATAAAGCAAACTGAAATAACATCACTACTACTACTATTACCCTGGAACATTTCTTTCCCTGAAACATTTAGAAACAGGACAAGATTTTTCCATCCCCCAAAACAGGTCATACTGTTTATAACTGTACTCTAGGGATATATGCACCTCATCACATCTTGAAGAAAATTTGATGCAACTGAAACAAAAGACCATCTCTATGTATTTTTTTTATTAAAGAAAGTACAATGCATGATTAACATTTATTTTCATCAAATGTGGAATAAGCAATACAAATATTAAAAAACTATACAAAAAGATAATCACATAGCACATAACAACATACTCAACTAATCAAAGATTTATGTTTAAAACTGTTGATTAGAGGAAACATTATCTTAAATACATTGATCATTTCACTAACATTCTTAGTATCTTTATTTTCATAGTAACAAAATCAGAATATATTCCAAAATCTTGAGAAATTTGAACTGGAAATTAACCAAATATTTTAGGAACTCATAATGCAATTTTGCCCGGTTGTTCTCTTTTGCTATATATTGCTGATTGAGTGTTCTACAAATATTGTAAAGCATATAAATATATATAAAGTGGTATCAGTAGCTGATGGGAGTATCCTGATTGTATTGGTATGCAGAAAAGAGCACAAAGATGGGACACATTGCAAAGCAATGAACTAGTTTGTATCTCTAGTCTGTTCTCAAAACAAATGTTTCTGTCAGAATTGTAGGAGACAATAGGAAAATGTATAAAATGCATCCTACAATACTTGTTTGGTTATATTGTGGACCAGATCATCCTATTAAAGCTGTGCTTAGAGATTTCTGCAGAGACTCTAGCAGATTGAGTCTTTCAGAAGCTCAGCATAATCTATGTGAAGTAATTCCAAAACAGTGCCTTTTAAGATCACTCTCTAATTCTAAGCAAATGACATAAAAATAAGAACTCATAGAAATGAATGGTTGAGGAATCACAAGGGAACAATTACAAACTCCAAGTATTTGGTGCTACATAAGTATTTGGTGCTATTATAAAGCAAGTTCAATTCATTATCCTTCAGCTAATTACATATATTTCAATTGTCTTATAACTCTCCGTTAGTTGCTGAATTCAAGTTCTTTCCACCTCTATACTTCTTATTGAAATTACAGATTAAAAATCTGCTAATCCAGTCTTTAAATAGAACACCAAAATATTTCTTGATATCCCATCAGACCCTGTGCTAGGAATAATCAAGAATTGCCTCATTGTTATATTATAAGATTCCTCACCTTACAAGCTTGGGACTCTAACTCAGATCTACTGTGTTCAGCATTGGCCTGAAATATATGTTTATGAAAAAACATCACTGGATGTTGCCAAGCCTAAACTGGAAGAAGCTTATTTCGACATTGGGAACACAACCTTGTTATTATATTTAAAATAATTGTTTAAACTCCTTTACTATTTTTAAAAGAGAACAGCAGTAGTAAAATACTATAAAAATGAAAAAAGTGCAAAATGAAATATTATGAGGACAACCTAGTATTAACAATTCTGCAACCACCACCACTTTCTGTTGCTGAAAGAATAAACTTATTAAAGACTAACTCTATACCTGTGCATCACTACAAAACTATGTGATCAGGCTTAATTTTGGGGGAGGAAAAAATTCTGCCTCCGCCTACTAGCATCCATTGATATTCATCTGGCTAGCGTCCTGTCAGTATGTGAGAGTTGAGGGCTGTCTGGAAACTGAAACAGTATTTGCTGTGTGAGCAAGGAGACAGCAAGGAGCCTGGGCGTGGCTTAGCTCAACTGTTCTGTACTAAAGCTGGTTGCTGCTGTGAAATTAAAACTAAAACGCTTTTCCTCTGCTTGTGTTTTGCATTTGGAACAGATTTCTTTTCAAATGGGGAGGGGGAGTAGAACTCCTTAGCATCAGAGCGTGTTTAATAATATACGAAATACTAATGCTCTGATGGTCATTTTGAAAAAATCTTTTCTTAGTGAGCACCTAGAAGCCAAGAGGAACATATGTGCCAAATTTCAAGTTTGTATGGTTCTGGATATTTTGTGATGATGCACAAGTTGTATTTCACACACACACACACACACATTCATTCTTAAGTTTTCACGGGTACTTACATGTATGGCATTCAGCTTTGTTCGGGTATTTTCCCACGTCATTGTAGTTGTGCAACTACAATGTAGTTGTGCAAACTACAATTTACAACTTTAAAAGCACAACTACAATGACGTTGGGAAAATACCCGAACAAAGCTGAATGTCATACATACATACATACATACATACATACATATGCTACTTTTTTGATATAAAAATTTGAAAAAAAAATAAAGTAATAAAAAGTCACCTAATTTCTGAAGAAGAAAATGTTATTTAAAAAAAAAATCTTACTGTGAAATAACAAAAGTTTCAATATTTAGAACTTTACCTGACTGGCTGGCAGCCTGCTTTCTTATATGTAATTATATATATTTTACAGTAAAATAAGACTGGATTATATAACATAGAACAGTCCACTTTATTATATAGCTTTTAGATCTATTAAAATACTACATCACTAAGAAATCAACCACAGAATTCTATTCATTTAAAATGTCTCTTATAGCTCATAGCTCTTTATCTCTACAGGCATGACACATACAACACAAAAAGACATACACATGTGCATACACAAGTATACCCTTCTAACTGCAAACTGAGGCACAACTGAAATTTTGACCTGGAAAAAATAATATGTCCAAGTATAAAAATAAAAAAAAGTAAAGTTGGTGGAAAACTTCAAAGTTATAGCTCATCTTGTAAGTTTCAGTTGGATAGAATTGTTCTACCCCAAGATACAGGTAAGAAGGTCATGACAATCACATTAAATGTTCCCAATATGGGCTGAGAAATTTTACAGCTTGAGGCAGAAAGGCTCTACATTTCTGAGTCAAGCTGCATAGCACCCATGGCAACTGAAATTATTTCAACATTACATCTCATTACATCCTCTCGTATTGCCCTTTGCAATTCCAATAGTATGTTTTCACTGATGGAACTGCAGAAATGGAAACAAATAATTCCCTCTTTTTCTCTAAACTAAGTATGCACACTTAAAGAGCTGCATCCAACAGACTAAGCTACGAAACTCTGTTATGATTAATAACATTAAGGTCAATGAATTTATTCACTATAACAGACCAACACCCATTAGCTTGTTACTTTCTACTTTATGATCAAAAACACTAGAAAAATGGGAGCAGCAATTTCATGCTTGTTTTATGTGGTGCAAGGGTAGTTTTATAGAAAACCTGTGTGTACAGGAAAAATATTGCTTGAGAAGAACAATCATTCACACAACCTTGGTCTAACAACTGCTATACAATTATTATTCCGCACAAAGTTTTCTAACAACTGCTGTACAATTTTAAACAATTGTGCAATACACAGAAATGGCAATATTTAAAATTCGTGTTCACACTAGTCTTTTAACTTTTTTCATCAAGATGATTGAACTTTAATAATAACTAACCTGATTGGGCAATACTTTCAAACAACGAACAGAGGAAAATTGCTAACAGAAGTAAATTGAGGCTATTTACATCAATTTTACTTTAAAATAATTTAGCAAGATATTGAAAAACTGAGTGATTAATTCATCCAGCAAAATTTTCATTATTATCTTTTCCTTTCTTATAAATCAATATATATTTTTTAAAATAGACATCTTAAAGCCCCCAAAAATCAAATGCTACCTAAAGACTAAAAATAGTTAAGTAGAGTAAGCAAGTAGAAGATATATGCAAGTTAGTATATAGGCAGTCCTCCCTGAATGACTGATTGCTTATCCCAAAGCTGCTTTTGTCTAATTGTCTTTTGAAAAAGGCACCTTTGGGTCAACCATGGCTTGGGTGACTGAGAATCACTATAGACAACAGGTTGTTTACTGACCAAAGTTTTGATAGACTCAAAAAAGTCATGGTCATGTGATTAATTGATTTCGGAGGATTGGCAACTAGCTCACATTTATGACTGGTTGCAGTATCCCACAATCATGTCACAGTGATTTGTTATTTTTTTCTCATTTCTGGCTAAAATTGCTCATTCCGTAGAATGGATCTGCTTAATGATGATATTGTTCACTTAGCCATGTGATTCACTTAATTACTATCAACTCGCTTTATTACCATTGTAAAAACAGTTATAAAATTAAATCAGGGTACATGGAATCACTTAACAACCCCAATGATTCCAAACCCAATTATGGTCCTTAATAAGGACTACTTGTGTACTCTTTCATTTTATGTGAAACAGCTGAATCTAACATCCAGCCCTCAGAACAATTCAACTAAAATATAAAGGAGTTAACTTCATATTTCCATGTTATGAAAGGCTAAATATAAGCAGGAGAAAACATGGATGTCATGGATATAGGACCACTAAAAGCTAAATTAAAAGTAGATATATTGTTTCCCAATGGATGTCATATGATGCCACTACTTTTACTGTGTGGCAGTAAAAATCAATTGCCATACATGAATGTAGATATTGACAACATAATTACATTTTCTGTTGTATTATTATTGCAGTCTACTAACAGAATAATGGGAATTGGTGATCTTCTAGTCCAAACCCCTGCTTAAACAGGAAACCCTATATCATTTCAGACAAATGGTTGTCCAATCTCTTATTAAAAATCTCCAGTGTTGGAGTACCCACAACTTCTGGATATAACTTGTTCCACTGATCAATTGTTCAAACTGTCAGGAAATTTCTCCTTAATTCTTGGTTGGTTCTCTCCTTGATTACTCTCTAGCCATTGCCTCGTCTTGCCTTCAAGTGCTTTGGAGGATAAATTGTTCCTCTTCCTGGTAGCAGCCCCTCAAATATTGGAACACTATCATATCACCCCTTAGTTCTTTTCAATAAATTAGACATACCCATGGTGTTGAATTAAGTTAATATTATTTCTGGGGATTATAGGAGGATATTGCTACTGAATTAAAATACTGCTTGTAGGCTTTCTATTATCTACTAAGAGCCCTGGTGGTGCAATGGTTAGAATGCAGTACTACAAGCTACTTTTGCTGATCACCAGCTGCCAGCAGTTTGGCAGTTCATGTCTCACTGGCTCAAGGTTGACTTAGCCTTCCATCCTTCCGAGGTCAATAAAAAGAGGATCCAGATGTTGTGGGCAATATACTGACTCTGTAAACCGCTTAGAGACAGCTGTAAAGCATTGTGAAGTGGTATATAAGTCTAAGTGCTATTGATATTGATAATTCTTACCCTTTTTAATAAAAATTCTTAATCATTTTGGATAGTGAAAATTGTTTTTCTCAATGTCTTCCTAACACAACTAGCTACATAAATCTGGAAGGCTCTAGGTAAAATCACAGATACCAAAAATAGTAGGCACTGTATAACAGTAAAAATAGCACTCATACATTGGGATTATTATCTAGAAATGCCTTTATTGCAGTACTAAAATATTGATTCAGTGTTCTCCTTAATCTGAATGGGAAAAACTGACATTTTCTTTCAAAGAAAGAAATATGGTACAAAACTGCAAAACATACTCAATATGAGGGCATTTCACTTCACATAGATTTTGTGTTCTGGTTCAATGCAGTTCAGTAGAGCGTGCTCACTAGTAAAACAAAAGTCATCATTTTTATCCTTGCTACCATTGGTTGGAATCTTTCTTCTATGTGAATGGGGGAGATGTTTTAGCACATATGATTGTCTTCTTGCTCAGTAAACTCATTATTATTTTTAAATTATATATATGGAAGTTACAATTCATGGGTTATAATGTAAGTCTTACTATATGCAAAGTCTCCAGGGATCTTCAAACTTGACAGCTTTAAGACTTGTGGACTTCAACTCCCAGAATTCCTCCTCCAGTCATGTTAGCTCAGGAATTCTGGGAGTTGAAGTCCACAAGTTTTAAACCTGCCAAGTTTGAAAACTCTTGATCTATGCTTTCAGCTTCATGTACATTAAAAAGAGGTCACAAGTCAATTGTATTGTTATAATGACATAAATTCACTGACACTGACTCTTTGCTAGGCTCAATGCTGTTAGTTTTTTGAAGCTGGCTATAAAAAGTATGCTTAACTTTGGTTCTCATTATTTACTATGGGAACTTAAACAACAAACAGAGGCATCATCTCCTTGGACAACTTTTCTCTAAACTGAAAAACACTGTCATTTATCTAATATTATGGTCTTAAGTTGAAAATAAGCAAACAAGGGTGAGGGTGGTTTTTTTTTTCATTTCCTATTCTTCTCTGTGGTATAAGACTTGAAATATTTCAGATTTGGTTCCATCAGAACATGACTGATTCAAATGTTTTGAATGTCCATAGCAGCTTAAACAAAGGCATATGGAGAAAGTAATAAATTGTGGATTATACATCACAGCACATTTGTCTGCATTTTTCTTCATTGAGGTTATTTACAGATGCCCCTGAGAATTATTTCAAGGTTGGAGCACAACTTTTTTCTCATTCTATGCATACTCTAAAATGTAGAGTAATAAAATGTTATTGTTATCTAATTGAAGACAAAAGAATTAAAAAACCTAAGTAATGGGTGGTTCTTTTCTAACAAAGCATTTTATAGAAAGTATAATTAATAGTAAGTTTATAATTAATTGTAAGTCATTCCGAAAGCCTTTTTGGCTAAACAGCAAAATAAAGTATTTTATCTACCAGCTAAATAAGACAACATGTAGTTCTCTGACAATATTTTTTTTTCTCATAAAGTTTCCCAGTTTCTCACATTCCCAATTTCTCATCAAGACATGATGATCTTTTAGTCACATAAATACGATTGCCGCATATGTAATGAATTTTGAACTGGTGTATCACCACATCATGGTATCATAAGCAACTTTCTACAATGTTGGTAAACATACCTTATCTCACTAAATAACAATGAATAAGTCTATAATCTTACCTGGATAAAGAAGCAAAAGCAGAAGTTCTCTCTAGCCATCTAATCAGCATATCAATGACACATGCCACAACAGAGAAGCACTAGTTTATTTGATTGATCATGCTAGATAAACTCCAAATAACAGAGAAATTAACAAATGCTTGACATTTGCTCAACATCTATTATTCTGACACCGCTTTCAGAATTTCAAAGCCTGGGAGGATGCTTAATCAACATTCATATTCCCCAGTGAGCTACAGGCACCATATTGCGCCCCGCCTTAGTGCTGATGAAAGCTGCATATTGGCCATTTCCAAAGTGTTCTGGGACTCTACACAGGGCCCCTTCTCTCTCTTGTTCCTGTTCTACAGTTTTCTTTTAAACACTTCCAAGACAAAAGCATCTGCCAGGTTTTTTTTTCCCCTCCCTCTGGGGATGTATGCAAAATGAATTTAACAGTTTTAAGGCCAGAGAAGCCCTCACATCTAAATTCATTCATAGGACAGAAAAGGGCCTAAGAGGCCTCTCCAGGGACAAAAAACCCTGCTGAAAATTTTCCCCGACAACACTGGGAGCTTTATAAATTCTAAGTCCAGACAATTTCCAATTCAAATGCCCAGTATAGCATGACCTTTGTCAGATCTAAGAGCCCTAGATGCACCCACCTTTTTCTTATTATTCTAACCAGCACAGACATTAGACAGAGCACTACTGCCTAAGCAAGAGGCTCAATATTTGCATGCTCTTCCATTGTGAAAATTTAACAGTGACAGCACTGTGTCGAATTCTTTTCCCTTTAGAACTTCAACTCCATAGGAGGGGCCTGGTTGACAGATGACTCTCCAACATATGTGTTATGTACACTGCACAGCTGAGGAGCCTTAAATCAATGTCATAGTATTTCAGAGATGACCTACATATACCTTTCTGCCCATTATTGGGGAAGGGGGGAACAGGAATCACCCTACTTTTTAAGAAGGAGAGCCAAAGATGAGTAATTTATACTCATTAAACAGCAAACAAAGCTGTTTCATGGAAGCAGTATAAATGTTCCATACAAAATAATTTATCAGACATGACATCTTGCACATCATCTTGTATTATTTAATATGCTCACTAAAATTTTATAGATCAAATTCAATTCCTAAAAGAATGCATACAACCCTAGAAATATTTATCATCCATAATTTATTTTGATTATCTTTTACAACTACATGATAAAATAGAACTTGCAAAATTACAGGGCTATAGTTTACATAGCCATTGTATCATATACTAAACATAACAAATGTCTCCATGTCTGGTAGCTTCCCCACCACCACACACACACACACCATTTACCATTCAATTCATACTGAACAATAAGCTCTTAATCTGATGCTATTCAGAAAGAGCTTAACAATAAATACTGTAGCTTTAACAAAAAGTTCAGCTTTTAGCCTGATCCTGTGTATGTTTATTTGGAAGCAAATCCTACTAAATTAAATTCACTCATTGGGAAACTGCACAGAATTCAAGCTTTGATCTAGCTGTTACAATACAATATGGTATGAACCAGTAGTGTCTTGTATAAGCAGAAAGGTCTACTTAATTTGGTTGATTTCTTTATTCTGTTGCAGTTCACATCATATTCTATCCCCTCCGATAAGAAAAGGTTAATCAGCCCTGAGAATCACCTCTACATAGCATAGGACTATAGAAGAATAAAACATTACAAAATAGCAAAAACAGCAAAACCAACCCAACATAAATCAGGTACAAACTATCGAACTATAAATCAGTCAATCAATTAATCATCCCATATAAATTATACAATCATTCCAAGTGAACAGAATGCTTCAATTACTAAACGCTCCTTGAAATGTTTTAAAAACTTCTTAAACATCAGTAGCAAGGATGCAGATTTTCAGGGGGAAGAGGAGCATTTCTGCAGAAAATGCTCACCAATCTGTCCCTTCCTGCTACATCTTTTGGGATTCTCAGTACCTATTTTCTGCAGGCAGCACCTTGAGTGAGTTGAGATACTCTTGGAGATATCCAGTCTAAATCATGTAGGACTTTAAAGGCAACAACCAGCATTTAAGGAACAGAATGAAAATCAAAAGAAGATATTGTACAGATAGTGGCATGGAGAAAGCTGAAAAGAGGGTTGTACTACACGTAGGATAAATAATATTTATATACTTTTAGAAGTAATATTTTTGGGAATCTTCGGAATATTATTGAGACTTCACCTTTTACACTCAAGGGTTATACAACCTGAAGAAGCTTCTTGGACAAGAAGTGAAATGTCTTCAAAGAAAATCCAGAAAGTCTAGTTGCCTCTTTAAAAAGTACCTTTGGGACAAGGGTTATAACAGATGATCTGGGAACAGAACAGATAATATCAGTGGAAGAGATGGGATGTAAGTGTGTTATGTAGACTCCTCCTTGCAGTATCAGGCTCTGAGGCAGCAAAAGATTGCTAGAAGCCAATCAAATAGTGAATTTATGTCAGAGTTTAAAAAAGAGTCCAAGATAGATAGATAGATAGACAGACAGACAGACAGACAGACAGACAGACATAATACTTCATTGGCCAAGTGTGATTGGACACACAAGGGATTTGTCTTGGTGTAAACACTCTCAGTATACATAAAAGAAAAGATACATTCTTCCTTACTATCATGTGATATAATAATCAACATAGTGATCCCCAAATATTTTTTCAGTATTACTTGATTTCTGGAAAATTATTCATCAATAAAATTGATGAAAATCAATTTAAGGACAAATGGTATGCATCTCAAAACTAATACGAAGAAACAAAGGTAACAGCTTATTGTTGGGGCAGTGGGAAAGTGAGGGAAATTAGGAAATAATTTGTCTCTTCTATTACATTATTGAGAATAGTTCTGGGTAGAGAAGAGCATACAGGGATTGGATAGTAATGCAAATTGCTTGGTTGCTGTAATTAAATTGTTCATTTCTGAAAATAATTTAAATGGTTGTGAATGAACACATATGTTAACAGAACCAAAAGCAGCTTATAAAGCAGCACGTAGGCCTAACAAATTAAATTTAATGTTTTTAATGTTTCAAAAAAACTACTTTGTATACTCTACTGTTAACTGCCAAATATCTACTTTGAAAGATATGCACAGACATAATATTTAAATGAACTCGCTTGATGAGATACAAGTGAGTTAGACAATCATGCTGTGGATCTTTATGGTGTAGATTCCATAAAGAAGCATAAAGGGATTTTTTTTTTCTTGGCATCTTGGCTGGTAACATACTGCAATGATGTATTTTGCTTGCCATTTTTATGGAAAAAAATAGGAGGAATTATATATTGATAATACTTTGTTGTCATAATCAAGAATGACTGTATAGGTCTTGGACTGTTGTCTAGATGAATGTAATAATCTGCATTAAAATTGTATTTCACTAAGATGAAATACAATCTTAAGACTCTGCATTGTTGACTTCTGGGTTAGGAAATGACTAAATAAGATATAATTGATAAAGCTGTAGCCTCACTGAAGGAGCAGAATCATAACTTTGGAATGTTCTTTTATTTCTCTCTATTATATATTTATCCTGAATTTCCAAGATTATTGGAGTTTCTACTGCTGTTTAGCTAAAGTAATTTCACATTTAAATTACTGCATTCTATTTGTTTTCTTCTTCTGATGATATTGAAGGTGCAATTCAGAATGAAGCAGCAATACCATTGTCAAAAAAAAGTATTAATGTAACACTAATTGTAAAAACCTGTGCTAGCTTTCAATCCAAGTTCAAGGTGTTTAAAATAGCATCTGAACTTCTAAATGATGGGGTAGATTGATACTGAACATAGCATCTCTTACTATACACTTGATTCCTGTTGACACATCTTCTGGATCATCAGACAGCTGGAAGTGCAATTTCATAAACAAACATTCTACATTCTGTAAAACTAAGTGGAACTTAACAAAAGAGAAATTCAACTGTATTGAATACATACACACAGAAATCCCTGTTATTGTTAAATTTCAGTTACATCTGACACAGATTGAAGAATGGATGTAAATACTAGGAAGTTCTCTTAAAAGGTGAAATATTGCTTATTTTTTGTAGATTCCATTCATCTACTCATAACAGTTGCTTCTTTACTCTATCAAAAGAAACATTATTTTATGAGTTTTTTTCCCAATCTGAATTTTGCTTTGGATGAATAAATTATTAACAGTTGGGAATAATGCAGTCTCATTTCCACTTTGCTTTATATTTAGAACTTATTTAAAAGAAAGTGGTAAATGGTTTGGTATGCCCTCATGACTTACACTGATGAGCAGGGAAATGTTCATGTAAAAGCACCAGGATTAAAGATCCTTTGATTTTAGCAGATTCCTTTGATTTTAGCAGATTCCTAGCTTACTAATACATGCCAATAAAGTACTGCTACTTCAAAGGAAGCTTTAGTTTGATAAACAATCTATAAAACAATCCAGGTTTTGATTTAAAATGACTATAGAGAATGTCTTCATTCACACCTATATAATGCTTAATCATGGCTTTGTATCGTGTTTTATTATTATATGTGATTCAGATTTCATTACAATATAGATAGGCTCAGTAAAAACAACAACATGAATAAAATATTTAAAATGGAGTATGTTATTTAGTGAAAAGGTGATTAAAAAAACTATTACAAAAAAAATCATTGTCAAACATGAGAGCATATGTAACTTTCATTTTATTTAGTAATATAATAAGCTTGGGGACATATATTAGGACCAAGAGAGTCATGGTCATTAATTTAGGCAATACATCACACACCTTGCCAACAATGACAGCAAACAGATGCTAACAAGGAAATTTAATATTATTTAATATTATTTAATACTGCCATGTATTATAAAAAATGGAGGCGTCTTTATAACCATGTCTTAAATTTTTATAATAATATGCATTTAGCGTATTACTGTTTTGACACACATAAGAATCAAATTTATAGGTCCATTCTGCAAATGCATGCTGTTTTGGAAGCATAGAAAAAATTAGGAGCTTCTTTGAAAAAAAAAAACCAATAGGAAAAGCTTTAAATTATATAATTTTAAAAATAAATCAACTTACTACTATACTCTATTTTTGTAGTCTGTTTAGCCAGGATTGTGACTTATTAGGGAACAATATATATATTTAAGAGTAATGTTTTCTGAGAGAAAGTCTGAATACCATAATATTCTGAATAAATTCTCAAACAAAGATTAAATAGCTTTGTCACATACTATGAATGTACTTTAAAAAGATTCTTATAAAATATTTTTATTTATATAATAAGTTATTTTTTTAAATGCAGTCCTTACTGTTCTTTTATTTTGTTGTGTGTATTTGTCTTAAGATTTTAGTAACTCTACTGATTTCCATGGAGCTAATTAATAGACATGTTTATGGATATTTATGGCCCCCAAATTTTGTATTGATGAAACCAAAACTTTTTTATACTTAAACAATGAGAAAGTTGGATTTTTTTAATCTGAAATACAGTCCTATCTTTTTAGTAATGAATTTGTATATTTTGGCAAATTGAAATGGCAAGAACAGAATCACTCTGCTTTTCTCTGCATGATTATGACTCTATAGTATCTAGTACACCAAACTTGTTTTATTATGGCATACATCATATTATTTCTAGTTATCATATTTGTTTAACATATTAATCCTACGCACAGGTTTTTGTGTATAAATTTATTTAATTTAACTTCAATTTGCAATAAGCTCTGCCAGCTCTTTCTTGGAAATGCTACAGTCAGTCTTCTAAAACACTTGAGGAAGCAGTGATCAGAGTAGGGAAACGGAATTTTCTTCATTAAATCTACTGAAGCAGATATTAAAAATGCATTTAATATACTGGGGATAGTTGGTGGGCATCAGAGAGTGTGACAGGCAAGTTACTGATGAGCTGCCATCAGACGGCCTTCTCAGCAGGATTCTGTGTCTAAGGCTGCTGCTGAAGGACAGCAATATCTTCCCTTGTGTGTAAGCTCTATTCATCTCCCAAGTATTTACTAAATCACAGACCTCTGCACACAAACTCAGCATTTCAGTGTATGCTAACAAATGATGAATGGTCCAGTCAATTCGTTATGTCTTGAAAGCGTGATTTCCTGCCATTCCAGTCATCAAACCTCTAGAGCTTTCAGAGCTGATCAGTCTTGGAGAATATATTTTGCAGGCTCTATTAGGAGTAGAGGTTGTTACCATTAAAATCTCTAACTTTTTCCCAATGGCTGGGAAGGATGAAGGATGGGGGGGGGGGGGAACCTTGGCTCTATATTTAAAGGACTCAATATTCTATTAGAATCTAATAGAATACTGATACTTAGATACTCAAGTCCTTTAAAATTGAAATGTTGATATACTAAGTTTAACTAAATAAACAAATATTTTGCTAAAGTAAATCTTTAGATATTAATCTATTACTTTCATGAAACTAAAGTATTTTTGTTGTTGCTAAAAATAATGTTTAAAGGCTTTCTACTTCAGATGAAACAGTCATTTTATATTTAAAAATGTAACTAAAATAGGTATGATTGCTTTATTACTCATTCTAAAAGTTAAAAAAAATACATTAATGTTATTCCTGTAGAGCATGGTTGCATGTTTAATAGGAAATACAAGGTCATACAAGATTAATAAATAATTAAAATCCAGGTCCACAAGTTACAAAAGGTATACTTTTCATCACTTTTTGAATTATTTTATAATAAAAGCATACAAATGTAGTCAACTTTTCTTCACAATGAATACAATTGCCTATTGTGTTTCTATTATGTATAAGTAAATATTACCATAAGTGTATAACAACTGATAACAGACATTATTTAGGAAACTACAATTAATTACTTTTTTATCTTGTTTTTGCTCACTAACTTATTAGATAGGTCCCAGCCAAGACTACAAAAACTTTTCCCTGTTGTTGCCCTGCCGTTCACCTCAACCTTGACCTGAAGATTAAACTCACTTTTATTGCACACAAAGGTCATCTGTATTAGGTCAACATTCAAAGTCCCTTGTCAACCAAGGTTGATATATTCCAACCTTTCCTACTCTAATGCATCAAATTTTTCATGGTGAGGTCATATGCAGCAGACAGTGTATTCAGCAATTTATTGCACCATTGTAATTTAGCACAGAATATGATTGTCCAAAAAGCTGCCTCATGAATAAATTTTCTACCCCAATATGCTAGATGCCATTACTAACAAATCTGGTCCTGCATAGAAACCCCATAAATAGTTGTCCCTGAGATATAATGCAAAATTAGAACAATTATATTGAAGCCGTAAGTATTAGAGAAGAAGGATCATGGTATTTAAAGCTGCAGCAGCCAAGAACTAATAATCATGTGGATAGTATTAAATCTCAACTGCAGAGACCTTTAAAATTTGAGGGCATTTATTTATGACCTGAGACCAAGGCTGTTTGAGGATGAATTACATGAAACAATAATTAGTAAGATGGGCCCTATGTGAATGTATAATATGTGAACAGAAAAAGCCATGCAAGGTGAAAAGTAATGCAGCTGAATAACCTATCCAAAATAATAAATTTAGGTTTCTGAATAGAATCAAGAAAATTTGGGTTCAAGCTTTGTCTAGAATATTGAATTGTCTGGCTTTTGGCCAGGCTTTCAATCCATCCTATTACAGAAAAGTGAGGTTTAAATTATAGGAAATTAAGGTATACTTCCTTACTGTAGTAAATACTTTTCTTAAAGACAATTTTCTGGTTTTAATACAAATAATTTGTCAGAGAGAATGTGAAAGTAACAACTGTCCAGTTAGGTAGAAAATATGAGGAGAGTAACCACTTCTGAATCACAGCATTCTTTACAAAACTAGAACTGCCTGAATTCCTCCCTAGTTCAAAGTAACTGTGGAAGTAATAACCAGCAGTGTAGTAATTGGCTGTTACATATTTTAATGTTGGTACTTGTTGGTGTAATTGTTTTTATTTTTACTTTTAAAATTATTTAGTCAATTGTCCACTTACTCAATTGTCAAGATGGGTAGCTATACAAATTGATTAAATAAGTAAACAGATAGACAGACAGATGTAAGACAGAAGGTTTTGTTTGTCAGGCTTACTGACTAAGCTTGGCAGTTAATCACACACTTGTCACCTCATTGCTTAACTCCTTGCCTTGATTTCGTTGAAACTTTCATATATACAGTAGCTATGACAAATGAAGGCCTTTAAATACGATACAAAATCATAAACTAAAGTAAAGGTAAAGGTTTTCCAGGTTCAGTTGTGTCCAACTCTAAGGGGTGGTGCTCTTTTTAGTTTCTTAGCTGAAGGAGCCAACATTGTCTGAAGACATTTCCGTGGCCATGTGACCAGCATGACAACACACCAAAGCACACAGAACTCTGCCTCCTTTCCACCAAGGTGGTACCTATTTATCTACTCACATTTGCATGCTTTTGAATTGCTAGATGGGAAAGAGCTGGGGTAATGCAAGCTCATCCCATTGCATTACACTCGGGTCTTGAACCCAGATCTGACAAGTTCATTTTCTTTAACTCCTGAGACATCACACCCTCCTCATGAAATCATACGAAGTGTTTTCTAAATGTAAAGATATTTATATTCTTATGCAGGGGTGTCAAACTGGTGGCCCACCGGCCAGATGCGTCACATGCAGGCCACGCCCAGTCCAGCTCCATGAAGGAAAAAAAAATGTGATACGTCATGTGATGGCAACATGACGCCACAAGTTTAACACCCATGTTCTTATGTATTTAAATTCTAGGCTTATTACGCCCTACTTTTTGAGTTAACAGATACAGTGGTACCTCAGTATTTGACTGCTTCAAAACTTGTTGAATTTGATATTCAACACATTTTGACATGAAAATGTTGTCCCAGTATTCATCTTTGCTTGGGAAAGACAGGAAGTCAGTCATACTGGGAAGATCGCTATGTAGGAAAAGGGATAGATAGAAAGTTCTTCCTGGCCAAAACAAAGAGTCATGGTAAGTTACATGTATCAAAAGTGGTTTTTATTTTGAAAAGACAACTGGGCTGATTTTTTGAGAAAAACAAGATATTTTGTTTCCTATCCTGGAAGCATCATCAGTTCTATTGGATATTGTTGGAAATAGAAGGACAATTATTGACAGTTGTGATTAGCTGTGGGGAGGAAGAATTATAGATTCTGATAGGATAGTGGGAGGGGGGATGGAAAGATTTTGTTTTCTTTGCAGTCAACTGGTCTTAACACTCTCTGAGAGCTTTTGCAGTTACTTGGAGTTTTATCTGTGACCTCAGGGTCACCTGAATCAGAGATGGAATCTTCTTGGAACAGCCTAAAGGACTGTATTGTAAATTGGAGATAGATAGTGTCTTATCCCTCTTTCTCTGTTGAGAAAGGGCTGTTCATGGTTTGTTTGCTCCTCGTCCATTTTAGTACTTGTCATGCCTTGTGGAACCATTTAAGCACAAGTAGTGAAGTACCACTGTATATGTATTTCCTATTTGCCATAATGATCAGAGACTGTCTCAGGTGATATCTGACTCCACACATCCCTCACCCCTCACATCCTGGATATAAATTGTTTCAACTCCTAACCTCATAATGACACTACAGAGCACTGCACACCAGAACAACCAGACACAAGGACAGTTTTTTTGCCCAAATGCCATCACTCTGCTAAACAAATAATTCCCTCAACACCGTCAAACTATTTACTAAGTCTACATTACTATTAATCTTCTCATTGTTCCTATCACCCATCTCCTCCCACTTATGACTGTATGATTGTAACTTTGTTGCTTGTATCCTTACAATTTATATTGTTTCCTAGTATGATTTGATTGCTTATTTGTACCCTATGACTATCATTAAGTGTTGTACCTTATGATTCTTGATGAATGTATCTTTTCTTTTTATGTATACTGAGAGCACGTGCACCAAAGACAAATTCAGCATGTGTCCAATCATACTTGGCCAATAAAGAATTCTATTCTATTCTATTCACATGCAAGCCATAGTCCATTGCTGAAAATTTGAGAGGAGAAAACCTTTCTTCTGTAACGTTATTCTCATGGACAGATCACTCTCTTTCCAATAAGAAGTCCTGCCTAAATGAAATAAATGAGAGAATTGAATTAAGAAGGAATGGGAACATTTTAATGACACAATGTTTTAAAATACAAGTGAAGTGGGGGGGAAATAATTATGGAAAGTTTATAAGTGTTTCCATAGAAGTATGATACTTATTTGAAAAGTAATGTGTAAAATGTTTAAGACTTAAATGAATATTAATATTAATGATAGATTTGAATTGGCATGGATTGTTGTTTTAATTATATTATATATTTATAATTTTTTTCTCTTTTTAAAATATAGTGTGTAACTTTAGAATGTACTAAGCAGAATCCGAATGAAAGTTATGTATTATACTAAGTATTATAAATTTAGGGGAAAGAGATGAAGATGGAGATACTCCAATCAGTGATTACAGGAGAAATTTTGTTTAATGAGAAAAGATAACAGACAGCTGGAAACAGGACAAAGAATATAAGTATAATGATTTGAATTGAGATGAGATAAATAAAATAAAACTAAGAAAATTAAAAGAGGGGAGAAGCTATATTGAAAATGTAGAATGGCAATAAGATATGGAATGGTATATAAAATGAGCATGAATTTGAATTTGTGTCTATACGAAGAGATGTAACCCGGGATCAAGCTGCTTTCAAAAAAGATGTTTTATGTTTTATGTTTTGTTTGTTTGTGTTTGTTTTTGAAAATCAATAAAATTTGTTAAAAAAAAAGAAAAGAAGAAGTCCTGCCTTTGGCCCCTATTTATGCCTTTGGCCCCATATTATGCTTCCACAGGGTTAAATTCTCACTCTATTTGTTTAATCTTTATATGAGGTGACTTGATGAAGTCATCCAGTGTCATGAGGTTAGATACCATCAATATGATGATGAAAACCAGCTGGAGAATTGAGCAATACTGTGTGATGTCCTGTCTCAGTGCTTGGAGACTGTGGAGGTTTGGATGGGGAATAATAGACTTTGGCTCAGGAACTGAGTGGCTTTGAGTTTGGGGCTTCCAGAATTTGAAAAATTATTGGTATTGGATGGAGTGGGTACTATCCCAAATAGATCTTGAACACACTCTGGGGGTCCTTTTGAACTCATAATTCCTTCTCTTTTGTTGCAAGTCTTTGTTCGTTCTGAGCCTTTGCTATCCTGACTTCATCTTTGCAGATTCTGGCTATCTGCTGATATTCTGCCTTAGTTGTATGTCCTTCTTTCCATTTTTTGTACTTGTCCTTTTTTTCTTTCAATTTGCCAGAGAGATCTTTGTGCAGCCCTGCTGGTTTCTTCTTGGATTTCTTGTTTTACTTTCTCAGTGGTATTGGGCTGCTCTGGGCTTCTATGATCATACTTTTTAGAGTTTCGAAAGATTCTTGAGTTGTTTTCCCTTTAGGATTTTCATCCATGGAATCTTTCCCAAGTTCTCTCTGAGTGTATTGAAATCAGCTCTTTTAAAATCCAAGACTCTGGTGTCATTATGTTCTGTTGCTTGTGTTTGTGTTATGCTGAATTCTAATATGACATAGTCACTTTCACCCAAGGTTCCTGCAGTTTCAACTCCCTCTATCTCTGTTTGTAAGAATTAAGTCCAGTATGGCTGTCCCTCTAGTTTCACCCTCTACCTTTCAGACAACGTTAGGAACTTATTTGATTTCTCACTTGGCGCAGAATTAGTTTTCCAATTGATAGCAGGATAATTGAAGACTCCCATTACTATTGTTGTGTGTTTCCTGCATATGTTTGTTGGTTGGCTGGCAAAAAGGACATCTATTTGTTCTGCTTGATTGGGTGGACTATAATATTTACCTATAATATATACCTATACCATGTCATTCTTTTTTTTCTTTTATATTGACCCATATGCATTCTAGGAAGTTTTCATCTTTGGTTTCATGCATTTCTGTAGCAATATAGTGGTCCTTTACATACAGTGCAACTCCACCTCCTCTTTTTATGGGGTCTGGTTTTTTTTGAATAGTTTGTATCCTTCTACCAGTATGTTCCAGTCATGGGTTTCATCCCACCAAGTTTCTGTTATTCCAACTATATCATATTTACCTTCATGTATTCATAGTTTGAGTTCACCGTTTGTTCCCCAGACTTTGTGCATTTGTATATAGGCACTTGAGATCTTTATGTCTGACACTGTGTTTCCTGTCTACATAACCTTTGTTGTGCCTGCCTGCCCCTACTTTCTTGCCACCTGTTTGATTAATGTACTTGGTATGGCACTCACTATTAAATGCTTGGTTTTGGTTGGCATCAAGGTTGATAATCTTACCTGCACAAACATCTACTTTGCATGCACTGGTATCCTTATTAGTTTTAGGTTGCTGGGGACAGAGATGTTCTGAATCCATTAATTGTCTGTCCCCGCTGTTCAGTTTAAATGTTTATCCAGGAAATCTGTGAATTTAATGCCAAATAACTCAGTCCCTTTCTTTGATGGATACAAACCATCTCTTTTGTACAGGTTTTCATTGGACCAGCTGCAGACGTCATGACTAATAAAACCAAAGCCTTCCCTTTTACACCACTCCTTTAGCCATACATTAAACTCTGCTACATGTGCCCTTTCCCTTTTTGTTCTTAGTATACTGGTAGAACCTTGTATACTGGTAGAACAAGCATATTAGCTCTTGTCAGCTGTAAACCTTCCCCTTGCAAAGAGACAGACACATATATCACCAAACATATACACCAGACCAGAGAGCGAAAAGCCGCAGCAACCGAGCACGCTGCCATCTTCCTAGATAGATTACTGTAACTTTTTCAAGCATATACTGATAAGGATCATGTTCCATACTTGCAGTCCATTTGCCAGCTTAGCTTAATGTAGCTTGAAGAGCAAGTCACATTTTACCTATTAGTTTTTCCTATAAATGTTATTGGAAAAACAAACTGTGTAATACACCTTTCATAAAAGACATTCAACATAAATATTAGTAAGTACAATATTGCTTCTTTTAAAGAATTAGTTATTTTGCTGAATTTGCTCAGGTAGAGCGAAAGAGGTTTTCTGTATCTCACAATTATTTAAAATAGTGAACTACAATAGGTGATGTTTGAAAGGTTGGTTAAGTTGTAAAGTGGTTCATGTTGAGGTATAAGAGGATTGTCAAGAATTCTGAAAAAAAATTATTGCATACATTTGCATCAGTACCCATGAAGTTGCAAAAGAAAGCCATCAAACCATAGTACACAACTAGCGTGAGTCTTGCACTAGTTACAGGATGCTAACTTTAATATTTAAAGCCCCACATGGCTTTCTCCATGAACTTGCAGGACAATCTTTTCCATGTGGAATTGAATTATTCAGCGTGTTTACTCTGAAATACCTATTAGTGGTTCCAATTATCAAGAGATAAAAGGCACAGAGTTAGTATTTTCTGTTAGCAGTTCTTGCATTTTGAAGCAGCCTCCTCCTTGAGCCCAGGCAAACACCCACTCTGAAAGCCTTCCAGAAGTTAGTGAAAACTGATGGTTCCAGAGGACATCTGGGTAGTGCTGTTAATACCATTTGATTTTGCAGTATAGATTTTATGAATCTGTGGTATGAATTTTAGAAGCTCATGGTATTATTTTGTTTCTATTTTGATTTTACCTGGGAGTCCGTGTAGATTAAATGCAGTTTTACAATGGCATATAAATCAGATATCAATCTGTCAGGTTGGTAGATCTACCAGAGCAGATTTGGTAGTACATAAGGAACTGAATAGAAGAGTGCAAGATTGCAGTGAAATTACATTCTAAGGCACCCAAGTTAGCATTTAAATCACTTGTTAAGCCATCTATACAACTTGCACTGTGGATATCCCCTCAGGGGACTGCACATAAAACTAACAAGAAACTCACCTTGTGCCGGAACTGATCATTTGGTTCAATATTCTGAACACTGATTGACAACAACCCTCCAAGATTTTAGATGAGATTATTTTTCAAACCTGGAACCTTGTGGTACACGAAAGCATATCATCTTTTGAGCTATAGCCAAGTCTGTATGTCAACACATACAATACTATCAATTATGGCTAATTTTATTCTTCTGACTGACTTTACATTAATAAATTTGATTACAAAGCTTTTTTTCATAAGCCTATAGAAGCCAAAAAAAAAAAAAGATTTACTAAGTCATAGCAAGCCGCAAAGCAAAGATGTATTACAAAGAATGTTGTAATACAAAACATTTAAGGTTGCAATCTACTTGCATTTAACTAAATAAGACTTGTATTTGAGATAGCATTTTAAGAATTCTATATCCATGATACATTTTTCCACACTTTTCTACAACAAATGGTTTATTGTTTCTCAGGGCGATAAAATGCTAATTTTTAACATAAAACTGTCTACAAATGTGGTTAAAATTAAATTATTACATACACGTTTCATCTTCCTAGTATTATTATGTTTCCATTATTTTTGAAGAAGGCTTTGTCTGGCATCTTTTACATAGTTCTCTCTGACAGTGTAAATATCAGTATCAGTTTCATCTCATAGTTTCATCCCTATAGGGAAAAAAAGTTCTGCCTATTCTGAATTGTCCCAAGAAGCTTCAAGATTAATTTGATTTAAAAGGTTTCAGGAACTTTCAAAGGAGAGTTGGTGGTTTCAGGCCATTTCCTAATGGACAGGTGCATCTATCATAAAACCATCAGGATTTCTACCATTATTGGCAATTTCTCATCCACACACAATATTTTCATTTTAGAGTCTAGGCATTTTGGCAGAAAGATATATTCTAGACAGAACAGTAAATTTCCACAATTCTGTATGCTCAGAAAATATAGAAATAATGGTTATTTCATTCATGCAGTTTTATCTATTAAATTAATAGGTTCAAATATAAAATATTTTAGTGATCTAAATTTAACAAAAATGTAAGCAAAATATTAGCAGATAACAAAATGGAAAATTACCGTAATATACATGATAATACAAAGCAATTCTTTTATAAGAAAAGGTGTTTTTTAGGAAAGGTCATCTCCAATGACTTCATCTCTATTATGAAACTAAATAGAAAATATTCCCTATATGGTAACATCCAAGAGATAAAATGGTTTCATAGATAGTGTATTAATATTCAGCTAATTTACTGATCTTGAAACTTTCAACTAAATAATAATCCTTCAAGTTTTATGCATTATTCTTTTATATTAAAAGCAATCACATGCTATTTATATTTGATGAAACAAGTGCCTGCTAAAATTGAAAGTTTTGTTTTATATTTTTCAATTTTATTTGGGTGATCCAGTATGCCCAAGCACCAGCTTTAATTTAAGATTATTTAAAACAGTAACAAAATGCACATAACCGCTTTCATGCTGGATAAACAACTTCTTCAGGGCAAAAAAAATCATTCAAGTATCTACTTGGATGGTTGTTGCTTAAATTTCCTGTTTAGAGACCTTTCAAAGTTATGACAGTACTAAAAGTAACTTTACAACTGGTCCTCATACTTAAAACAGAATTGTTTGTTTGTTTATTTAATCAAATTTCTACACAGCCCATTACACTTGCATGTGATCAAGATTCTATATAGCCCATCACACTTGCATGTGATCAAGATTCAGGCATTTTATAACCAGCAGGAGTTTACAAATGTCAATCTCTCATGATCATGTGATTACCACTTGCATGTTTCACATCCAGCTTCTGACAAGCAGAGTCAATGGAGAAACTAGCAGTAAAATTGCAAGTCATTATCATCTGACTTAACAACTGCAAGTGATATGCTTAAGGAATTTTAAGGAAAATGAGGTCATAAGCCAAACATGCTTGCATGATGTCTTGTTTAATGACCACACCCATCATTTAGGAACATCCAACTCCATTGCTGCCATTGCATCACATTGGTAGCTATGAAAGTGTTGGTTGGTGTGTTAGGCACTGACACTCACTGCTGCTATAAACTGGCTTGAAAATTCCTTAAAAATTAAGAATCACATATTGGGACCTGGTGCAAGCTCTGTAAGTATGTACTATATATGCAGAGAAAGGGTGTATGTGTGAGAACCATGCTTTTAATTTATGAGGCCAAAAGATTAACCAATTTAAGGCAGAGAGGTCTGCGGGTGAGGAGAGATTGCCTGGGTGCAATCCTATCCAGAGCCTGTCACCTTCCTATTCAAAACGGTGACTAAGAGCTTGGCTGGACTGCACAGCAGATCTGCAGTTATAAACCCAGATCCTTCTGGAACCCATCAGAGTCCATAAGTTGATGGGGCGGACCAATCTAATAAGTCCTGCCTCTCTGCAGTGGGGGGGGTACAGCTCTTGACAAATTCATTGCCAAGTTATATCTGTAACATACACTCCTGTGATCATGTGATCACAATCTGTGACCTTCTCAGCTTCCAAGCAAAAGCAATGGGAAACTGGTAAAAAAAGATTACAAATCATGCTCACATGATATCTTGCTTAACAATCACAACTGTTGACTTATCACCACAGTAAAAATAGCCATAAAATTGGATCTGATCACATGATGATTTACTTAACTGTGTTACTTAGCAAGCAAAATTCTACTCCCAATTGTGGTTGTAAGTTGAGAATTACCTATATTGTTACTAGGGATCAAAGGAACAGAGAAAATGAAAACAAAAAGGATCTTTCTAAGACCTTTGTTCCTAGAAATAAAGTTGTATGTTCCCAAAATCCTGATTGAACCTTTTGTGCATAACATAGCAAAGAATGTTTAATAAAATTCATAATGCTGTGATGTGTTCAATTTTTTTGCTATGATAACCACACAGTAGAAATCTAGCTGTAGAAAACATGAAGGAAATGTGAGATAACACAAGATAAGGAAAGAAACATGCTTGAATAATCTACAGCTAAAGAATAAGGCTCTAAACATTATGTCAATTCATTTAGACTACAAAATTTGACACTCTAACTCAAAGATTCCTTTTTTCTTACTCTTTCAATATCTTTTTCTATGTGATTTTGCTTTGCATTTTGCTTTATCATGGTACATAATCAGAGCATAAAGTGAAAGAAGCCTCTCTTAAGATCCAGGTTAACTGATACTTCAAATACTTCATAAACAAGATCACATCCTGAACGCCACTGTATATGAAAAGTATATAAACTTTTATGCTACACAAACTAGTACTATTTAGACATATTACCTCCAGAAAATACATCACAGTTAATTATCTGCAACCCAACTTCATATTCAATTGGGCATTCACTTTTTAATAAAAACAAGATTTACAGGATTAATATAATTATACAATTTGTAATAGTTATATTGGTAAAATATATTGTGAGCTATTCAGAGTCATTGAGAGTTGAGTGTCAAACAGATATAATAATAATATTTAGTGGGGAAATAAACCTTCAGAGTCATTGAGAGTTGAGTGTCAAACAAATATAATAATACTTAGTGGGGAAATAAACCTTGAAATCTACACATCAAAACAGGTACCTACAATAGTTGTCATCTCATATTGATTAGTCTAGTATGGAAATTAGCATTTTACAGTTGTCATCCTATTTCTCAACTGAAAAACATTCATTCATTTCCTTTATTATTTTTATAAAAATCTTAAGGCAGCATACATACCTAATATTCCTTCTTCCTATCCAAGCACAGACTAGATAACCCTATGAGGTGAGTTGGAGTTTTAAGAGTGACTGGCCTGAAGCCAGCCAACAGATTTTCATATCTAAGGTAAGACCAGTCTTACAGCCAGCCCTAAACTGTTTTCCCCTTTTTCCGTTGGGAATTTTTCAGTACCAAATTCTCCCCACCCCCCTTAAAAACCCATTATCTCCCAAAAGAAGTACAGATGCTGTGTACAAGAAGCATGGTCCTCAATCTGGTAAAAGTTAGCCCTGTCTTTTGGTATAAAGTAGGGCTGTAAAAGGATTCAGATTCAGAAGTGGAGCTTCCAAGATGAGGAGGCACAAACATGGTACCTGCAACTCTTCAAACATAATGTATATTCCAATAAAAAAATGTAGCTCAGAGTTGAATTGTGGAGTCCTCTGAGCTTGATTGTTTGTTTGCAACATTTCATTACCCAATTAGTTAATATCACTTACACTCACACTGATGTTACCTAGTTGGGTAATAAAACATTTGCAAGCAAACAATTAAGCTCAGAGAGGACCCCACAGAACAAGTATTTTTCTATGATTACACTGTGGCTTAAAAGAGAAACCATATGATGCCAGGGCAAAAAGAGGCCACTGTTGTAAGGAAGTGTATTCAAATGATATCTAGTTATCTCTGCACACATTTTAACATAAAGCATGTCCACAGTGTTGTGTATCCAGGGGTGGGATTCTACCAGTTCGCACCTATTCATTAGAACTGGTTGTTAACATTCTAAGCAGTTCGGAGAACCGGTTGTTAGAAGAAATTACTGGCTTAATCCTGTAAGGAAGGCAGGAAGGAAACATTCTGGTGTTGCTTACAGAAACTGCCTCTCTATTAACCCTTATTATGTTCTTGGCAGAACTAGACTTCATTTCTCAGGAACTTCTCTGGAGTTTTTTTCCCCTCCTTTGCTGGTACTTTGCTTGTGTGGAGTGACCATTCAAAGTTACAATAGCACTGAAAAAAGTGATTTATGACCATTTTTCACGCTTATGACTGTCGCAGCATCCCCACAGTCATGAGAGGCCAGGCAAGGAGATGCATGCCTCGATATGAGTGATATTGAGTTGGCCACGCCCAGCCAATAACATGACCACCAAGCCACGGCCACAGAACCAGTTGTGAAACAATTTGAATCCCACACCTGTGTGTATCTCTAATACTTGTATCTTCCTATCTCCGTGATTATTTAACCTACCGTATATACTCGAGTATAAGTCGACCCGAATATAAGCCGAGGCATCTAATTTAACCACAAAAAACTGGGAAAACTTATTGACTCGAGTATAAGTCGAGGGTGGGAAATGCAGCAGCTACTGGTAAATTTCAAAAATAAAAATAGATGCCAATAAAAACTTTCACTAGGACAGTTGAGAATAAGTTTGATGTTCACAATTTCCTCTTTGAAAGAGACCAGTAAATAGGGAACAAGAAGATGAAGAAAAAGAAGTGCATTTTTTCACACTTTTCACACTGAAGTGAACAAAAATGGCATCATAGGAACAAGCTTATTCTCAGCCCAAAGGTTTGTTTCTGATTTCTTCCCTGATTTAAGGGAAATTTGGGAAACAATCTCACTATCATGAAAGGTTTGATTGATTCACTAACCCAAAAGATGATGATGATGACAGTGGTAGGCAGGAGTCACTCTCTCCCTTGCAAGAAAAAACCAAGAGCCGTTCTTATGATATCTCTCTCCCCCTCCTCCCCCTCCTCCCGAGTGGACTGAAAGCAGCTGGAGCTGAGGAAATGAAACTGAGTGGAGCGACCTCGGCGTTGCTTTCTCAGCCTAGAGCTCAGAAAAGCCTCCCCCTCCTCCTCCCCCTCCTCCCGAGTGGACTGAAAGCAGCTGGAGCTGAGGAAATGAAACTGAGTGGAGCGACCTCGGCTCGCGTTGCTTTTTCAGCCTAGAGCTCAGAAAAGCCTCCCCCTCCCATGCTTAAAAGTTGCAAAGGAAACACGGAAGCAGGGAAGCGGCTGCCCAGCTTCGGAGCTCCACACCATTTTTTTCAGAGGGGAATCTGACTCGAGTATAAGCCGAGGGGGTTTTTTTCAGCACAAAAAATGTGCTGAAAAACTCGGCTTATACTCGAGTATATACGGTACCTGACAGAATGGCCTCTAGAATGAGAAAATTAAATGGCATAATTCAGCTACATTACATATAGCTTTTGTTGTTTTATTGCAATGAAATAATACAAGTACCATTAAGACTTTTCAGTGATGCTAAAGAGTTAAACACTAAAGGAGCTGGTGTTAAGTATGGTTGCCAACATAAATATATAATGTATGAACATTATTTTTACAATAGTAAGAAATATTAATAGGTGTTTTAGTTTTTTTAAAATTTCAATCTACTGTTTCTTCAAGAATTTAAGACAGCCTTCTTGATAATCCAAACCACCCTAACCAATCTGTCTGGTAAGCTAACAGAGAAAATTGGCCTTATTTTTTCTTGTAATATGTTGCCATAGGAAGTTCCAAACTGGATCAGATCTGTGGTATTGGGAAAAATAGAGAAATATGCTCTACTTTACTTGGTAGAAGTTTAAATTATAAAGTGCAAGCATATGGATAATACAGGTAGTCAACTTACAACCATTTGTTTAGTGACCATTCCAAGTTACAACAGGACTGAAAAAAGTAACTTAAGACTTTTTCACACAAGATCATTGCAGCATCCTCATGATAATGTAATCAAAATTTGGATGCTTAGCACCTGGCATGTATTTATGACATTGCAATGTCCTGGGGTCATATGATCACTTTTTGTGACCTGACAAGCAAAGCCATCTTTACTTAGAACCATGTTATTACAATAATTTGCTTAACCACTGTGGCAAAAGACAAGTCATAAAATGACTTAACAAGTATCTTTTCTTGTTTAGCAAGCAGAAACGTTGGCCTCAATTGTGGACATAATTCAAGGCCTCCCTGTCTCTAAATACTTCCCCACTATCTTCATTTTTAAGAATTAAGATATTTACAACGAATCTTAAAAGTATCCGTAGTGGAACTTGATTCACATGACAGTTGGTATGCTGCAATCCCATATTAGGCTGAAATGAAGAATAGATATAATTTATTGAGAACTAGCAGCTTATTTACATGAGGGTTGGCCATTCTAGAGAGGACACACCGCATTTTGCATCTTTACTCATGGGTAACTTTCATTTTGAGCTCCCTGGCAGGCAAGCCAGAGTCGCATTTCTTTTTACTGTTCCTCTTATCTCCCACTCCCTTTTTAAAATCCAATACAAAACCCGCCGCAGCGAAGCGAAATTACAGTACACGGGAGCAAGTCTTTTATGACACCGCAAAGCCGGCAGAACCGTCTTCTCATCCGTTACAAAAACATTCCCCGCAGCCGCGGCCCGCCACTTGTTAACAGTTTACTTCCGACAGCTGATTTCTTCACTTCCTTCGCGTAAAAAGGGGGCGGAATTTACCCTGGAAGAACCGGCGGGAAGGGTTTTTGAGAGAAGGGGGATACGGCGGCGACGGCGGCTGCCCGGGGAAGACTTACCTGGGGAATTTCTCCTTCAGTTTCCTCAGGCTCTGCCTGGTAGGCGGTACCTGAGCCAGGAACTGAACCACCTCTTCGTACTGGGCTTTAGTGAGCTTCATAACCTCCCCGGGAGACGGAGGTGACCCCTGCACAGCGCAAGGGAGCGGCTGGGGCAAGGAAGAGCTTCCTTGCTTAGGGGGATGCTTCCCGGCTCCGGCCACCGCCGAGTGGAAGCGGAGGGTTTGGTGAAACCCGGCAGCCCAAAGAAACCCCTGCCCGGTCTCCGCGGCTTCGCGCCAGTGCAAAAAGACCAACACTCATGCGCTGCGCTCGGAGCTCCACCCTCGCTTGCGTGTTGAGCCGGGCTCGGCCTTTTTCTTCCTGGGCTGAAAGCTGCTAGCCCGTCGGGCTGCTCGGAGGGAGTGAGAGGCAAAAAGTACAGTTGGACTTTTTTCCCCCTTACACTGGTGGCCGGCCGGCTTGTTCAGAACTTATGCTATCCTTGGGGGGAGTGTAGTTTTTGAGACCTGGGTAGGATTGAAAGGAGGGGATATCGGTTGCACAGACTGCAAGTGAATGATGAAGTTGGCCGCCTTAGGCAGCAGAAATTAAGCAGTTATCGGTTTGTGTATTGGTCGATCATGTGTGGATAAGAGTAATTCAAAAGAAACTGAAGGGGCAGCATATTGATGCACTACAAGGCAAACCAGCCTCATCCAGAAATAGTTTATTGGGGCAAACCAGCCTCATCCAGAAATAGTTTATTGGAGCAGACATTGCAAGTGTTTAATTTGATTTGTGATTTACAGTTTTCAGATTATAATGAAGACAAATGCTGAAGTTTTTTTAATGTAATTTTGATATATAAATTAAGCCAGTTCTGGAGGGTAATTTATTTAACAGATTTATATGCCCATGTTAAGCATCTCTAAGCAGCTCACAACAATATAAATTAGAAAACAGTATAATACCTAAAAGAAACAAATAATAACTGTGATAGGGATAGCAAACATACACCATAATGCAGTCAATGTATTCCAGAGATTAATTTGTGTCAATCTGTAGTGAAGCTGTGGGGGTAGGAGAGAACATGTTTACAGGAATTTTTTAAAGGTCTGAAGGTTCAACTATATTTAAACTACTATAAAGTAGTTTTAAAAAACCATAGTTATATTCTGTGGAGAACCATACTTATTATAAAGTGATAGATCATGTGCTATCAAGTTGATTTTGACTCTTAGTGACTACATAGATCATCTCTAGGATGATCTGTCCCCAGCTTGTCCCTTCAAGTTCTTTCAACAGTGCACCTGTTTTACTGTAATTGAGTAATTGAGTCTGCATCTTGCTGCTGATCTTTTTTTTTTTTTTCACTATTCCCAGCATTAAGGAAACTGGATCTTCATATAACATGTCTGAAATGATCATTTGAGCTAAGTAAAAATTCTGGAATGTTATTTTCTCTGTGATTTTCCCTTCTATAGAGTATCACCGAAAAAACATTGCCTGCATAATTATCATATTTGTAAGTTTAGACAAAAATAACTACAGGTAGTCCTTGACTTTCAACAGTTCATTTAGTGACTATTTGAAGTTATAACAGGATTGAAAAGAGTGAGTTAGGATCTTTTTCCACACTTACAATCCCTATGGCCAGGTAATCAAAATTCAGGTGCTTGGCCACTAATTCATACTGTGCTTCTCATATAATAATGCCAGGTCTTATTTTTTTTTGACCCCCGAAAAAATGGCTAGGACGTCTTTTCGGGGGTGACTTAATTCTCACCCTTGTATCCTCGCCACCAGCTGCTCCTAACGGGTGATCATGGCGAAGCGCGGAGCTCCCTACTCCCACCTTTGCTGCAGACACCTTTGGCACCCACCGCTGTTGCTTTCCCTTCTGCCCATTCCGCCAAGTTTGGAGCTGCCGCTTCCGTGTTTGGAGTGCCACCGCCATTTGGGGCTCCAAACAGCGGCAGTGCTCCAAACGCGGAAGTGGCAGCTCCAAACATGACGGCGGGCGATCTTTTTATTTTGGTCCGCGTGAAGTTCAGAGCGAGCAAGAGAGGGAGACTGTGATGCCTCCATCCAAGATGGCAACCTCACTAATGTATTACAAAGTGGCTGGAAGCCCGAATCGGCAGGAAACGATGGCGATCTTTTTGGAGCGAGAGGAAAGGGAGAGAAGAGTTGCGAGGCGTAATTTGCAGGAAGAAGTGGGTGTATCCCACGGCAGGGAGCCCAAGAAGGGCCGGTAGGCAACAGAGAGTGTCCCGTAGCTCCGGAAGCAGCCTAGAGACGCACCCGGGCAGAGGCGCAGATGCTGCCTTGTAGTCCCCAAGCCAACTGTGTGCGCTGCCTTTAGTTATGTGCGCTCTGCGCTTTGGGCATCTCCGTGTGATCGCGACCCTGTCCTTTCCACCTGGCGCCCTTGCTGCTTTCTGGCTCTTTAGCAACCGGCTTCACCTTTGGAGCACTGCCGCTGTTTGGAGCTCCAAATGGCAGCAGAAGCTCCAAATGCAGAAGCTCCACACATGATGGTGGGCGATCTTTTTATTTTGGTCTGCACGAAATTCAGAGCGAGCATGAGAGGGAGACCGCGATGTCTTGCTAAAGAACCAGAAAGCAGCAAGGGCGCCAGGTGGAAAGGACAGGGTCGCGATCACACGGAGATGCCCAAAGTGCGGAGCACACATAACTAAAGGCGTCGCACGCAGTTGGCTTGGGGACTACAAGGCAGCATCTGCGCCTCTTCCCAGGCGCATTTCTAGGCTGCTTCCGGAGCTACGGAACACTCTCTGTTGCCTACCGGCCCTTCTTCCTTGGGCTCCCTGCTGTGGGATACACCCACTTCCTCCTGCAAATTACGCCTCGCAACTCTTCTCTCCCTTTCCTCTCGCTCCAAAAAGTTCGCCATCATTTCCCGCTGATTCGGGCTTCCAGCCACTTTGTGATCCACTAGTGAGGTTGCCATCTTGGATGGAGGCATCACAGTCTCCGTCTCTTGCTCGTTCTGAACTTCACGTGGACCAAAATAAAAAGATTGCCCACCGTCAAGTTTGGAGCTGCCGCTTCCATGTTTGGAGCACTGCCACTGTTTGGAGCCCCAAATGGCGGCGGCACTCCAAACACGGAAGCAGCAGTTCCAAACTTGGCGGAATGGGCAGAAGGGAAAGCAACAGTGGCGGGTGCCAAAGGTGTCTGCAGCAAAGGTGGGAGTAGGGAGCTCCGCGCTTCGCCATGATCACCCGTTAGGAGCGGCTGATGGCGAGGAATTGCTGCCCGGCAGCGCTCCTAACGGCAAGTCCCCCATCCTTCCCCCTTATTTTACATGTTTTAAAATAGGCCTAAATTTGGGGGGAGGGGCTTAATTTGATTTTATGCCAAAGAAACATGGTGGGGCTTCCTATTGGTGGAGGCCGTATTGTTGGAGAAACACGGTATTTATGACAGTTGCAATGTTCCGGGGTTATGATTATCTTTTGCAACCTTCTGACAAGCAAAGTCAATAGAGAAGCCAGTTTACTTAATAATCGCCTTACTAACTTAACAATTGCAGGGATTTATTTAACAACTGTTACAAAAAAATGTAAAATGGGGCAAAATTCACTAAATTCTCTTGCTTAGAACAAAAATGTTGAGCTCGATTGAGGTCATAATTGAAATCAGTGGGTATATGCTCAGGATCCAGGGCTGTGAAATCTCCGATTTTACGCGGAATTCCGATTTTTTCCCTCAAACAAAACTTCATTCCGCGTTTTTTTTTCTCAGCTCAGGCATACCGTATATACTCGAGTATAACTTAAGCCGAGTTTTTCAGCCCATTTTTTGTGCTGAAAAAACCGCCCTCGGCTTACTCGAGTCAGCCACTACGGCACCATGCCTGGCCTCCGCTGGCGTGGCTGCAACTGACTGATCGCGCCTCCATGGCAGCATCGCCGCCGCGGCTGTCTACCCACTGAGGTACACACAGGCGACCCCAAATGGCCTCTTCTTCCCCATTAACGGGCCCCCGGGGCCCCCGCGAGCTTCTGTGTTGCGCGCTTCCAGCTTCGCAAAGAAACCGCCAGGCTCAGGCAGCCTCCCCCACCCCCTAGCCTAGCAGCGAAGAGCTGCTCCAGGGGCAGCGAGACAAAGTGCCTGGCTGCGCCGTGGCAGGAGCCCCTGGAGCAGCTCTTCGCTTCTAGGGGGGGTGGGGGAGGCTGCCTGAGCCTGGCGACCCCAAGCGGCCTCTTCTTCCCCATTAACGGGCGCCCGGGGCCCCCGTGAGCTCCTGTGTAACAGTGTTGCGCGCTTCCAGCTTCGCAAAGAAACTGCCAGGCTCAGGCAGCCTCCCCCACCCCCTAGCCTAGCAGCGAAGAGCTGCTCTGGGGGCAGCGAGACAAAGTGCCTGGCTGCGCCGTGGCGGGAGTCCCCGGAGCAGCTCTTCGCTGCTGGGTGGGGGAGGCTACCTGAGCCTGGCGACCCCAAGCGGCCTCTCCTTCCCCATTAACGGGCGCCCGGGGCCCCCGCAAGCTCCTGCGTTGCGTGCTTCCAGCTTCACCAACAAACGGAGCTGCAAATCTGGTAATCGCTTGCGGAGCCTCGGCACGAACCCCCTTTCCCCGCACTCCCCCCCCGCACTCCTCTGGCGGCAGCAGGCGGAGAAAGCCCCGCTTCCCCCTGGCTTTGATGGCACGCGTGAGTTGGCTTCCCACTCTTTTTTGTTTAACTCTCCTCTTCCTCCTCCTCCTCTCCTCTCCCCTTGTTGTCTGGTCTTCCCTAAAGAAACTCGAGGGCTCACACTTCCAGGTGTTTCTCCCTGTCTTTCTCCCTGTCAATGATCTTTTCTTCCCTTCCCTTCTCTCAGCCCCAATTTAAAGAAAGAAAGAAAGAAGAGAGAGAGAGAAAATGGGGCCCTATACAAATAGTTTGCCCCATTCACAAACACTTTTTGAACTGTTATACATGACTGTATAGAATTGGATTTCACTGCAAAGTTGAGAGTTGCCTGGTGTTTTTTTCAACCTGTTACCAGCAAATGCCAGTTGCCAGGCAGCAGATTATTTAGAAGTGTTTTTTACAGTGGTTGTCCCAGATGCAAAGATTCAAGCCTCAGGTTAGGTATGGAAAAAGTAGTGTTTATTCTCAAAAACAGCAGTTGAAATTGATGGAAATAGTCTCCAAAATAAGCCTAAGTTGCACCAGAGAGCATCTAGAACCCCAGAGCTTCCAGGGCCCTAGGCGGGCCCTGGACCCCGGCCTAAGGGACTTCGCGCTTCGCGCTCGTGATGTGCGCTTCGTGCACCTTATTCACTTCAGATTTTTTCAGACTTTTTTTTTAACCAGCTCTCACACCCCTGAGGATCATATCATGGAAAGCAGTTTTGTTCCTCCACTTCAGTTTGACTTAAAATTTGAATATGTACAGTTTGTAATCTGTAACACTATTAGCCCCTGACCACATGTTTACTATTATAACTGAGCTTCTGAGCTCTTTATACCAATAATATAATTAATTTTATTTCTGTGTATTCCATCCAGTGATTTGGTTGTTTGAATACCACGTTAGCAATGCGAACATCGCTAGGTTGGAAGAATCCAGTCCATAATATGCCATACTTCCACTATAATTTTGTTTTTGTTGCTTTGGATTTTCTTTTCTTTCTCAGGTCATCACTAACAACTAGCCACATCATAAGCCTTTGTATTCCAAAACACTTTCAACTCTTCTTCAGTAGATGATTAGTGTCAACTTACCTGAGGGGCCATCATCCAGTGCTATATCATTAATAATTTCACTAAAGTTATCTTCCACATCTTTCTATGTCATTGCTACCCAACATAAGAGGTTGTTCATTTGTATGCTCACTTTACCTCGCTTCCTTCTTTGAGTGACACTGCTTACAATATATACCAAGTGCTGTGTTCAAGGACTAGCAGCAATCCTTCCTCTGGTCCGCCGCCTACGCAGGAGCGCCGATCGCTCCCATTGGTTTATGCCGTTTGACAGCCGGCTATAAAAGGGAGCTGTCAACAGCATCAGCTGTCTCCGCCAGTTGGCTGTCAGATTAGCCTCGGCAGCCACAGCAACCCTTTATTTGCGAGAATAAAGTTTGTTAGCCTCAGCCTGGCCCCGTCTCTCTCTGTAACCGCCGCTCCACAACACTGGTGATGAGGGCGGGATGCAGCAAAGACAACCAGGCAAGACAATTGAGCCGAAGTCACAGTAAGAAAGAGCTGAAGCCGCTATGAGCTGATCGAAGTCACCGCCACTGACGCTCTCCAAAAAGCGCGAACTTTAAAGCTCCCCAGCTGAGGAGCCGAACACCGCTGACAGGCGCAGCCAGAAACGCTTTTCTAAAAGCGAAAAATCGAAGTTCCCTCAGTTGAGGAAACCGACGCTGCCACTCTAATGGCCTCAAATCCACCATTCCCTCATTTCCAACCGGGGCCAGAGACATGGGAATCATATACGAACAGATTCGAATGCTTTTTAAATGCCATTGATTTGTCTGAAGCTACAAACCGGAGGAAAAGGTCCTATTTTTTAAGCTTCTGTGGTGCTACAGTTTTTGACACAGCCTCTGCGCTAGTGTCCCCACGTTCCATAAAGGCCTGGGATGAGTTGAGGGAAATCTTGTCAAACCACTATTCCCCCAGACCCTCTCAGGTAGCTAGGAGACTAGCTTTTAGGAGGAGAGTTCAAACTGAAGGGGAAACTGAGTCAGTACATGGCAGCATTAAGATCAGCTGCCATACACTGTGGATTTAGAGATTACCTTGAGGACATACTGCTTGACCAAATTGTGGGAGGAGTTAGGGACTTAAAGCTTCAGAGGCAGTTACTGACTAAAAAAGATTTAACCCTAGCCTTAGCTATTGAGGAAGCTCAGGCTGCTGAGTTGTCAGAACTATCAGCAGCTGAAATTCAGAGAAACACTTCAAAGCAAGGGCAGGCTACAATCCACTATGATGAGGTCTCCCAAGAAGAAGAAGAAGAACCTTTTGAGGTAAACCGCCTCATACATCCAAGACCCCCCCCCAGGGCCACCAAAGAAAAACAACAGCCAGACAACCAAACAACAGCCCCATTGTATGAGCTGCGGGGGTAACCACCATAGACCAACTTGCAGGTTCAGAAATGTTATCTGTCTAAACTGCCAGAAGAGAGGGCACATAGCCAGGGTTTGCCAAGCCGAGCAGGCCCCTGCACAAAGACCTCAAGTTTCTGCCTCCTTCCAAAGGCAAGTGGAAAATTGCTACACGTGTTACCACGCAGACAATACCACCCCTAGGTCTAACAAAATAAGCATTTCTCTTTTTATAGAAGGTAAGCCCTGCCGCATGGAGGTAAACACAGGGTCAGCCCTGTCCATCATCTTGTGGGCCACCCTGAAGAAGTTGCTGCCTTTGCTCTCAAAGAAGAAGCTGCTCAGCTGCCACCTGACTTCGAAACTACCAGGGGAAGACCATTCCAGTCCTGGGTAAGGGAAAATTCCTCATTCAATTCCAAAACTTTAGAGGTCTCTTGCCACTGGTGGTTGTAGATGGTGCCCTCCCTAGCTTGCTAGGACTAGATTGGTTCCCTGCCCTAGGCCTTAACGTTACAGGGATTCACTCTGTGGTAAATTCTGAAGTAGATGCCCTCTTTGGAGACTACTCTGATGTTTTCAACAGTGAACTAGGTTGTTATTCAGGCACCCCCATATCTTTCGATGTGGGTCCACAAGCAACCCCAATTTGTTTAAAGCCTCGAAGGGTATCCTTTGCCATTAGGCCTAAATTGGATGCTGAATTAGACAAACTTATTAAACAAGGAGTGCTGGAACAGGTAGATTTCGCCAAATGGGAAACGCCCATAGTCACCCCCTTAAAAAAAGATGGCAGCGTGAGAATTTGCGCTGACTATAAAACGTCCCTCAACAGTTTCCTCCAAATTAGTGCGTATCCAGTACCTGTAATCCAACACCTGCTCCATTTCTTTGAGCCAGGCATAATTTTTGCAAAGTTAGACATGTCCCAAGCATATCAGCAATTTCCCGTGGACCAACACACTGCTGACCTACAAACTATAGTTACACACAGGGGCGCTTTTAGATGTAAGCGTTTACAATTTGGAGTTAGCGTAGCCCCAGGCATTTTTCAATCTCTCATGGAAAGAATCCTCCAGGGTCTGCCGGGGATGGTTCCATACTTCAATGACATTTTGGTCTCTGCCACCAACAGAACACAACTATTACTCAGAGTGAGATCTGTCCTTGATAGGTTTAGGCAAAATGGGCTTAAATTGAAAAAAGACAAATGCACCATTGCCACCAAACAAGTAGACTTCCTTGGTTATCGAATTGATGCCTCTGGAATTCACCCCATAGAAACTAAGGTTAGAGCTATTCACGAGGCACCCACATCCTCTAACAAGACTGAATTGCAGGCCTTTTTAGGACTCCTGAATTTTTATGCATCTTTCCTTCCCCACAAGGCCTCTGTAGCTGAACCCCTACATAGGCTCCTAGATAAGAAGGCCCCCTGGCACTGGGGACAGAGATGAGCCAACGCTTTCCAGGCAGTAAAGTCTCTTTTAACTTCAAACGCTGTGTTAATTCAATTCAATCAAAATCTGCCCCTGGTGTTAGCCTCAGATGCATCACCCTTTGGCATAGGAGCAGTATTGAGCCACAGGCTCCCCAATGGATCTGAGGCACCCATTGCCTACTTTTCTAGAATATTCTCTGCTGCAGAGAGGAACTATAGTCAGATCGATAAGGAGGCATTAGCAGCTGTGGGTGCTGTAAACAAGTTCCATGAGTTTCTCTATGGTCATTGTTTTGAACTTGTTACTCATCACAAACCACTATTGGGACTGTTAGCTGATGATAAGCAAACCCCACAGGTGTTATCCCCGAGGATGACCAGATGGACACTGTTTCTGGCCGCTTACTCATGCACACTGGTACATCGCCCGGGGAAGAACCTGTGCCACGCAGACGCCATCAGCAGATGCCCTCTGCCTACACCAGTCGAGGACCCAGCTCCCATCCACGCAATCTTCGATTGCAATGACCTGCCAGTCTCAGCTGGGGATATTGCCGCCCACTCCAAAAGAGACCATGTGATTTCCCAAGTCCTGGACTGGGTGGGGAGGGGGTGGCCTGATATTCAGTATGCCCCTGAATTCATGCCATTCATGGAGTTGTCTTCACTACAGGGCTGTCTGTTATGGGGGACAAGGGTGGTCATTCCACCCACCTTGCAAGAACAAGTTTTAAAGGCACTGTACAAGGGTCATCCTGGCATTGTAAGGATGAAGGCCTTGGCCTGCAGCTATGTCTGGTGGCCAGGGTTGGATGCCCGGATTGCCAACTGGGTAAACTCATGCCAGCCCTGCCAGGCAACAAGAGCAGCCCCACCAACAGCTGCCCCAACCAAATGGGAAGATTCAGGGGCCCCATGGGCCAGGCTACATATTGACCTGGCTGGTCCCATGCAGGGGAGGACATTTTTGGTTGTTGTAGACTCATTCTCCAAATGGACTGAAGTGGCCTTGTTACCCTCCACCACAACACTGGCTGTCACAAAGGCCTTGACCAGACTGTTTGTTATACACGGACTGCCTGACACATTAGTTTCAGATAATGGCCCCCAATTCAGTTCTAATGAGTTCGCCATCTTCGCAGCGAACCTGGGCATCAGACACGCTCTCACAGCTCCCTTTCACCCTGCAAGCAATGGGATGGCAGAAAGGGCTGTTAGGTCTGTAAAGGAAGTTTTGGCCAAGCTGGGCCAAGCAGACTGGCACTCTAAACTGTCCACTTACCTACTCATGCAACACGCTACTCCATGCTCACGCAACACGCTACTCCATGCCCCACCACCAAGTCCCCTGCTGAACTTTTAATGAGCAGACGCCTCAGGACCACCCTGGACAGGTTGCATCCCCACTACACTCCTAACACATCACTAGCTTCTGACAGCCATGCCAGGGAATTCACCCTGCAAGACCTGGTTTATGCCAGGAACTATGCAGGGCAACCCTTATGGCTGCCAGGGCAGATAGTCTCTGTTACAGGGCCCAGGTCATACAGAGTCCTCCTGGAAGACGGTCGAATTTGGAGAAGACACGTGGGCCAGCTAAGGAGGCGCTGGGACAGGCCTATCGCTGGAAGCCCGGTCAACCTGCCGCCAGACGACCCGGTCTACTTGCCGCCTGCCGCAGCCGACCCACCAAAAGACCTGGTCTACCAACCGCCCAACAACCCAACCTACTGACCTCCGCGAGAGGACTCACCCGAGCAGCAGCCGGACAGCAGGACTGGGATGGCCAACGACCCTCTGCAGGCTCCTGTCGCCACCCGGGAGGAACAGGACTCGGTAGTAGCCGACAAGTCCCTGGAACTATGACGATCAGGCCGCGAGCGAAAACGGCCGTCCCAGCTGCAGGACTACGCATGCTTGTGGCCAGGGGGAAGGAGTGCTATGTTCAAGGACTAGCAGCAGTTCTCCCTCTGGTCCGCCGCCTACATGGGAGCGCCGATCGCTCCCATTGGCTGATGCCATTTGACAGCCGGCTATAAAAGGGAGCTGTCAAACGGCATCAGCTGTCGCCACCAGCTGGCTGTCAGATTAGCCTCGGCAGCCGCAGCGATCCTTTATTTATGAGAATAAAGTTTGTTAGCCTCAGCCTGGCTCCGTCTCTCTCTGTAACCGCCGCTCCACAACACAAGGGTCTTCAAACTTGGCAAGTTTAAGACTTGGGGACCTCAACTCCCAGAATTCCTGAGCTAACATGACTGGAAGAGGAATTCTGGGAGTTGGAGTCCACAAGTCTTAAACCTGCCAAGTTTGAAACTCTTGCTGAACGGTCCCATTCTTCTCCAATCATTCCTTCCAGGAACATACCACATTCAAACTTTCGCAAGAAATGGGGAAATTAGTTTTTCTGTCACCAAAGAAAATTACAACCTTGTTGTAGATGGATATTGTATCTAACAGGACTTTTTCCCTCTCATCTACTAATATTAAAGGATGAATATTGTTTTTCTGATAACAATAAAATCTAAATCATAAATTTTTATCTTTTTTAACAAAGTTCTTTTATAACCAAAAAAAGCCAATGTGTATTATCACTATTTAACTAACCAGCATATAATAAAATAGAGGCATAGCTGGCTGTGATTTTAAAATGATCCTATTTCTTGACATAAATGATGACATTTATGACACTATTCATGAATAAGGATTCTTTAGAATGGCACAAAGAGGCAGCTCTAAGGTTATTCTGGATCCAAACCATGATAGAAAATCACAATTCCTTTGAACTGTATACAGAAACAAGTAAACAATGTGACAAAAATGTAGTGATAGGAGCAATTTATAATGATATCCTCAATCATATTTTAAACCTAGTAGCCTTGTTCACATATGAAAACCTGGAAGTGCAGATTTACATTTACATGAAGTCTTTGTTGCAGATGACTATATTACACCCATATACAATCAGTCCCCCATGACATCATCAGTAGATCATTAGTAGACCATCATTAGAGTTTCTCATGAATTCTACATCAAAATACATTGCTTGGATAAAATCATTTGAGAAGATATTTGAATAGCAATAGCGCTTAGACTTATATACCGCTTTATAATGCTTTACAGCCCAATCTAAGTGGTTTACAGAGTCAGCATATTGCCCCCAACAATTTGGGTCCTCATTTTACCCACCTCGGAAGGATGAAAGGCTGAGTCAACCTTGAGCCTGGTGGGATTTGAACTGCCAAATTGTAGGCAGCTGGCTGCAAGAAGTAGCTTGCAATACTGAACTCTAACAACTGCACCACAGAGGCTCCTGTATATGAATAGCTGACTTAAATAATTCTACAATAGCTTTTAGCAGGACTGACCTTACCAAAAATAGTGTGCAGTTGACAAACCACTCTAAACCAATTCTCTGTAATTCAGCAGAATACATTCACAATAATCCAAATAGATTATTATTCCATCCAAAATAGAATAAATTTCTGTTTCAGAATGTGTTATCTTTTTTGATAAGCCATTATACAACTAGTTACTGCTTTCAAGCAGACACCTTTCAGACACTGAACATGGGCATTGTGATTTATGTATTAATTTGATATATTGTTAGAGAACAAGGTTAGAGTTGTGTGTCACATACACATTTTGTGACTATACTAAACTATCTGGATGATTCCAGAATGCAGAAATGGGAGCAAGGCAATAATGCTTTAAAACAAGAACAATAATGTTTTAAAACAAGAACAGGCATATTGTAATAATCAGTCCTAAGATAAGACCACAAAATTATCCCAAAGCATCTCAATGCTTGTTGACTGTGTTTACCATCAGTGAAGTATTCCTCATACAGGACACTAACTGGATAATTTCTTTATCCAGTTCTTCTTAAACAGTTAGAACTATTCCCAATATAATTCTGTTGCATCTGCAAATAACCTTACTGCCTCTAGATGCATCATAAGTTTTACTCACAAATTTTATTTTAAAGTTTTGACTTTTGATAGCCTATAGCAGGGGTAGTCAACCTTTTTATACCTACCGCCCACTTTTGTATCTCTGTTAGTAGTAAAATTTTCTCTAACCGCCCACCGGTTCCACAGTAATGGTGATTTATTATGTTGGGGACAAAACCCCTACCACCCACCATCAAAGTTGGAATGCCCACTAGTGGGCTTTGGGGCCAGGTTGACTACCACTGGCCCATAGTTTGGAAAGAAACAATTTTATTCATTTGTATTATAAATCACATATATTGTGATTTTTTAAAATTCCATCTAAGGTAACTCCATGTAGGCTCCCCTCTACTCCATTAATCCCTATCCATTATTGAATTATTGATCTTCCTTCCTTAGTTAGCTTTATTTAAAAAGCTAAACGTTCTTATACATTATAAATATTGCTCACATAACAATTGTCTTGACCTTTTTACCATTTTGCTTACTTTATTTTATTTGCTGGACAGATCAAAATTATTCAGGAGAAAAAATAAATAGAATCATGTCCCACCTGACTGTTGAGTTTTGCTCTGAGAATTAAAATCTCCTTTTCAGTTGCTTTTCATTGTTTTATTAGAAGTGATTTAGTGCAACAATGGAAAGAATGGTTATCATGTATATCTTTTTATCCTTTTTTTTCTCTTTTTAACCCACATGATCTTTCATTTACAATATGCTGATATAATATCTTTAACCTTCAAGACAGACACATTCAAAACTACAAAAAAGCTTTGTTAAAAATGAAAAAAAGAGTATAGGCAAAGATATTTTATATTCTTTTTATCTGAAAAGTAATATCTTCATTCTTTAATACAGTTGATGAGAGAAGAAAGTCCTTTTTGGTACAATGTCCATTAAAAAACCCACAGGGTTATACTTTTCTTTGGCTACAGAAAAGCTAATTTCCCCTTTTCTTGCCAAAACTTGGTATTACCACTTTTTCCTGAAATAGAGGTTTCTTAATAATTACCTGCTTCTTCGTTCCTTTAAAAAACATAAGTCTTATTTAAAAGAAAAAAAGGACATTGTGGTGGGATAATCTCCATCAAAAGTTATTTCTCTTTCTCTTTTATTAACTAGCTAATGTTGTTGACTTTAAGTTGTGGGATTCCACACACACACCCATCAACTTCTGTTTCAAAAATGTTTCTGTATATTCCATATAAAGCTGGAATATGGGAAAAGATGTATGCAAAATTGCCAAACGAAAAGACCAAACTTTATTTATTAAGGTCTTCTCAGAAGAATTTCCACTAAAGATTTTGTTTTGCATAATCTTCTAAATCTTTCAGACTATGCTTATTACCCTCTTTCTTATAGTCAGTATTGGTTGATAGATTGTGCTTGCTCATTAAGATGGTTTTATGTAAGCTTTGTTAAGCTTTGTTAATGCTTTATGCTTTGTTGCTTGCTATATTTACAACCTTCTGCTTTCAGCAACATTTAAGGAGAACTGAGAATTTGCAAAAAGAAAGAACATTTCCAGTCACTATACTCTGTAGCTCTAGCTATGAAATAAATTTAGAATAATTTAGTGTTAAGACTGAGGTTATAGTTGAACTGGAACCTCCACTGTTATGGTATACAAACATAGCTCTTTCAATAATCCTCCTTTCTCTGCAGCCAGCACATTTTCAAAGAAGTTATTCATGAGAAGTCGTAAATGTGATTGATATGATTAAGTAGAATTAGGTACAAACTTCCATTTGGCTTTTCCCTCACAATATTTACTAAGAGCTGTTCACTTTATTTTTCCCTTTTATTTGTCTAGAATTTAGTACAGATATTTGTGTGTGATAATTGTGTACAATATATTTTTATAGGAGCCCTGATGGTGCAGAGGAGCCCTGGTAGTACAGTGGTTAGAATGCAGTTATCCAGGCTAATTTTGCCAACAGTCTGGAGTTCAGTCCTGACGGGGCTTTCCAATCTTCTTAAGGACAATAAAATAAGGACCTAAATTGTTGGAGGCAATATGCTTATACTATAAACCACTCAGAAAGTGCTGTAAAGTACTATGGAGCAATAAGTCCAAGTGCTATTGCTATTAGGAGCAAAGATCTAGAAGTCAGAACACTATCCCTCAACCTTAGCAAAGTAATAGTGTCATGAAAAAATGCTTCAAAGCAGCAACAGCAGTTGTCTGTTTTGCCTGGGAGTCCTAGTTCGTCCTTTCTACCATATTCCCTAACTAACTTACTGCCTCAGATGCAGCAGAAGGCATCATCTATTTTCTTATAGGATATACTGTCCTTTTGTGTCAAATATTAAAATGTTTTGTGTTTTTAGAAATGTAGAAAACAATCCAGAGATAAAAGAAATTACTATATACCAATAATAAATTTTCCTCTGGATTCTGCAGTCTATGATTCTGCAGGTTGTATAAAGTTCATTGGATTGTACATAGATGTTGTATTATGTAAGCAATTCAGTCTGTAAATGTTTTGCTTTTAAACTTGGCTTATTATTTAAAAAACTTACTGGTTCTTTTTATTAGGCTTTTGGCTTGTAATGCAAGTTAAACATTTTGCTGCTGTTCTTTAAAGCAGCCCTTATTTTTTCAAGTATGAAGCAAAAAAATATCATTCCTAATACTTTAGCAGTTAATACAACTCTGAAAGCATTTGGATCTTTTATAAGACTAGAATGAAACTTGAAAAAAAGAAAGGCTGCTCTTTGAGTAATAGAAAATTCTTGCATTATTTTGAAACCTAAAGTATGTTATTCACATTGTTTTTGAAATGTATATGGCTCTAATATTTAAATAATTGAACTGTTCACAGGCATAGAATTAGTAATTTTTCTTTAAAAAAATAATATTTTTAACAAAAGGACAAAATGGAAAAAAAATTACTTCCCTGGAGTCAGTTTAATGGTTTATTTCAAATTAATCATAATCTGGAATAGAAGTCAGCAGTGTGGAGCCTGTGGGTCACATGTTACCTTCCAAGTGATGTTTTTGCAGTCAATAACTATATTTTGTCACGCCAAGAACACTGTCCAACATGGCGAGGGTACTGAGTGCTACATAGATGCATAGGGTGGGCCATGGCAAGCACTGGCAAGTAGAGGAATTACTAGGGAGTAGCAGTATCCCAATTTACCTTAGGATATTAGTCCACCCCAGTGACTCTCCTAGCAACCGGATGCCCAGGTTAGTCTAGCAATTAATCCATCAGACTGTGAATTCCACTTCTTTCTTAGGATGAAAGTCAGTTGGGTGAGCTTGGGCGCATTCTCAGCCTAACTCACCTCACATGTATGTATGCATGTTCATTGTCTTGACTTACTTATAAAGTAATAAAGGCTAGATTTAAAAAAAAAACCTAATAAATACAATTATTCTATTCAGTTAAACAATGTAAGACATAATATGTTTAAAACAGTTCACCAACACTGTTGATTTTTTACCTTTTCTATATCTTATCATGAAGGTAAATTTTGAAATTATTTCAAATAGTAATAGGGAAATATAGAATAAAAACCATATATAAGAACAATGAGTACAAATGGGTGTTTGGGATGCAGAAAAAGTGAATATGAAGGATGCCTTACATCATTGCAGGTTCTTGTTTCTATTAAAGATACAAATAAGGTAATACTTGGGACCGTTTCTGAGCAGTTTAGAAATAACATTGTCTTAACATACTTGATTATCCTAATTTAAGGCAACTACTTGAGAGCTGTTAAATAAAATCCTGTAGTTGAAAAGAAAAGTGTTTTTATCTGTATTTCCCATATGTGGACAATTAGGGCAATCCAATGTTTACAACCTTCAGTTCATTTCCAGTTTATAACTTTCAACTTTAAGAAAGACAATTTTGTCTTTTCAAAGGCACAATGATATCTACCGTATATTGATAAAAAGTCATTGTCCTGTTGCAGTAGGAAGTATGAATTGGCAGATATCTCTGATTCAGAATATACTGTTTTTGTCGTACTCTCAGTTTTTTTCCTATTCTACTATTTCCCTGCTGTTTTAATTTTTTAATGCAATGACTTTAATGTTTTTTGTTATTTTTTAATTTTATGATGTTTTAATATTTTGATGTTGATTTTCTATGATTATTTTACTATCTGTTATGAAACTTCTTTGGAAGACAATGTCTCCTACTTTTAAAACTATTTTATTAAAAATTTAATTTATTACTTAAATGTACCAATATGGGGGGGGGGGGGTAAAATAATGTACTAGCAGCATAGCTTTGAATAGCAGTTACAAAGAAAAGAATATAGATTACTAGTTTTTTTTCCTCAAGATGATGTACAAACTCTCAGTTTGAAGGTCAATATAATGGGAAGTGTGCCTTGCTTACTATTCATGTATATGATCAAGGCTAGACATAGTGATGGACAACTGTGTGCATTTCAGCCATCTAGTTCAAAGAGGTGCCAAGCAGTTCTCAGAGGCTTCGTTTTGCTGAACTAATTGAATTGCAGAATAGACATAACATTTGTAATAATTGAATGTGATATTTAGTTGGCTAGGATCAGGCAAATGTGTATAACTATCTTTCATTTCCCCCTACTATACTGTATTTCATATAAGTATAGTCTACAGTATTAAAACCCAATTCATTCCTTTGAAGTATGCTGCTTTTTCAAATTCTAGTTTAATTTCTTCACAAAAATCATTCAAACATTATTATTTTGAGGCAATGTAGTTCTACTGTTTTATAAGAGACATTCTGCTGTTCAGAATATTGTCAACTCTTTTTAAATTAGGAGTATCTTTGGTAGCTTTTTTCAAGTCATACAAATATATCTACTGTACATACTAATAAAACACTAGGACATCAACAGTTCTTCTACTGGTATGAATGATAATGAAAGTGTACATCTGTTTTTACTTTGGGCTAGTTTACTTCTCAATCTTTATTTACTCCTTTCAAGCTCTGGTATGGCTATATTTATGATATTTAAATAGAGCAATGTATTGTATCATATAATGGTTCATATCAAGAATCTGATCTATTAATTAGGCTGCAAGGTACCCTGCTTTAGGACAAATGTCTTCATCTTAACTGCTACGTTTATCAGAACATTTTAAACTAATTTTGTTTATATCAAGTAAGCTTCACAAATTTCTGAGCAGCATTGTTCAATGGTTTCGCAATGAAACTAGATGCCTTGTCTTTTAATATATGCCAGCATGGAACAAAGACATAGAAAAGATAAAGATGTGCTGAAATAAATCCAAAATATTAGATTTCTTTAACAATACAGTTGACTCTAGCAGGCTGCAAAGTGATCTCCAAAAAGTAGATAAGAAGTGTGACAGTTTAAAAGTCATAATTCCTATATACTTTAGTTATGTTTCTGTTCTGTACCTTAATTTGAATTCTTGGAATCCCCGCGCTTTGATTGGCCAAAGCGCGGGGCGATCGGATTGGTTAGGCGAGCCGCGCCGATTGGCTCCCTGAGAATCTCCCACGATTGGTAGATTCGAATCGCAGGAGATTCAAAGTGGTGCCATTGGCCGCGGCCGCCGCGGCTTGGAAATAAAAAGCCGCAAGGTTTTCCAAAGAGCCAGTTCGGTTCCTAGCAACAATAAAGAGCTGATACAAAGTCACCGACTCCTGGCCTCCTTCCAAACGGACACAACAGTTTCTTTATGTTGATATTTTCCATTATTACCTTGGCTATGTTATATTGGTGTTACTTTCATTTAGTGCTTCTGTTTAAAAAAAAAAACTTTCCTGTGTATGATTTGTGAACTGTCCTGAATCTCAGGAAAATTTCTTTGATAGTATATAGAAATATTCTTTTCATCTTCATGACTGCCATCATAAGTGATTTGCATTGGAAATTCAATCTAGGTCCAATAACATGTTTTTCAAGTTATTTACTAATACAGTACTTTATTGGCCATAAAGATTCCTCTGGTTTTACCACAATGTTATAATGACATTCCTTTGAATATACCTGCCAAAATGTTCTCACGTGAACCCATCCAATTTGTCAGTTTATTGGGAATAAAAAATGAGTTCTATCTGAACAACTTTTCTCCAGCTCTCCAGAGCACCATATTGTACCATCAAACAGAATGTTTAGCTTATATTTTTTTGAAGTTTTTTTTCCAGATGTGCAGTTGCCTGGGATCAATCTGAACTAAGTTTTCAGCTTCTTTCACTGTAAGGTGAAGTTTTAGTTGCTTTTTCATGGTGTTTCAGAATCTCATTCGAGTGTTTTCAATTGCTGATTCAGACATTTCCTAATTCAAGGGCCTACTTGAAATATTTTGTAATGGAAATTGCTCACCAAGTTAAATGTTAAGTATTTGAACATGAATAAATGAGTCTGTGCCTTTTTTACTTTTCACTGTCCCACTCTCACAAAACAGATCTGAACAACTATTTTTGCTCTTATCTGCAGCAAAAGCCATGTCATAGTTTCACTTAACCTCTTAAAAACAACTATAATAACATTGAGGAGGAGACTCAAAAACACGAATTGGTAGGCTTAATATAAAACGTGATTGTACTGCAAGTATACTACAGTTTTGTGTGTTGTTTTTAATTGTTAATGAAGGTAGGCTACTTAATTGAACAGAAATCCACAATGTTAGTGGGTTTTAACATTTTAACAACTTTCATAACAAAATCGATATCTGTGGTACTGTCTGGTTTCTTGAACTATTACCACTGTCAGTTTCTTCATAAAAAAAGAAGAAGAAAACAAATTAGGGAAGGAAGCTTTGTATTTTAGATGTACCTAAACTTCAAAATATTCTTAGTCGAATCAGTCTGGTAATCAAAAGAATTTGATCTTTTGTTGGAATTAGTAATCAGAATATATCAAGAAGGAGAAAGAAAACAAAGCAAATACAACAACACTACTGGTATAATAAAGATGGAAGACAATTTTCCTGTGATCCTTCAAACCTGGCAGCATCACTGAGTACCAGACTTGCATAATATGTTTGGAAAAGTATAGATATTCTTATAATGCTTTTGATGTTATTTATGAAATCAAATGCAGACAAAGTTTTAACGTCTCTTTAGTTCTTGGAATCAATAGAAGCAAAAAATAAAAAGAACAATTGTCAAAATTAAGTTGTAAGTTATAGAGGCAATAAGCTAAATTGCTCAGGTAGTTCACCAGTAAACTGTATGTAGAAATTGTATGTGAATTGCTTTCAATTAATTACATTGTTTTTCAAACAAATTTATTTATAGAATCCAGAATGTTCACATTGGAAGAATATCTTGCAAAAGCCTCAGTTGACTTCCTGCAATTCAGGAAAATGAGGTTGAGACAAATTGTGTTTCATCTGATTTTATGGCTAAGCAATTCTTTATCTGAACCATCTTTCTTTTACCTGATTCCTACTTCTTGCAGTCCTTTTAAAATATGCAAAACATGTTTGACACTTGTAACAGTACACTTATGAGGAATATTTATGTCCAATTTTTTAAAAATCAGTTGAAATAAAGGAATGCATCTACTTTAATCCATTGTCAACCTCTGGAACTCATTTTCAAATCCAATAAAACCATACTGGTGAGATTCTGTGCTAATTTATCAAGCTGGATAATTTTTTATATATGAAAACAACATTTATTATTTGGTTTGTAAAACAGCATAGAGTGCTAGTTACTGTCATATTCTCAAGGAAAAATTGTTTAGCATCTCTTCTCATACAAGTAGTTAAAATAATTCAAAATAATATAGAAGGATTATTGAAGTGAGTGAGTACATGTATTCATGAAATGTGTGATTCTCTAGTGTACATGACACCAAGATGCTACACATCTAGTCAATTTTCATTTCAGTGACATGGAAGAAAACATAACTTGTGGGCTGCATTGATTATACTTTTGTCAGCAAGGAAAGTTTCATGATGTGTTCTTCGCATCATTGCTCAAGTATGTACAGATGCACCCATAATAGAAGTTTTTTAAGAAAATCAAAGATGTCAGTATCTAGTGCAACAGAATGAACAGAAACTACCTCCAATAACTTTTATCTGACAATATTCTCATGAACATAATCTCAAAATTGCCCCCAGGGCAGAAAAGTGATTCCATGATATAAGAATCTATCTATTAGATATGCTGAATTTTTGTTAACAATTGGGATTTAGTGGAGAAGGCAATGATGTGTTCACGTATTTCCATTAACCTTAAAATTGGATACAAATTAAGGCCAGATCACTATGGCATCTTGAATATGAATATTCATTGGTATAGTTGACTGCTATTAAACTAAAATGATAAAAGATTAATCTGAATGAATTTATCACTTGCAAGTTGACCCCACAAAAACCCTCCTAAAACATTATACTAATATGTATTTTCTCTTTGTGTATCTCCTATTTATAGTGTTTTGTCTTACTAACTGTTGCAAGTTAGAGTTAGGAAAAAATGAAGGAAATAGTAACCTTCAAAAATCAGTTCTCATTTACTAATTTTAACAAGAAAACACCATTACATTAATATAATTTTCACCACACAAATTGGTTATTCCAATATATATTCTGGTCTATTAACCTGGCACTATTTATAGGAATAGTCTATAAGAAATAACCAGTTTTTTCTCAGACCTGGCTTTCTTATTTTTTTTTCTTTCTAACCTTTTGCTAAAAAATGTGGGCTCAAAATGTTACTGAAAAATTCCTTCTGGATGGGGTCAGATTTCCCTTGAAGGTGAAAATCTGTAAGTCCTTGTTGAGCAGCAGGAAAGGGTCATGAATAGGAAGTCTTACAGCATATTCTACATCCGGCTGCTCTTGAAAACATCTTCGAAACTCAGTTGGTTCAAAATACTTTAAGAAGAATTGGATTAAATACTATTGTAGCATTTGTGCTTGGGAGATTGGCAACCAATAGGTAACTAGATCCAATTTAAGGTTCTAGTTTTAACTGTTAAATCGATATGACTTGGGACACTTGTACCTGTAAGAAATATTTATTTATAAGGATCTTCATGACCATAGAATGAAGAATGATAGATATATAGAATGATATAGAATGATATATAGAACACCAAGGTGTTAAGCACCAGTTTATGAAAAGGATAGGCTTAATGTAGTGAACTGAAATATTTCTTCTTGTAGTACAGTTTTCCTAACCATTATATCCTTTATTGTTTTAATTTCACATTTGCTTGGATTTTTTTACTATGTTGCTGATGATTGATTGATGATATTTCTTCAGTACCCAAAGGCAATTCCCTCTTCATTTTCCCTTTCCTGCCGCCAACTAGAAAAGATAGGCTGATAGAGAGGGAGAGAGAGTGCCTGATTCCAATTTTTGTTTAAAAATATTTTTAAATGTTTTTTAAATTTTTTTTATCTAAAAAGGGGTTAAAAAAACATTTTCATACTTATACATTATAGCTTCTGACACATGAAACCTTAGTAATACCTCAACTGGAATACTATATCCAATTTTGGTCATCCCATTAAAAAAAGATGTTGAGACTTTGGAAAAAGGGCAGAGAAGAACAACTAAGTTGGTTAAGAGCTGAAGACTGAAACATATGAAGAGCAATGGCAGGAATTGGATATGGCTAGTCGACAGAAAAGAAAGACTAGGATGATATTCCAGTATTTGAGGAGCTGGCAGAAAGACAAAGGGTCAACTTATTTTTCAAAGCACCAGAAGGCAAGAGAAGGAACAATGGACAGAAACTAACAAAGGAGAGAAGCAACCTGGAATTAAGACAAAACTTCCTAACAGAAAATTAACTAGTGGAACAGCTTGCCTTCATAAATTATAGATAGTTCATCATTAGAGGTCTTTAAGAAGAGATTGGACAGCCACTTCATGGAAATGGTACAGGGGCTCCTACTTGAGCAGGGGATTGGACTAGAAGACCTCCAAGGTCCCTTCCAACTCTTGATTAAATCGAATCAAAAGAATAGAATTCTTTATTTATGATTGGACACACAAGGAATTTGTCTTGATGCAAATGTTCTCAGTGTACATAAAAGAAAAGATACATTCTTCAAGAGTCAAGAATCATCAGGTACAACACTTAATAATAGTCAGAGGGTACAATAAGCAATCAAATTATACTAGGAAACAGTCAATATAAATCGTAAGGATACAAGCGACAAAGATAGTCATATAGTCACAAGTGGGAGGGGATGGGTGATAAGGAGTGATGACAAGCTTAATAGTAATAGTAGTGCAGACTTTGTAAATAGTTGGACAGTGTTGAGGGAATTTGTTTAGCAGAGTGATGGCATTTGGGTAAAAAAAACTTCTTGTGTCTAGTTGTTCTGGTATGCAGTGCTCTATAGCGTCGTTTTGAGGGAAGGAGTTGAAAGAGTTTATGTCCGGGATGTGTAAATATTTTCACGGCCCTCTTTTTGACTCGTGTAGTATACAGGTCCTCAATGGAAGGCAGGTTAGTAGTAATTGTTTTTTCTGCAGTCCTAATTACTCTCTGGAGTCTGTGTCTGTCTTGTTAGGTTACAGAACCAAACCAGACAGTTATAGAGGTGCAGATGACAGACTCAATCATTCCTCTATAGAACTGTATCAGCAGCTCCTTGGGTAGTTTGAGCTTTCTGAATTGGTGCAGAAAGAACATTCTTTGTTGTGCTTTTTGGATGACATTTTTGATGTTAGATGTCTGTTAGGAATAACAAGGTTAACTAACATAGTTTGGGTAAAATAATATATATAAACTATGATAGTGAGTTTAAGTGTGTGTCACTTTAACTGTAAAACATGTAATTTTGGGTGCGGTTGTAAAACCGCCATAAGAGGGAGCAAGATTGATTGCTGGCTTACTGAATTGCTTGCTGACTATGATGGATTAATGGTTTGCTAACTGCGTGTTCCCTGCTGCTGAAGGAAGAAAGGAGGTTTGACTTCTTTATGTCTCTACTGCGAAGAGATATATTACTGGAATGATATTTGTAAGTTTACTGACCTCTTTTTCGACACTGGACTTTGCAACTGAATAATCCCCAAATGGACTGAACTAGTGAATGATATATGGATTGTTTTGACTATGCTAAAACTCTTACTGGAATAAACTATTTAACTAGCACAGTGTATCTGTTTTACTAAGTGTAAGCAACAAAAACATTTATCTCACATATTTGCCTGCCTGCCTGACTGCCGTGCAGATTCTGCTAGGGTGTGTATCCCTAACACTGGTTATGGGCCCAGCTGCACAGTCAGACTAACCAGGATATAACAGGCTTATATAAAGTGAGAATTAGTGTAGTTACACAATACTGTAAACAGACAGCTGTGTTTTATTAATTATAGTTTAATATCCAGAGAAAGATGGCACAAGTTAATTTACCAAGTTTGTCTTTAATATCCAAACTGGATGGAACAAACTATATTTCATGGTCTATGAAATGCAGCCTACTTCTACGCAGAGAAGGTTTGTGGAGTATAATTCAAAACCCACCAGAGGTAGATGCTTGGGATCCAGAGGATGAAGATGATGCCCAGAAAATACAAGAATATAAACTGAAGAATGAGCAAGCTCTCTGTATAATAGGACTGACACTCTGACCAGCAGCTTGTCCATATTCGTGGTGAAGAAACAGCTGTGAAATGTTGGGAGATTTTAAAGAAGATTTATGTTCGAGACAGTGTAGGAGCACATATAAATCTTACACAGAAACTGTTCAGAACACATGTTCAAAAGAATGGAGACATGTTAACTCATATAAACACTATGAAGAGGATTTTTCAGGAACTGCATGAAAAAGAACTTATCTTCACAGAACTACATCAGGTTTATATAATTTTGTCTTCGTTAGATGAGAGCTATGACGACTATGTAACGTCACTGGAAGTACTGCCAAAAGATAACCTCATATTAACTGACATTACTGGCAGATTAATTGAAGAAGCCAGGAGAAGGCTTGAAAGGGATCAACTCAGAAGGGAACAAACACAAGAAGATAAAGAATCTTCAACAGCCTATACAATTAGAAAATATTTTAATTGTGGAGGAAAAGGACATTTGGCTAGATTCTGAAAGAAAGGAAAACGCCACAATGCCAGCCAGAATGCTAAAAGGCATCAAAAGGATGAAAAATGCTTAGAGTTAGCCATGTATAGCAACAAAACTGTGAATAATAATTTATGGGTTGTAGATAGTGGAGCATTGCACTGCATAACGAAAGATAAGAAAAGATTTGTTAGATGTCCACGAGTTCACAGCAGATATTGTTAGCTAATGGCTGGAAAATGAAAGCAAAAGGTGAAGGTATTGCACATTGTTCTTGCATAAAAGAAAATGTAAAAATGTTATATGTACCACAACTTAAATTTAATTTGCTTTCGGTTAGAGTTTTGGTTAAACTAGATTATGTAGTTACATTTATGGAGAAAACTGCATAATAGAAAAGGAAGGTAAAAAAGTGACTGCAACTTTAAAAGGTGAATTGTATGTGTTAAAGGATAATCAATTAGAGGTGTCTAACACAGTGTATAATAATGTTAAACCTCATGATGAATGCATACATTTATTACACAGACGTTTAGGGCATATAAATTTTAAAATGCTAAAGCAAATGGTTGAACTGTCTGAAGGTATAAAACTGAAGCCTTGCAGTAAGTATTTGTACTGCAATGCTTGCAGTCAAGAAAAAAGCAAGGTAATACCAGCAAATAAAATTAATGGATTTAAAACTAAAGAGCCTCTAGAGGTCATATTTTCTGATATTATAGGTCCTAAAAAACCAAGTGTGGGAGGTGCTCGTTATATATTAAGTTTTATGGATCATTATTCTAGATATGGTTTCTGTTATTTAATAAAGAGTAAAATGGAAAAATATCATAATTTCTTTAATTGAAGTTTGCAGAAAGAAAAACTAAAAGGAAACTAGTAACTCTTGTAACTGATAATGGTACGGAATTTATAAATAATAAATTCCAAAATAGACTGAAGATGAAAGCTGTTGAAAATAAAAAGTCTGCACCATATAGGCCACAACATAATTCCTTTATAGAAAGATGAGGCCAAACAATACAGGCAGTGGCTCATACTATGTTGTCGGATTCAGGATAACCTGAAACTTTATGGGGAGAAGCAATAATGTGTGGTAATCATATATTGAATAATGTTGTTAACTCAACAACAGGTGAATTACCATTCACACGGTGGCATGGTAGAAAACCTGACCTAAGCTACATGCACACATTTGGAACACCAGCAAGGGTGCATACTCCTACACAACTGAGACATAAGGGGCAGCATAGGGCTAAAAAGTTATTCTTTGTAGGTTATGAATCTAATCACAAATCATACAGATTCTGGGAAAAAGGTACATCTGGCGATAATTGTAGTGCTAGTGCACAATTCCTTGAACATGTAGGATGGGAAAAACTGGAGCAAGATTCAAGTAAGGATGTAATCATAGAAACCTACAAAAGACCAAAACAACATATCAGTAATAAGAAGAGTACAATTAAAGAGGAAGTACAGGAAGAGCACAGGAAGAACAGGAAGAAATAGGTGAACAGGAAGAAATAGATAACCAGGAACAGGTAGTACATGAAAGTCCACCTGTAAGCCCTGTAATACCTAGACGTTCAACACGTGAAACCAGACCACCTGACAGGTACCAAGCAAGTGTAGTTTGCCAAGTTAGGAAAGTTCCAACTACTATTGAAGAACTTAGAATGTATCCTGCAAAGGAACAGGAAAATTGGCATAGAGCAATGGAGAAGGAACTAAATTCATTGAAACAAATGGAAGTTTATGAAAATGTTAAATTACCTCCAGGTGAAAAATCCATTGGCTGTAAATGGATATTTAAATTAAAAACAGGTAAAAATGGGACTGTTACCCATAAGGCTAGGTTGGTAGCTCAAGGATTTAATCAAACTGCATGTGATTATGATGAACTATTTGCACCGAGTCTAAAAGCAACAACCTTGAGAGCAGCTTTAGTGTGGGCAGCTAAGAAGAACTATATCATAAATCACTTAGATGTAGAAACTGCCTATCTGCATGCACCATTGCAGCACACTATATACTTAAAGAAACCTGTAGGAATCAAGGATGATAAAACAAATAATGACTTTGGAAGCTTAAAAAGAGTCTCTATGGATTAAAACAATCTGGTTACAAATGGAACAAATATATTGTTAAGGAGTTAAACAATACAGGGTTTAAAGCAGGTTTAGCTGATCCATGTGTATTTAAGAGAGAGACTGATGGAACAGTGTCATTGTTATTGTTGTTCACTGATGATATTGCCTTAATTACAAAAACTAATAATGAAGCTACTGAAATAATATCATTATTAGGTAAGAGGATAAAATTAAAGCAATTAGGAGAAATAAAACAGTATCCAGGATTGACAATAAATTAAACCAAAAGTGGAGGAGAAGGTGGAGCTTCGTTTCGGCGATACAGCTGTGATCTCGGGGCTCTGAGATCGCAGCCGATATTTTCACCCCTGGTCGGTCCCAACGGACCTAAACCATCCTGTAGAGATGGTGATCGTGAAAGGCATACTCCCAGGATCCCAGGAATATCGCAAAACCCCTGGTTTGATCTGGGAAAAGTCCTTTTGCTGGCGGCGGAGAGGCAGCCTCCATAGCTGCTGAAGTCGGGACAGCTCTGGAAAGAAAATGGCTGGAAGTGAAAGTGTGTCGGCTGGGTGAGAAACTTCTTTTTTTGTTGTAAATTCGCTGAGATTTGAAAGGGCACCCTGAATAGAGAAGAAACCTGTGAGATTTTTTTTTTTTTTGACAAAAACTGTATGAGCGGTGTTTTTTAAAATGATGTCAAATTGAGGCTTGGATTTTTTTTTTTCTTACTTTTTTTCCTTGGGACTTCAGTGTGACTTTTCAGAAAACAAGTGCTACAATTTTATTAAATTTTAAATTCTGTCATTACTAAACATTTCAATATTTTAATCTTTTATTAATTCTTATAACATTCTAGTTTTCTATTTCTAATACATAGTACCATCTTATGTACCTTGCAGAATCTTCTTTTTTAAAGAAATTATACTTTACCCTCTATCCTTAAAAAAAAATCCTTTTTTCCCATCTTGTTTCATACCTTTGTGGTTTTCCCTCCCTTTTCCCTTCCTTTCTTATCCCCCCTGGCCTTTTTACCCCCCACTCTACTAACCTCTGCCTTTTTAGCTTTCCCTCTCTGTTGTAATCCTTTCTCCTTTTTCTCAGTAATATTAAGTTGGTTTTGCATCTTATTTTTTCCTTTCTTAAGTGTTTTTTTAAGTCCTTCATTTTCCTTCCTTTCTTTCTCCTTTCTCTCTTAATTAATTTTTTAGATTCACTGAAGATGGCGTCTTCTTCCTCTTTTTCTTCTTCTCCTTCTATTTCCTCCATCTGTTGTTGTGTTTGCTGATAAATAGCAAGCACCATTTCTAAAGAAAGGAAAGCTTCTTTCACAGCGTCCTTACTTTCTTGATATTTCTTTCTAAGTTCATCATCAGATAAAGCCATTCTTTGTTCTTCTTAAAGCAACCAAAATATTTCAAAAGTTAAAACAATTCCTCAAAGTCCCAGAGACATCAATCAGTCCAAACAATGCACAAAGTTCTCGCTTTCTCTTCCTGGAGTGGTATCAGTAAAAGGGAAAAGAAAAAAAGCCCAATCTGTATTGTACAGCCTTGTTGCAATCAATTTCTAGTCTCAAGATTTTCAAGGAATCTCCTCCAGCAAGATCTTAATTTTTTTTTTTTGTCCTCTCCCTTCCCACTTATAACAAGAAGCCAAGTTTTTACCTTTTATAAAAAACAACAGGTTTCTCAATGGCCATTTGTTGATTCCATAGGGAAGGAGAGTAAACTTTCCTTTCAGCACCTAAATTTTGCCGCTTGAAATCCTCCTCTGGAAACAAAGTATTTTTCAAAAAGTCATAGTTCTCAGGATTAAACGCCTCTTAAAGTCCTGGATCAGCCAAAAAACTTTCTCTTGTAAACTTTCTCCCCTCTTCCTCCTGCTCAGTCTTACCCAGCTGCCGGCTTCTTTGTGGCGGCCATTGCAGATTGCCACTCAACCGCCTTGAGAAAAGGGGGTTTTGCTGGCTGGGGAGGGGGTCTGCAACACCCCCAAACCCCTCACCAGCTCCCCCTATCTTCGGCTGCCTCTGCAAGGCAGCCTTATCCTCCAAACCCGTCCAGATCGGAGGCACCAAAACAGCTAGCGCGGCAGGGATTGCGCAGGATCGCAAAACCCTGCCGCTGGCAAAGCCGACAAACCAGAAGTTTGGGGCTTTAGTGTGACTTTTTAGGAAACTGGACTGAATTTTCTCTTACAGATTTTTTTTTGATTTTTTAATTTTCTTTTAGGATAGAGGCTCCCTTTGGCTATTTTTTCTTTTTATAATTTTTTTTTTCTGGCTGGGGGGGGAAAGAGTATTAAGAAACTTTGTAACACTGCCAACTAGAGGCTTGAAAATATTTTATTTGAATTGGAGAGAATTGTAAGAAGACTCCTTCTCAAGGACATTTCAATGTGATAAGATAGAGGGAGAGCACAGCAAAATATTATTACAGGTGTTCTCCTGGACTCTTATCAATATTTTAACACTTGAGGCTTGGCTTTGAAGCTAGTGGAGGAGAGAGTTATAATAAGAGCCTTGGACAACTAAATAAAGTGCAGTGTGTATATATATATATATATATATATATATATATATATATATATATATATATATATATATATAAATAAAGTGCAGTGTGTATATATATATATATATATATATATATATATATATATATATATATCCCATTCACCAGCCTTTTTGTAAATTTCAATTCTAGTAATATTCTTATTTTTGCTTTTTATTTCAAAGGGAGCCTCAAAACTTTTTCTTTATTTTTCTTTTTTTCTCCTTATCTTTACTGGGATCCTTTTCCTTTTTCTATCCATGTTTTTGGACCACTGGGTTTTTTGTTTTTGTTTTATTATTGAGACTTCCCAATTGGATTAAGGTGTGAAGAACCTGAAGGAATTTTTTCTTTTTTTCTTTATTTTTGTTCTTTTTCTTCTTAATCAACATTATTATTTTTGGGTTTTTTTCTTTCTTTCTATTTTTCATTTTTTATGGTGGACTACTTCGTAATTGGATTAGGGTCTAGAAGAACCTGAAGATTTTTCTTCTCCTTTTTCTTCTTTGGTTTTCAGCTTTTTACTGTTGGATTTTTCCATTTTGGATTATAATTGGCTATTCTACCAGTTGGATCAAAAGCTAAAAAGAATTTGAAGCTTTTGAAGCATTAAAATGAGCAGGAAACCAATATCATCTGGCATTTCTACTTCTACTTCTACCTACCCCACCAGCTGGAGGACAACGTTTAATTCAGACAATGTTGAAGCAATATAAAGAACAAGAAAAAGTGACTTTACAGATGATTATGCAAGGAATTCAAGATCTCAAGATAAAAACAGACACTATTGAACAAAAAATAGAGAAGACTGATGAAAAAGTGGAAAATATTAAACAAATGATGGTGAAGTATGAGGAGAGATTCCAAAAAATTGAGGAAGAAGGTAAACAAATAGAGGAGAAGATTGGAAATATTGACATAGATTAACAGTGGTTGAACAAGATAAAAATGGGATGTTGAGGTGGGAGATAGAAAGATCAGAATTTTATCTTAGATTTCAAAATATAGAAGAAGAAAAAGGACAAAACTTGCCTGCGATAATGATAGAAATTTTGGTGCATGCTTTGGAAATTACAGAGGAAAAGATGATGGATGGAGTAGATGAGGTATATCAAGTTTATACAAGATATGCGATTAGAAATAAATTACCAAGGGAAATCCATATTAGATTTACCAAAAAATCCATTAAAACACAAATACTACAAGTGGTAAGAGAGAAGACATTGAAATACAAAGGCAAAGAGATTGTGGTTTTAAAACAAATACCCAGAAGAGTGAGAGAGATGAGAAGAGAATATCGATTTCTGAACAAAACATTATCGGAAAAAGAAGTGAATTATAGATGGCTGATTCCAGAAGGATTAATGTTTACGTGGCAAGAGCGGAGACATAGAATTGATTCAATTGAAAAAGCGGAACTTTTCCATGCAGAATTTTTGGGAAGGAGAGAAGAGGAGGCAGAGAAAGAGGTCTCATTAATTGAGTTTCAAGAGGAACAACTGGAGACTGAAAAAGAGAAAGGTGCAGTAGGTGGACAGGTGGATAGTAAAGAACAGCTGTTAGACCTAAATATAAAGCATAATCATGGAAGAAGAAAAAACTGATTACAATGAATATAAATGGACTCAATTCAGCTGTTAAAAGAAGGAAAACCTTTCATAAATTAGAGAAATTAAAATTTGATATAATTTGTCTGCAAGAAGTATTAAAAAACAACATGAACAATTGTTAATACAGCCAAAATTGGGGAAAATATTTACTTCTTTGACTCAATGTAAGAAAAGAGGAGTGGTTCTATACATTAAAGAGGCTATCCCAGCAAAACTGATTTACACGGATGAAGATGGAAGAGTATTAATTGTGCAAATAATGGACAATAATATAAAAATACTCTTGATTGCAATTTATGCTCCGAATGATAAACAAGAAGAGTTTTATAAAAAACTACACATGAAAATAATTGGATTGGAATATGTTAATATAATTATGATGGGAGACTTTAATGGAATTGTGGACAATAAATTGGACTATATAGCAACAACAACAAAGCAAAATAGAAAGACTCTCCCTAAATCTTTTTTTAAAATGACAGACGAATTAACTTTAAAAGATATTTGGAGAGAAAGAAATGTTAAAGCTAAACAATATACTTTTTATTCAAATAGACATTTATCATGGTCCAGATTAGATATGATTTGGATCTCAACAGAATTAATATCTAATATTCAAGAAACAAATATTGAAACAAGTACTTGGGCAGATCATAGCCCAATGACAATTAAATGGAAGGGACAAAAAAATAAGATCAAGATGGACATTAAACAATATTATCTTAAAGGAAAAATATTTTATACAATGGATGGAGAAGGAACTAGCTTTTTTCTTGAGAGAAAATAAAAAAGAAGATACTTCAACGCAGAATGTTTGGGATACAATGAAGGCATATGCTAGAGGTTTGATAATAGACTATACAAGAAAAAAGAATATTAGGAAAAGGCAAGCTTCTAAGGCCTTGGAAGATGAGTATAAAAGACTTGAAAAAGAATTACAGAAAATGCCACAGAAAAAAGATATTAAATTGAAGCTGGATGTAATTAAACATAAAATGGAATTAACAGAGAAAGAAGAATTGGCACAGAAAATTAGAAATTCTAAACAGAATTACTTTGAAGATACAAATAAACCAGGTAGATGGCTAGCATATAAATTGAGAAAGGAGAAGGAATCAAGAAAAATATTGAAGCTAATAGATGATCAAGGCCAAGTTTGTATTGGCAATAAGGAGAAAAAGGAAATTATTCGAGATTTTTATGGGCAACTATATAAACAAGAGAATATTGATGAGGAAAAAGTCAAACAGTATCTACAGAATGCTAACTTACCGAAGATTCCTAAACAGACTGAAGAAATGCTAGAAAGCAATATAAAAATGATGGAATTAAATGAAGCACTTTAAGAAACAAAATAATGGGAAAACACCAGGTCCAGATGGGCTTCCGGCAGAATTCTATAAAACATTTCAAGAATCATTGAGCATCCCATTGTTAGAAGTTATGAATGAAGTTATGTCAAAGAAGATGATATCCAAAACATGGTCAGAGGCTTATATACACTTATTCCAAAAGAAGAGGCTGACCTACTGCAAATTAAGAACTATAGACCTATTTCTTTATTGAATGCAGATTGTAAAATTTTTGCTTCAATTTTAGCAGAAAGACTTAAAAAATATTTAAATAATTTTATCCACCCAGATCAAAATGGATTTCTGCCAGAGAGACAAATCAGAGACAACATGAGAGTAATCTTGGATACTTTGGAATACTATGAGGCTCATTCTGAAAAGCAAATGGCTTTGATATTCCTAGATGCTCAAAAGGCATTTGATAACGTGAACTGGAGATTTATGTTATTACTATTGGAACAGATGGGTTTTGCCAGAAAATTTATTCAAGCAATAGAAGCCATATACAATAAACAGACAGAAAAGGTAATGATGGAGGGAGAACTTACAGACTTTATTAATACAAGAAAAGGCACAAGACAAGGATGTCCCCTATCTCCTTTGCTATTTGTGTTGACTTTGGAAGTGTTGAATAGAAATATTAGGGATGATAAAAGCATAAAAGGAATGAAAATTAAAGAGGAAGAATTCAAACTAAAAGCTTTTGCTGATGACTTAGCTTTTATTCTGGAAGATCCGCTAGAAACAGCTCCAAAGTTATTGGAAAAGATAGAGATATATGGTGAGGTGGCTGGTTTGAAAATAAATAAAGATAAAACAAAGATTTTGATAAAGAACATGTTACTGAGACAAAGAGAAGTACTGGCAGACTTCTTGAAAATCCAAGTTACGAATAAGGTTAAGTATCTGGGGATATATTTGACAGCAAGATGTAGCACATTAAAAGAGAATAATCATATTAAACTTAAACAACAGATAGCTACAGACTTGAAGAAATGGGAAAACTTGCAATTGTCATTAATAGGGAGAATTTCAACAATTAAGATGAATATTTTACCCAGAATCCTATTTCTGTTTCAAACAATACCAATTAGGCTTGGAAAAGACTATTTTGAAGATTTAAATAAAATCATGTTGAAGTTTATATGGCAAGATAAGAAAGTGAGAATAAAGCTAAAGCTTTTGCAAGATGCTAGAATTAGAGGAGGTTTTGGCCTGCCCAATTGGGAATTGTAGTACCAAGCTGCAAGTTTGATGTGGGTCAAGGAATGGATAACATTAAGAAAGACTAGATTGTTGACACTAGAAGGTCATGATATGCTGTTGGGTTGGCATGCTTTTTTATGGTATAAGGGAACTAAAACACAGGGTTACTTTATAAGACATTATATATGGGAGTCTTTGTGGTTAAACTGGGAGAAGATAAAAAGACAATGTTATTTGAAAATTCCAGTTTGATTATCGACTACTGAAGCATTTTCCTATCCTATAATTTATCAGAAGGAACAAACAGTTAGATATGGAGAAATATTTGATGAAAAGGGTGAACTTAAATTGATTCAAAATTTAAAGGAACAAGGTATAAAGATAAATTGGTGTTCATATGCACAAATACATTCAAGGTATGATGAAGATTCTAAAATGGAGGGATTCTATGATAAACAGACTGATCTAGATAAGATCTTGATGGGTACTGATGAGAAGGTGATTAAAAAATTATATGGTTATTTACTGGGAATTAAATTAGAGGAAGAATAAGCTAAAGAAACTATGATTGTTTGCGGGAAGAATTTTGGATATGGGATTGATTTAGAGAAATGGCAAAAATTGTGGTCTCAAAATTATAAAATGACAATGTCAACAGCATATAAAGAAAATTTGTATAAGATGTTTTACAGGTGGCACTTTCCCCCGACAAGAATAGCAAGAATGTTTAAGAACAAATCTTTAAAATGCTGGAAATGTCATCAGATACCTGGCTCATATTACCATAAGTGGTGTACCTGTGAGGACGCTAAAAAATATTGGACTAAAATTCGCATCTGGTTGGAAAAAATGACAAAGAAACATATAGATTTGAAACCGGAGTTCTTTTTATTGAGAATCTTACCAGATACATACAGTAAACACTTGAAATATCTGATTGTAAATGTATAACAGCGGCTAGGATTGTATTTGCTAAAAATTGGAAGAGTGAGAAAATACCATCAGAGGAAGAAATTATTAAGAAAATATTGGAATGTGCTGAGATGAGTAGATTGACATTTGAAATTAGAGAGCAAGAGGATAAACAATTTTATGAAATTTGGGTTCTTTTTTATCAATGGCTAGATGACAAAATACGATAATAGAATATTTAGAATGTTTGACAGCAAGGAATATCTTTATTTTTTCTTTCGCCTTTGTTATTTGACATAATATTTATAAAGTGTTTTTAGGATAGATTTGGTATGATTATATGATTTGTCATAGAATAAACTATTTAAAGTATTGTTATCTCAAAAAGCATGAATGATTAAAAGTATAGTCAAATGATTTTTTAATAGCGATATTAGGATATATAAGTTTGGATTGACAATATGAGTTGTTATGTAACATAATTGTTATTGAGACTGCAAAATGAATTCACAAAACTGATGAACCAACCGACGCACTGTATGTACATAAGAGAGTTGATGTTTTAATGTTTTGTTTGTCTTGTTTGTTTGTAGAAAATCAATAAATTTCTTTTCAAAAAAATAAATAAATAAATAAAACCAAAAGTGGCTATAAGATATCTCAAGAGGATAAGATTTATCAATTACTAAAAACATATAAGATGGAACTTTGTAAACCGGCTAAAACTCCAATGAGTCATGAATTTGGCCACACTGATGCTCAAAGTCCAAAATTCGATAAGACTATTTATGAATCGCTAATTGGTAGTTTATCGTACATTAGTAATTGGTCAAGGCCAGACATTGCCTATAGCGTTAATCAATTGGCAAGATTCAACGCTGAACCCACTGAACAACACTGGCTAGCGACAAAGTGTATCTTAAGATATCTAAAAAGGACAATGCACTATGCATTGTATTTGGAGCCAAAAGATGATTTGATTTTAAGTGCATATGCTGATGCAACTTTTGCAACAGACATAAACACTAGGAAATCAACTACGGCTATACTGTTAGGAAAAGCACTGATTGGTTGGAGGTCACTTAGACAGCAACACATAAGTATGTCCACAATGGAAGCAGAATTTTCACGTCTATCTTTATTATGTACTGATTTAATTCTGTCTAAACAGTTGTTATTGGATATGGGAATAACTGTTAATGATTCTATTGTAGTTTATGAGGACAATCAAGCAGCCATACAGTTGGCTACAAATATTGCTGTAAAAACGAGATCTAAGCATACAGATCTTAGATATCTGAATGTAAGGCAATCTGTAAAAAATGGTTTGATAAGATTGGAATATTATATGACTGAAGAAAATATTGCCGATCAATTTACAAAAGCCCAAGGTTCAGTCAAACACAAAAAAAGTTGTGATAACTATGGGTTAAGGTTGTAAATAGATATATATATTATTATATTACCAAAAAAGGGAGTATGTTAGGAATAATAAGGTTAATTAGCGTAGGTTGGGTAAAATAATATATATAAACTATGATAGTGAGTTTAAGTGTGTGTCACTTTAACTGTAAAGCATGTAATTTTGGGTGCGGTTGTAAAACCACCATAAGAGGGAGCAAGATTGATTGCTGGCTTACTGAATTGCTTGCTGACTATGATGGATTAATGGTTTGCTAACTGCGTGTTCCCTGCTGCTGAAGGAAGAAAGGAGGTTTGACTTCTTTATATCTCTACTGTGAAGAGATATATTACTGGAATGATATTTGTAAGTTTACTGACCTCTTTTTTGACACTGGACTTTGCAACTGAATAATCCCCAAATGGACTGAACGAGTGAATGATATATGGACTGTTTTTACTATGCTAAAACTCTTACTGGAATAAACTATTTAACTAGCACAGTGTATCTGTTTTACTGAGTGTAAGCTACAAAAACGTTTATCTCACATATTTGCCTGACTGCCTGACTGCCGTGCAGATTCTGCTAGGGTGTATCCCTAACAGTGTCCATTTTAGATCATGTGATATGATAGAACCTAGAAATTTGAAGGTCTCTACTGTTGATACTGTGTTGTCTAGTATTGTAAGTGGTGGTAGTATGGGAGGGTTTCTCCTAAAGTCTACCCCCATTTTTATGGTTTTGAATGTGTTCAGTTCCAGATTGTTCCTGTTACATCATGAGGCAAGTTGTACAACCTTCTGTCTCTATGCAGGTTTGTTGTTGTCTCGAATGAGACCAATTACTGTTGTATCATCTGCAAACTTCAGTATTTTAATAGATGGATTGTTTGAGATGCAGTCATTGGTATATAGGGAGAAGAGAATTGGAAAAAGCACATGACCCGGGTGTGTGTGTGTGTGTGCTAATTGTATAGGTATCAGATGTGATTCTGCCTAGCTTCAGCTGCTGCTTCCTGTCTGTTAGGAAGCTTATGATCCACTTACAAGTATGTTCAGGTACCGCTAGCTGGATTAGTTTAGTTAGAAGAATGCCTGGAATGATGGTATTGAATGCTGAACTGAAATCTACAAAGAGGACCCTTGCATAGGTATTTGGAGATTCAAGGTGTTGCAGGATGTATAGTGCAGAGCCATATTAACAGAATCATCTGTTGATCTTGTATGCAAACTGCATGGGATCTAACAGCAGATCCATGAAGGTTTTTAGGCGGGACAGCACTAGCCTTTCAAAGATTTTCATAACTACAGATGTTAGAGCAACTGGTCTGTAGTCATTCAGTTCCCTGATTGAGGGCTTCTTTGGCACTGGGATGATAGTAGAGCATTTGAAACAAGAAGAAACATAGCACAACTCTAGTGATTTATTGAAGATTCAGGTGAAGATGCGGGCCAATTGGTCAGCACCGACTTTTAAGCAAGAAGGAGTTATCTTGTCTGGCCCTGCTGCTTTTCCTGGCTTTTGTCTGTGAAATAGATCTTGCACTTCTTTTTCTGTGATCACCAGAGGTTGTGAACCCAATGGGTTGGGGTCAGTTGTTGGAGGCTTGGCTGTTCTAGGTGTGTTTGAGATGGGGGTTGTGGAGATAGGTGGCTGTAGTTTTCTTTCAAACCTGCAGTAAAACACAAAAACAAATTAAACATTTAAAAACAAATCAAATGTTTCTCCTGTAAAACCTTGGAAAAATAAGAAGTAGTCAAGCAACATGCTAGATTGTTTCTACTTAGAAATAAGCATGATCCAAATATTACCTCAGATGCCTTCACAGCATTCTTTATTTCAGGACTAGGCAAAAGTAATGTTGAGCAGGGTCATTAAAAGGAGATATTCTATTTGCACTGCATGTAGCATAGGAAGTCATCAGTTTTTAACTGTGATTGTTAATTATAGGCAATTGGAAAATACACCAAAGATATCTAGAAAGCTGTATAAAATTATATTTTTGCTTCCAGCACATTATGATATTAAAACCTAATCAGCTTTTTTGGCAGATAGATTATAGATCATAGATATAAGATGTGCAATAGATGGAATAATAATATTTGCAAAACTGTTTAATAACACTGAAGTGATTCCTTCAGTTTTTCTTTCTAATTGTCTTACCTTAGAACTAGAGATTTGTGTCATAGTTCTGTCAACAATCCTGCCTGTCTATTAACAAGAATGTATATTCTTATTAATTGCCAAATATAAATTATTCTTTCTTTCTTAGACATACAAAGCTTTGTTGTGGAGTATAAATATTTGAAACTCAGCATGATACAAAGTTTTATCATTCAGATTGACAGTTCTGATATTTGTTTTTCTAAGCAAAAAGTTACCATGTATAAGATTATACATTTTGTTTATTGTTTTAATCTGATTTTTTTGTATCTGGATAAATATATTCTTGGGTTAGAACAATATAGATCTGGAATCTTAATAAATGTATTAATGTTGATGGAGTATTGACTAGTGAATAAAATAACTGAAACTCCTGAATTCCTGAGGAATTGCCTCTCTGAGCTAGACTACAAATCTAATCAATTGAAATGTTTAATGTTTTAACTCTCTGATCCCTAATTTGACCCTAATTGCCTTATCAGATGATGCAAGTCTAGAATGATTTTCAATATATAGCTTTAAAAAGAGTTTTGGCTTTTTTCTCCTCTCAAATTTATTAATGTATTCTTTAATTGTTCTTTTCTTTTTTTGTGCACTATTCTATATTCTACAATTGTGGTTTCTCTATATACAAATTAAAATAAGTTAATTGTCTATTCACTAAAAATCTAAGCTAAAAAATTTAATATTGGATTCATTAATTTGGATTAATTTTTGCTGGATTTTCTAATTCATGTTTACATACAATTTGTTCCAGTTGAGATATCTGATTTAAGCAGTTAAAAAGTTTATTATTTTACTTTCATCTAAAGTAATTCACACAATATACCAGTATATTATATAATGTTCTTTCTACCTCTATTATACAAAAATCAGTAGTAAACTTTGATGGTGAAACAGTCCGATTACTCCTGTATGGTTCTTCCTGTGGACTTTGGGTAAATGTACTAGAGTAAAAAAAAGCTTTGTGTATCTGAGTCCATGGGGATCGATAGCTTAGTGGTTAAAACTGAAGTTGCAGCTGGACAGCTGGTAGCCTGGGTTTGAGACGGGGTGAGCTACGGGGTCCATGGGGATCGATAGCTTAGTGGTTAAAACTGAAGTTGCAGCTGGACAGCTGGTAGCCTGAGTTTGAGACGGGGTGAGCTACCGTTACTTGCCCCAGCTCCTGCTCACCTATCAGTTCCAAAGCATGCAAATATAAGTAGATTAATAGGTACCACTTCATGGAAAAGTAACAGGGTTCCATGTGCCTTTCATCATGGAAATTGTCCATGGACAGTGTTGGCTCCCTTGGCTGAGAAATGGAGATGGGCACCATTCCCTAGTGTTATACACAACTGTTAGGGAAACTGTTAGGGAAACCTTTCCCTTTTGTATCTGAGTCCAGACATTCCTCTAACAATGCTTTGTCTCTAATCCAGTTTCAACGGTTGTGATCTAGTCAGCCTGGCTTTGGGAAAAAATCAAAACCTATCTATTGTACTCAACATAAATTTGGAACAACTGTCCAACTGGTTACAAGTAGAGTGTACTCCACCATGTAAATTGAAACTATTAAGATACTAATGTCTTTGGATTCAGCATCTAAACCAGTGGTAATCAACCTGGTCCCTACCACCCACTAGTGGGCATTCCAGCTTTCATGGTGGGTAGTAGAGATTTTGTCCCCTACTTTATAAATCACCATTACTGTGGAACCAGTGGCCGGTTAGAGAAAATTTTACTACTAACAGAGATACAAAAGTGGACGGTAGGTATAAAAAGGTTGACTACCCCTGATCTAGACAATCACAGTTGATATGCCTTTAATCAACTTAGCTATTATCTTTTCTTCTTCTTTTTTAGTTCCTTCAAGCCAGCATTGACTCTTGGTGATTGAACAAGCAAGTCCCTGCAATTTTCCTGCAATTTTTTTGACAAGATTTTGGGAATGTTTTGCCACTGCCTCTTTCCTAGGTCTGAGAAAAAGGGACTAGCTCAAAGTCTCCTGTTTGGCTTTGTAGGACTAAATTTCTCAGTCTCCCTTTTTCTCACCTGATGCTTTAACCACTATGCCAATTAGGCTCTCTAGCTATGATCCTATATACTCTATTTAATATTAGATTGATGTGCTTTATAGTACATGCCCAAGTCATATGCAAAGTAATCCACTGTACATAGCTTAAGGCTGATGTTGAATGCTATATGAAAGTATCAATAAAGGCTGGTTACCTGGGAAATGCTTGTGTTCAAGAGCATGTAATTCTGATTTGCAAGCTTGGTTCCAATGGATTATTTGCGCTAAGATAAATCAGAGTTCTGGGGTCTGTTTCAGAAGACATCTTTGCACATCAACAGGTACACCCACTTCCTGAAGCTTTTTAATAGGTTAGACTGCTTTGGGGTTTTTTTTTTACGGTAAAGTAATTAAAGTCTCCTCCTATAATTTCCATCTCTGCCATTGTATGTGTGTGTATATGTGAACACAGGCATTTTTAGTGGTACCTCTTTATTTATCGAACTGATTTCCAGAAAAGAGAATTTTCCCTTCTTAATTTCTTTTAGATGGTTCCTACATCGCTATTTTGTTTCAATCAATTTATGTTTTGAGGCCATTTAGTTTTTTTTTCTATTGCATAGTTTGAAATATATTATTTTCATGAACTGATACACTTGGAGTTACTTTCCTCATTCAGCCAACTAGAATTATGGGTACTTTTAACAGATGTAGAACCCAAGAATTAGATAATTTATGGTACCACTGTTTTATTGTGGGCGTGTTTAGACTGGATTTGAGTTTTGTCAAATCAAATAAATGTAGGCCAACAATTTTTCTCTTATAATAGCATCTGTGCATATATACCTTGGAGTGATGTAAAGGAGGCTTTATAATTCTTGCTTTTTTACTTTCTGTTCCTTTTCTGTTCTCATCAATGCCTATATGAAAATAAATACATTTCCAAAGCAGAAGCCTGAAAATTGTATGGAAATTATCATATAAAAAGATTGTTCACATGGATAGATCTAACCTAATAAAAGCATTTTATCGGGAATGAATGATGAAAATATAGTGAAGTAGAGTTCTATCATCACACATAGTAAGCCATACATGTTACTCATGCTTTTTCAACAAGTTTTTGCTATAATAAATGAAAAGTTAAAATTAAGTACATTTATTTTACATACATAAGTATGTCTCTTTTTTGTTTTAATGTTTTGTATGTTGCTCAAAGTTGCCAAGAAGATTGATATGGTTTATAAATTAAACAAATGGATTGTTTTCTTATAAACAGTTATTTTGCCAAAAGATGATAGATAGATAGATAGATAGATAGATAGATAGATAGATAGATAGATAATTGAGAATGCAAAATTGAGAATGTTCCCTGTTCTGCAAAAAATAATTGTAAGTTCAACCTCCCATAACCTTTAACCCAACACTCCCAACACTGAGAAAGAAAAAAGGGTCAGGCAAAGTGTCAGTGAAATTGACAGTGTAATATTAAAGCTATAATTCCAACCAACAGCATGCAGGATTTCGAAGATTTTTTTAAAAAAATATAATTGATATAATTATTTTGCCATGTACATAAAAGAAACAAAGTGGAGAGCTCTAGAACAAGATGAAATATAATAATCAGTTTTTCAATTATTAAACGTATATTTCTGTATTTTTATCTGTCACAAAATTTTAAAAATAAATATCCCAAGATTCCAGCAATAATTACAGCTGATAATATACATAAATACTGGGATATTATGGATTTGTATGCATACTGATTAATCTGTATCTTCATTCTAGCAGTCCACATGCTTAAAGAGACACATGTGTAAGTTTCACATCAAACATCTACTGTATGTTTCATGAGGGAGACAAGACCCATGTGTTTTGCAGAAGCTTTTAAAGCTGTTTCATTTATTTTATTAGCCTTTAATGAATGTAATTAGAACCCAAGTAATTAAATGCAATTGTGCTCAGTAAGTTCCTGTTGTAAATTGCCCTAAACAATGTGCATGGTGTGAACAAATTTGTGGGATTAATAGAGGATAGATAATGTTTTTGGATAGTATTTCACACTAAATGGCCGCAGAGAGAAACAAAGAAGCTGGCGCAGTGTCATTAATCTTAGTCAACTGGCAGCTTTGGTGTAATTTGCATGACTTAGGCAGTGACACAAGATGGGGATAGCTTAGGATGGGTGTTAGATCATCAAGATATGTATGTATTTCATTCTTTTTAATGGCTTATGTATAGAAATACATAGATTTGCATGCAAAAGAATGATATAGATGAAGATGTAAATAAAAGGTGTCTTAGAGGAATAAAGGGGAAAAAGCAGTGTTGAGTTTTCATATTTAGCATAGTGGTTTATCGATATTACAAACCATTTCTCTCCATTGTTAAGAATGAAAATAAATATTCAGATGTACTGAGATTTATAAAGATGTTATCACTAGAATATATATATTTAATCTCTGTATCTGAATTTTCTTTCTCTTGAGTTACTTCAATAATCACTACAAAAAAAGAATCTGGATTTGTTTATTTCATATATATATTGAAAATTATTCCTATGGGAAGAAATTATTTTATAGGCTGACATTTTTATCTCTTTATACATTCTGCTGCAAGAGTTCTATTTTTTCAGATTTATATATCCGTAACATACCTTGATGTGGTATAGTAGCGTTCACTATAATAAAAGATCTTTTATACTATACATAATACGTTATTATTTTAAATCTTTTGATGAAAATATTCACAGGATGAAAAGCATTTATACAGTGAATATTGTAATATGTAAACAGTCTGAAAATGAAGATATGCCTCTTTAATATGGTTGCAGTTTTGCTTACTCCAGTATTTCTAGTTATGTGTAGTAACATCTTGACTTTAACTTTTTGATGTTAATAAAACTCTGAATTGTTTTTATTCACTTCGAATTATTTCTAAAAGCACTCACATGCTTGGCTACAGTGATCAGTAAATCAACTTTTTCTGAGTGGGGAAAGGAAAAGTCAGACATGGCTAACTGAAAGTCTTACAATATCATCCATAGTTATTAATCAAGCACTTGCAAAATGATCATGTAGAAGAAAAGTGAATAAATAAGTGGGTAGTACATAGGCTTACTTTCATTCACTAACATTCAGGCTTCCATCACACTGATCAATCAAGCCTGCAGATCAAGGAACAATAAATCATTGTGCCTCAAGAGCAAAATCTGCTTTCAGAACATTTGCATCTGGATTAAATCGGGATATAAAGTTCCAAACTGGACTAAAATTGATGCTTCATTGCAAGCTGGTTTGCGATGCATGAAGTACATCTGCTGGGTTAGGGAGGGAGACACGCAGAGACAAAGAGAAGCTAGCAAGGTCTGGGCTTTTAAAGAAGACAAATAGAAATGACAGCAAACTAACAAAGCAGCTGGTCAGCACCAATATAAGACAATGGATAGATTGTGTACATGTCTAGCTCAAATAAACGTCTGTATAGATATGTGAAGACAACCTTCCTGCATGTTTGCAATATTTGTACACAAACTCCAGAGAAAGGGACTGCAATATAGGAACCAGATGGGATTATCTAGTTTTCCCTTTGTGCTTCCATGGGAGAAAGAGCATCTGAACAGAGGTTCTGTAAAATCCTAAGAGAGGCTATGTCTTCTCTGTGAAGTACTTCCTGGATTTTCAGTGCAGACATTATAATAGAAAGAGTTAACATCTCTGCAGCTAGATGATGTCATCTACAAGGGAGAGCTTACTTGAAGATAATAAAGCATTTGAACAAGTAACTGTGTTTAAGGTTAGTGGTAATAAAACACTTGAGTTGGTCAGGTTAGATTTTTCAATAATGCAAATAAACTCATGTTTTCCAGCATGGCAGAACTTATTATAAGGCACACTTCCTTTTATAGCTTCATGCTGAGAAAAACCAGAGACATTAGGGAAGTCTCTAGAACAAATTTCAACCATTTGTAAAGAAATGTAACTGCATAATATGTAGTATCTTCTGAGCTGAAAATGTAAAGAAAAAAGCATAAGGATCTTGATCTAGTTATCCAGAAGATCAAAATAAGTTTTAGAAGAAAAGTGAAGAAATGGAATCAACAATAGATATAAAACAACTGCTTATCTCCTATATTTGCAATTTCTTATATGTTTATGTATACAAACACATTGGAAGATCTCCTAGTAAACCTCCATGAGACTCTGCCAAAAGATAGTTTTGCTAAAGACCATTTGCTAAAGCACAAACTACTAATTTTAGATAATGGGATTAGATACTTTTGTAAAATAAATTTCAGCTTGATAGAGCTGGTAGTGATATTTTAATGTCTGTGATAATTGTCAATTCATAACATACTGTCAGAACAAAACTTTAGATTTACTAATTAATTGTGTCAGCTCCTGTTCTAAGAGAAAAATCAAATTATTCATTTTCCCTCCCTGCTCTCCAGCAACCAGGTAGTAGCTTGCTTTTACAGTTTGGTAGTTTTGTATAAAATGTGTACCTCTATACCTTTGAAATTGGTCTCCCATCTGAAAGCTCAATGTCTGCCAGGGAACGTGTAAAACAATAATAAGTAATTGAGAATTTATGGATACAGTTATCTTCTATTACTAGGCCATTGACCTGAATAACCATGTTCATTTTTAAAGACCAAGGATGGCAATATTTATTGTAAGTCAGACATATTGATATAACATTAGGACTTCCGGTGACGAGATATGGGCGAACGGAGGTGCTGAAGTTCACTCTGGGTTTCATGCTATCTCCTCTTGCTGTTGGAGTGACCCTTAGGGGTGCACGCATCTTGTAGAGAAGTGTGCCAGTGTGGGGAGACTCAAGTCGTGGTCTCATCACGACGTAGAGAAACCCTTTGGAGACCGACAACAAGAGACTGTCAGCAATGGCAGTCCTAAAAACTTGATCGTTGCATACAAGAGGAAGTGAGTCAGTGACAGACTGTGGCTAATGAAGAGTGCGAGTGAAAGAATTTGCGATCCTGATTGAGCATTGAATATTGGAGTATCTTCGTTGGAGCAAAGCCCAAAAACAGCGGCCAAAGCAGATACGAGCAGCGACGAAAGCGAAAGGGCTTGTGAGATGGAAGAGGGTAAGGACGCGAGCAATCAGACAGAGAAGATAAGAGAATCAGAGGGATCTGAGAGACTGATAATAATTGGGAAAGAGAAAAAAAAGAAGAAAGAAAGAACAATAATTTAATTTAAGGGAACTTTGAAGGATTTGAATTGTGGACTTTGGGGAAAATTGGAAGGATGAATTTGAGATGGGGGGAGACTTGAAGTAAGGAATTAAATTACAACTTTAAATATTCCACGAACGAAACTGAATAATTTACTAGTATCCTTTTGAATTATTGGACTGGAGCTGTAGTAAGTGGAGAAGATTTATTAAAGAAAGAGACTATTTGAATCTAAAAATTGATTTGTTAAACTTTCAAACGAAAGGAGAAATGACTACAGCAGAAAGTGTGGTGAAATAGTGAAATCAGAGACATTACTCAGCAACTCTGTACTTCCGGTCTGCTCAGTGAAGGAATCCTGAAGAACTGAACAATTATATTAAGACACTTTAAGTGTTTAAATTTGCGGATTGGAACAATTATTTCTTGACACCAATTTAACTGATTTTTGAATGTGGTAAATGTAATTTATATATATTTAATTGATACATTAGTAATATTGTAGTTTATATTTGGTTATAACACACATAAAAAGGGAGGTGATAATTAATTAATTATTTAGGTATAGATATTTGATTATAGGCATTGATTAGATTGAATTAAATAATTAATTGTGATTATTACAGATTAACTAATTATTGTATAGTAAGGTTGATATATCTATATTTAGATTTGTAAATATCTGAAATATTATTTTATAACACTATTTTGAGATTTGGGATTCTATAGCATTTATAGATATACAGGTTAATATTATTTAAATTTAAATAGAGGAATTTGATATATTATAAAGAATTACAAATCCAGATATTTGATTTAGAAATTAGCTGTAAAAGTGCTCTGGAAAATATATATATATATATATTGATAAGAGAGGTTAATCCTGTAACATATCATATTATTTAGCGTAGTGGCCATTTATAGTTGATATTTCTTAATAGTGAATGTTAATTTGGGACAACATATTTAATATAATACAAAAACAAATTTTACAAGAAATGACCTCAGTTACTAATACAATGCTTAAAACTGGAAAGAAGACTTCTTCAATACAAACAACTTCAATGCCATCAATCTCAGTGATGGCACAAAAGAAACTTTATCTGGAGAAAAACAACCTATCATCACGAATGCCAATATTCAATTGACCCTTCTTACTTTACAAGAGTCCATGCTGAAGCTTCAGGAAATAGTGGTAAAAAATATTGAATCAAGAGCTGACACAAATGAACTAAAAGAAGAGATGGGGAACTTAAAGGCAGAAATGAAACTAGACATCCTAAAGCTGGGTCAAAAAATTGAAACAATACAGCAAGCACTAGAAAGGAATGAACTAACAATAAAGGAGGTTGAAAAAAGAACGGAAAAAACAGAAAAGAAGCTGGAAATGGTTGGTCAGCAATTAAGAAATGTGAGTAAAGAAATGGATGACTCCTTGGTATGTTTGGAAATGGATAAAGCCGCAGCATATCTAAGATTCCAAAATATAATGGAATCCAAAAAAGAGGACTTAGAACAAGTGACGGCAGGAATATTAGCAGACCTATTGGAAAAAGATAAGGACGATATTCTGAAAGAGTTAGACAAAGTATACAGAGTGAGCACAAATTATGCAAGATGACATAAACATCCAAAAGAGGTCCATGTGAGATTTGCCAGAAGGAAAGTTTGAGATATTATATACAAAATTTCTAGAGAAGAAACAATTACATACAAAGGGAAAGAAATCTTGGTGCTTAAACAAATCCCAAGAAGAGTGAGAGAGCAGAGGCGAGATGATAAATTCTTGGCGAACCGATTAAACAAAAAAAGTATCATATTTAGATGGCTAATCCCAGAGAGAATGCTAATCACTTGGGAAGAAAGAAAAATTAAAGTAGACTCTGTGGAAAAAGCCCAAGAATTCTATGAACGATTGATAGGCCATGAAGAATCAAGTAGTAGAGATGAGTTAGAAATGAATTCGCAAGACGACCAAGACTACCCAAAAAATAGAGATGGGAATTGTAGGAATTCAAAAAATAAACAACATCAAAAGAGGGAAGAACTGAAGATGCACAATCAGCCACAAAGAGAGACAGAAGTAACTACAAGACAAAGAGCAAGAGACAATTAGGTGATGGATGAAGAAAAAAAATACTATCAATTAACATAAATGGCCTAAACTCTAGGATAAAAAGGAAAAGAATATTAACCAAATTAATTAAACAAAATGCAGATATAATATGTTTACAGGAAACTCATATAAGGAAGGAAAAAGAAAAATATTTGGAATGCCCCAAGCTAGGGAATTTGTATACGTCGCCAGCAGATTTTAGGAAAAAGAAACGGATAGCAGTATATGTGAAAGACAATATGAAAGCAGAGCCAATTTGGAAAGACCCCAGTGGAAGAATTCTGATGTTACAAATTTGGATTAAATCAATTCTAATTCTACTTGTGGTAATCAATGCGCCTAACGATAACCAAAATGAATTTTTTAAACAATTACATGAGAAATTAGTGGAATTAGATAAAAGGAATATTTGTATCTTGGGAGATTTCAATGCTATTGTGGACCACCAGAAAGATCATAGTAGTGGGGGGGGCGGAGAAGAAAAAAAGAGAACTACCAAAAACATGTGAAGAAATGATGATTGAACTAAATTTGATAGACCTGTGGAGGAAAACCCTGAGAAAAAGCAATTTACATTTTACTCCAACCCTCACCAATCATGGACACGAATTGATATGGTGTGGATGAATGGTGAATTAGTAAATGAATTAAAAGAGATTGAAATCTTACCAAATGAATGGGCAGAATTAGACTATTTTTTAAAAGAAAATTACAATGAGGCAACTACGAAACAGAATATTTGGGATACAATGAAGGCAATAATAAGAGGCATAACGATATCATACACTGCTAAAAGAAATAAAGAAAAATATGCCCAACAAAATAAATTAGAACAAAGAATCAAAGAATTAGAAATTCAGCTGCAAAACATCCCAAAAGATTGCAAATTGAAAAAACAGATGATAATAACTAAACATAAATTAAATTTAATTGAACAAGAAGGAATGGTCTCAAAGTTAAATACAGCCAGACAGATATTTTTTTAACAGGCCAATAAACCAGGAAGGTGGTTGGCCTATAAACTTAAAAAAAAAAAAAGATTGATCTACCAATTAATAGATGAGAACGGGGATGCCCAACAAGGGATAGAACAGAAAAAAGAAATTGCATGTAAATTTATTGAAGATCTTTATAAAAAGAAGGAGGTATATGAGGATATGATAAGAAACTATTTGGGTATTACTAAAGATAAATAATTAAGGAGGAGATGAAGGAAATGTAAATTAGAGATATTACGTTGCCTGAGTTAAAAGCAGCAATAGAAAACCAAAAGAACAATAAAACCCCAGGATATAAAAAAATAGGAGAACAAATAAGACCTCTTATGGTAGAAGTATATAATGAGGTACTACTAGCAGCAAGAATGCCGGATTAATGGAAGGAGACATTGATATCATTGATTCCGAAAGAAGATTCAGATTCACGACATATACAAAACTATAGACCAATTTCCCTGTTAAATACTGATTATAAAATATTTACTACAATGATATAACATTAAAAGAAACATATTCAATACACTGCATAGTAATTATGTTGATATAGTAACTTATGGGAGTGCTGTGGGAACATGAATTAACAGATTTCATTTGTAAGGTTAAAATCCTTCATTATGCAGAATGGGATAGAAGAGTTGTACTCAAAGAAAGACAATATACCTAACTATGACTAAATATCTTGGACCAATGTTTCAGTTGATCTAATGTAAGGAAAAAAAGTCCTACAAGTTATTCTTTATGCAGATCTAAAAATAGTACATCATGATTATTTACAGTATTTACTCATTAGCATGCTGGCTGGGAATTTTGAGAATGTAAATTTGCAGCTTAAAGATGCCAAAGTTAAGAAACCCTGCACCAGGAACTCAACAAAGCATATGAGTTTTTCCCTGCCTCAGTTTCTCCCCCTGAGGAATAAGTGAGCCTCTGAGGAGAGTCCACAGGTAACAGTAGATTTGAACCTGAATTTTCCCAGGCCAACACCATAACTAGAGGAGGAGGAGGAGGAGGAGGAGGAGATCTCACACATGGATGAAATGTTTGTCATGGTCAAAAAATAAACCCTTAGAAATAATCAGTTCTACTACCATCTTGTGCAAGGAATGCCATCAAATTCGCTCAAAATGCTGCAAGTATTTAATTGTTTTAACAGAAGTACAATCATTTAGAATTCACTGAGTACTGAGCTTCTTGCTGATGGAATGCATGATGAATTCTTCATTCCTCTTGATAAGCTTTATCAGTGTTGCCACATTTTTCTCAGTTTCAAATTAAATTACTTAACATGGCACGTTCCTAACCCCCCTTCCCCCTAAAAATGAAGAAAAGAAAGGAAAACTTTTGTCACTCTACAAATGTGCTTTTTTCATTGCTTTTAGAAGACTGAAAAGACAAAAAGTCCTATTACCGTAATTAAAAGTCATTTTTGAATAACCTCAGAAGATTGTTTCTAGAAATCAAAACATCGTTATGGTTCCCTTTCTTAGGAAAGAAAGACAAGTGATTGGGATCTTGTACATTTTACTGTAGTCTACATTAATTACTTTCTTTTTTTTAAAAAAAATGACAAAGATCTTTTTGAAAGGGAATCTGGCACTCTTTCCAGAGAAATGATGGCAGACACCCTACTCTCTGCTGATTTCTTGACACTTCTAATTACCTGTATTCATTTGAAATCACTTTCTTTATACTGAGCTATTGGCATGATTTTCAGAGAACAAGAAGAAAATGGAAAACATTTTAGCAAGTTAAGGAGGGGGAATCAACAGTATCATTGTTTGCAGCTTTTGTTGAAACTACCTTCACAAGTCATTTGAGGGACATGAAGGTAAATGAAAGGTTATACTTTGCCCTGCACGTTGTCGCTGGTATTTGTAATGTCAATAACTGTAGAAGGTTGTCAGGAAATTGGAGAGATAAAGGTCAATAGCAATGACAAATGTATCATTGTATGTGTTTGAATATGCAGTATCAGTCTAATCTCATGGTAGAGGTTTTCACACCCTGGAAATATCAATCAGATGCTGTATCAAATCTGTCCACTCTTTTCTGTTAACCTTCTATGCTAAAATGGGATGGTGTTAAGAACTGTCCACTTTATATATTTAAAAAGTATAGGCAGAAGACAATGAACCTTAAAAATTTGTTGACAGATATAATCATCACAATGATGTAAGTACCTGCTCCACTCATAGTTTATTGATCCCAGTGAACTGTAAATGAAATGGATAGGATAAACTTCCAATGTTTAGGTAGGAAATTGTCTTTGGTTTTCTGTTTCATTCTGTGAGCTTTCCTTTATTAAGTTCCTTATAAACATTTAATTAAAAGTATTGGGGTGCCATCAAATAGTTTTTATAATGTTTACTGGTTTTATAATGTTTACTGTTTTTATATTTACTCTGAATTTTATATTAGTTTTATATCTGTAGTTTTTTATGTAGTTTTATCAATTTGTTGTATGCCATCCAGAGTCACCTTGAGTAAGATGAATGGTTATATAAATTTAAGGGAAGGAAGAAGGAAGTTAGTTAGTTCTGGGAAACAAATGGTAGTCTACACCTCCCATTTGAAGAAATACAGAGGCAAAGTGTTATGGATTAAACCATCGCAGCAATACAACCCTAAACAGCTTCGTCTTACAGCAGGCTTGTAATCCTGCAATTCTCATTGGCCTGTGAATAGCGAGTTATGATTGGTCAGGTTTGGCCAGTCTGATTGGCTGTTAATGGAAACCCCTGATTGAAACCCCTTGTGAAAGTGATAGACTCAGTTCATTGGTTGTTTGATGGCAGCAAGCTCTATAAAAGAGCTACTGCTGTCCAAGTCCTTGCTCCATTCTTTCTTGTTAAATAAAGAGTTGAAGTCACAGTCCGATGTCTCGTCTCCGTTCTTTGCACCCATGCCCAGGACATAACACTGGCGACGAAGGTGGGATTCGGAGACGATAGAGCTGACTAGAACATATCGGCCAAAGACAGAGCACGTGGCGAAACAGCGCACGCAACAGACGGCAAGATGACTAGCGGTGCCATACCACCTGCTCCATTCGACCCAGCAAACGAAGGCTGGGACTCATATATAGACCTCTTCCAGATGTTCCTGGAGACCAACAATTTAAAAGATGCTACATCTGGCAAGAAACGAGCAGTGTTCCTGACTCATTGCGGCCCAGCCATTTTCAAAATGGCTAAAGAATTAGCAAAACCGGTGGAAGTGAACACCATGGATTGGGACACCCTCGCTCCAATCCTCAGGGCCCATTATGCACCCACAATACCTACACTGATACGAAGACACAAATTTTACCGGAGGGATCAACGGAAGGACGAGAGCATTGGGAATTTCGTAGCTGACCTCCGGAACTTAGGAGGCCTTTGTGGTTTTGCAAACTTAGAGAAAGCCCTAAGAGATCGAATAATTCTGGGATTAAATGCACCGCACGTGCAGAGTAAGTTGATGGCGAAAGGCGACATCAGACTTACAGATGTCATTGCCGACGCTACTGCAGCAGAAGCAACCAGGAAGTCAGCCGCTCGAATGCGCCGAGCGAACGCACTGCTTCGCCAACTCGCCGACGAAGTCCCACTTGCCACTGAGAAGCACGCTACCACTACCCACCACGAAGACCTCGAGTCATCCTCAGACAGTGATGAAGAGGAGGTCAACTGGCTCCGCTCGGAACGAGAGCAAAGAAACCAATGAAGTCCGCACCAATGTGCGGGTTGTGGGGCAAACCACCTGCGATCGGACTGCAAATTCCTCAACGCACTCTGCCATAACTGCGGAAAAACCACATCGCAAAGGTCTGCAGAAGCAGACAAGAGTCCAGTCCCAACCGAAGGGAGAACAACCTCCGTCGGGAGATAGGCTAACCTCCTGAGAACCAGGACCGTCTGAACCATCAATGGAACAACCACTACTACAGAAACCAAGCACCTGCCTTTTCAACAAGATGAGAACAGGCCCACCAAACCATTATCATTGGCCATGCTTCATCGTTCGATGCAAGGAAGATACGCATGAAGGTTACTATTGAGAATCGACCATGTGTGATGGAAGTCGATTTGGGATCGTCCCTATCGATGGTATCCTGGAAAACCCTCAAACAATTGATCCCTGCCATTTCTCATCAGGACCTCAGCACGCAGTGAATCATCCTGAAAGACTATCAGGGAAACAGAATCCCAGTTGTCGGTTTTAGCAACGTCCAAGTATCATTCAAGGACTGCACAGCAACGCTTCCCCTAACTGTCGTCGATCATGACTGACCCAGCTTGTTAGGGTTATAGTGGTTCGCCCCACTCAGAATTGAACTAGCCGGCATACACCATACCAGAAATGATGACTGGGAAGAGACTCTCATCCAGGAATTCACAGGAACATTAGGCAAGTACAAGGGGACCCCTATATTGTTTAATCTCAGCCCCGATGTAGCTCCCATTCGGCTTAAGCCCCGTCGAGTACCTTTTGCCTTAAAACATAAAATCGACAAGCAGCTAGATAAACTGATAGCCCAGGGCGTATTGGAACCAATTGACCACGCCCGTTGGGAAACCCCGATAGTAACGCCCATGAAGCCAGACGGTTCGTTAAGAATTTGCAGGGATTATCGGGCCCCCTAAATCATGCACTTCAACAGAGTGCTTATCCAGTACCGGTGGTTCAACACCTTCTTCATTCCCTGGGTGGCGGAAAAATATTTGCAAAATTGGACTTAGCTCAGGCGTACCAGCAACTCCCTGTGGACGCAGCAACTGCAGAAGCCCAGACAATAGTTACACATAGAAGCGCTTTCAAGTGCAATAGACTCCAATTCGGAGTAAGCGTGGCACCGGGCATTTTTCAAAGTTTAATGGAGAGACTATTACAAGGCATAAAAGGCATCGTGCCTCATTTTGACGACGTCCTAATAGCTGCCCCCACTAAAGAATTATTAGTACAATGACTCAGAAAAGTCCTGCAGAAAATCAAAAACGTGGTCTTAAGGTAAAAAGAGACAAGTGTCAACTTTGTACGGAGAGAGTGGAGTTCCTGGGATACCTTCTCAACAGACAGGGAATCCACCCCACCGGAAAAAAACTAACCGCAATAAAAAAAGCCCCGAGACCTAGGAATAAGACAGACCTTCAAGCCTTCCTGGGACTCATTAACTTTTATAACATTTTCTTGCCCCAGAAGGAAACCGTAGCCGAACCCCTACATAGACTTCTCGAGAAAAAGGCTCCTTGGGTTTGGGTCACGGCGTGAAGAGAAAGCATTCAAAGAGATAAAAGACCTTTTAACCTCTGATGCCGTATTAATGCAATACAACGAGACCCTCCCTTTGAGGGTTACCTGTGATGCCTCACCATTTGGAGTAGGAGCCATCTTAAGCCATGTCCTTCCAAATGGAAATGAGGCACCCATTGCGTTCTTTTCGAGAACTTTGACTAAAATTGAAAGGAACTATAGTCAACTTGATAAAGAGGCCCTTACTATTGTATCCGCAATTAAACACTTCCATGAATATGTATATGGGCGACCCTTTACCATAATTACAGACCACAAGCCGCTACTTGGGATTTTGGTGGGAAACAAACAAACTCCCCATATATTATCACCAAGAATGACACGTTGGTCAGAATTTTTAGCCGCCTACGATTACCGATTGCAACATCACCCGGGGAAAACCATTCCCCACGTTGACGCTTTGAGTCACTCGCCACTACCAGACATTATAGAGGACCCTGCTCCAACTGTAACCGTACTACAAATCGAAACCCTCAAATCGCCACCATTAACCGCTCGAGAAAATAGCCTTAGAGACAAAAAAGGACCCTGTTTTGGCACGAGTCCTCAGCTGGGTAGAACACGGTTGGCTGGTCAGTGCTGTTAGGATAACATTGTTTACCCTCACTGGTTTAGGTAAAATAATAAATAAGTTATCATGGTTTGTTGGTTAAAGTGTGTGTAACTTTAACTGCAAGAATGTAATTAAGGGTGTGATTGTAAAAGCACCATAAAAGAAGCAAGACAACGGCAGCTCGCTCTCTGGCTTAATGATCCCTAATTACTGGATGGATTGATGACTGCGTTTTTTCCTACTGGAACGGGAGAGAGAAAGGAGCGTTGATTTCTCAACGGTGAGAAGAGATAATATGGACTGATTTATTGTAAGTGAACTTACATTGAATATTCAACACGGACAAATTGCAAATTGAGTATCCTTGAATGGACTGACTGAAATGATACATGACTAATGGACTGTTTTTGACTATGCTATAGCTCTTAAATGGAATAAACTATATTTTTGATAGCACAAGCGTATCTGCTTTTTACTGAGTGTTAACTAACATACAAACTTATCTCACACATTTACCTGTCTGCCTAACTGACTAACGCTGCACATTCTGTTTAGCATGTTTCCTTAACATTGGTTGGGGGACCAGGCTTAACAAGTGCAACCGATGACACGTTCAAGCCATTTAAGAATCGTCAAACAGAACTGTTCTCCCAGAAAGGTTGCATCGTATGGGGAGACAGAGTCATAGTCCCGGAAAAGTTACAATATAGGGTATTGAAAATGCTGCACGAGGGACATCCAGGCATCATGCGGATGAAGGCATTGGCCAGGAGTTACGCATGGTGGCCTGGTTTAGATAGACAAGTAGAAACTTGGGTAGCAAAATGCAGTAAATGCCAGGAGACTCACCCCACTCCTCCAAAGACTCCCCTAACTCAGTGGGAAACTCCTCGAGGTCCATGGTCCCATATCCACATCGATTTTGCGGGACCCACAAGAGGACACACTTGCCTTTTAATGGTGGATGCCTATTCAAACTGGCTTGAAGTCCAAAAAATGGAAAGCACCACCACAGACACAGTCACTAAGAAACTGAATAAACTATTCGCTACCCACGGACTTCCTGATGTCGTCATCTCAGATAATGGCCCCCAATTCACTGCCCTGCCATTCGAACAATACCTGGCAGATCGGGGCATCCGCCATGCTTTAACATTGCCAGCTCACCATGCAGCCAATGGTAGGGCTGAGCAAATGGTCCAATTTGTAAAACAGATCCTACACAAAATGGACCATGGTGACATTGACGACAAAATAAACTGAATGCTTTTTATCCAACACATAACCCCAAATAGCACCACGAACAAAACCCCAGCAGAACTCCTGATGGGCCAGAAACTTCACTCGCATCTTGATCGCTTCCACCCAAACTACACACCAGAACAACCCCCGGGATCCAGCAGCAAGTGTCGGGCATTCCAGGAAGGTGACCTCGTGTTTGCGAAAAACTTCTCGGGCGACCCATTGTGGGTCCCTGCTATCATAACACAACTTACGGGACCCCAATCCTATCGCCTACAAACAGCAGACTGTAAGATGTGGGAATGCCAGATAGACCAACTCCATTCCAGATTAGTACCGGAACTTCCAGCTGGGGAGGGGAAGGAACATGGAGGAGGACGAAGAAGAAATAGAAACCCAACAGCCCAGGGGATACTCACCATCTGAGGGAGAACCGAACCAAGGAGTGGCCTCGCCACGTGACAGCACCGCGACGGAGGCGGATCCAGGGAACCTGGAAGACAGCGCTGATGAGGGCAACCCGGAATCATAGTCTTCGCTATCCAGCCCAGCGGACAGCCCACCAGAGCCAGAACCAGAACCAGAACAGAACCCAGTGGAACAGCGCAGGTCGAGCAGACAGGTGAAGCGGCCTGTCTATTTGCGAGAATACGTCACCCTACCCCTCAGATGGAACCAAGGGGGGAGGGGTGTTATGGATTAAACTATCGCAGCGATACAACCCTAAACAGCTTCGTCTTACAGCAGGCTTGTGATCCTGCAATTCTCATTAGCCCGGGAATACATTAAATGTTCTGTTAACTAGTTCTCACTAACAACATCAATCACCTTTTCCCCTTCTTTTTCTCATATATATAAAGCACAATATAAAAATGACACCATTTCCTGGATTTTTTTTTGATAATTACAATATTGCCTTCCAAATTTCTTTGCAAATTTAAGATCTATGTTAAACTTGCAAACTATCCTACAAACTTCCTGCAAGCATTTTTCCTTCAGTTTTCCCAAATTTAGAAAATCATTTTAAGTAGCTTTTCTTTGATCTTATTCCAAATTGCAAAGTAGAAATAAAAAAAATTCTACTGCAGATAAAAGTAGCTTCCTTCTTTGATACAACCCACCCCCCTCAAAATATAAATAAAAAGCAGGGGAACTTATTGAGGATGTTCTCCATCTGAATAATACATCCCTGAGTAGTCCTTTCTCTGTTACTGCATTTTTATCATCTATCTATCTATCTATCTATCTATCTATCTATCTATCTATCTATCTATCTATCTATCTATTATCTATTATCTATCACAGGGTGTCAAACTTGTGCTGTCATAGTGTCATCACATGATGTATCATGAATTTTTTCCCCTTCACTAAACCAGGTGTGGGGATGGCCAGTGCATGATGAATCTGGGCCACAGGCCACGAGTTTGAAACTCCTCCATCTATCATTTATCTATCTCTGACTCTTCAGATAATTATTGTCTCTCAAATTAATTAAGATCAGTTAAAACCAGAGGTGGTATTCAACAGGTTCTGACCAGTTCTGTAGAACTGGTAGCAGAAATTTTGAGTAGTTCAGAGAACCGGTAAATACCACCTCTGACTGGCCCTGCCCCAATCTATTCTCTGCCTCTTGAGTCCCAACTGAGCAGCTGGGTCTTCTTTTGTTTCCCTGCACAGGAGAACAGAGCTGGAAAGCAGGTTAATGGGGTGGGGAGGGAATGCAGATTTTACAGTATCCTTCCCTGCCATGCCCACCAAGCCACGCCCATGGAACCGGTAGTAAAAATTTTTGAATCCCACCACTTGTTAAACACACAGATGTTCCTCAGTTTATAAATTAATGACAAGACATAAAAAGGTCTGTTCTGTTCCTAGAATTCTTCTTTGAATAGAAATTAATTTCTTAGTCTCCTGGCTGAGGATAGGATGGAAAGTGTTACTCTTTAGATTCCAATTATAGGGCAGTGGCTAGAAGGTGAAAATTCTGTCTGGCAGAGAATAGCAAAGTAAATTCTCTAAAACAGCCCTTTCTCTGGCTAATAAAGGAACCAAGTTGATAACCCTAGGCAGCTTTAATTTGTTTGTCTTTTTAAACCACTTAGGCTCTTTTCCGAAATATTAGGAAAAAAATAAACATGCATTACATTTTAATGGATTTAAAAGGCAATATATGTTCATATACTCTAAGACCTGTTTCAGAATGCATGGTATGTTAATAATATGTTTATTATATATTATATTCACCTCAAAGCTGTCTGTAAATCATTATTCATTTATTGACACAATAACTGGTGTGAACATTTTAAAGGAATTTATCCATTGTATTTACTAATGGACAGAAATACATATATTCTACAAATCACTGATCTAGAACTGATTCATTTAAATCAGATCAGTGATAGCTAACCTTTTTGGCACTGAGTGCCCTAAGTGTGTGCGTGCGCCAATGCGCATGCGCATGCGCAAACCATCAAAATGCAATGCGCATGTGCCCCCATGCATGTGCCCCACCACATGCATACATGGATGTCCCCTGTTAAGTCCTGAGCATGGGCGCAAGGAACAGAGACGAGACATCGAACCGTGACTTCAACTCTTTATTCGTGACTTCAGAACAGAGCAAAATACTTGGGCAGCAGCAGTTCTTTTATAGAGCTGGCTGTTGTCAAAACAACCAATGATTTGAGTTTACCACTCTAATAAGCGCCCAATCAGAGAGGCCCACTGTCAGCCAATCAGATTGGCCAGAAACGACCAATCATGACTCGCTGTTTGCGGGCCAATGAGAAGTGCAGGATTACGAGCCTGCTGTTAAAGTAAAGCTATTAGGGTTATTACTGATGCGTTGGCTTAATCCATAACATCCCCCACATGTGCCTAGTTCCATGCATGCATGGCAGAGACTCGAAGAACAGCTGGCTGATGGGAGACATGCGTGCATGCGTGGCAGAGCTGAGCTGGGATGATGGCTCGGTGCCTGCAGAGAGGGTTCTGCTTGCCACCTCTGGCACATATGCCATAGGTTCACCATCACAGTACTAGATCATTGTCCAGTCTTTGAAATGAGACGGGTGGCAAATAAATTTAATAAATAAAATAAACTAGACCTATTTGGAATATACATATTTAATGTACACAATTAAATTATTATAAAATGTAAAACCTAAGCCACTCAGAGTCATAAATTTGAGGTGGGTGTTTGTATAAATTTAACCCTAATGAAAAAACAAATAAGTAAGGTCTATGGGGTCTGTAAGGTCATTACTCTTTGCTTTTTGTAAGGCTTTCTTAATTTAGTAGAACCAAACTATTTACCTGGCTGCATAATCTTTGGAAACCTTTTCCAAGTTGCCAAGAGGGAACACTGGATAAGGAGCTCTTGGAAGGTTATTGATAAGACCCTTACAACATATAAAGTGCTATTGAATATATTTGCAACATCATTTGGAGATGATTTTCTCTTCAACAATGGAGTTAGGCATTTTAAAATTATTATTAATAAATATTCCAGCAGCAATAAGAGTATGGATACATTATTTTTTTTTGGCTTTGATCAGTGTAGGCAATGCCTTAACAACTTTCTCAGGAAGATTTTTTTGAAGTGGTTTGTCATTGCCTTCTTCCTAGGGCTGATAGAAATTATCTTCTCCAAGGTCAGCCAGCTGATTTGGTGTCTAAGGCAGGACTAGAACTCCAGAGATGGTATTCAGCATTCTGACCAGTTCTGGAGAACCGGTAGTGGAAATTTTGATTAGTTCAGAGAACTGGCAAATACCACCTCTGACTGGAGCTTTTACAGTATCTTTCCCCTGCCATGCCCACTAAGCCATGCCCACAGAACCAGTAGTAAAATTTTTTGAATCTCACCACTGCAGAATTCCTGGTCTCCCAGTCTGTAATCTGATGCCTTAAGCAGTACACTAAATTGAGTCTTATGGATATACTGGAGAGCCTGAAATGTAACAAACATGAAGCAGCACATTTATTTTGATTATCAAATGCTGTAGAACTAAATAATGCTAGTCCCAAAATGCTGTATTTTCAACCAGTTTACCCCATCACTAATTATAGTGGTCAATGTTTGAATTAAACCTAGCATTTTATATTTCATATATGAAGGGACAAAATCAATTGTTGTATTTGCATCTCAGATAATTTACCACAGAGAAACATAAAATGGGTATTCAAAATAGTGATTCAGTGTGTCCTGGTCTAAAGATCAGTAAAAGAGTTTGCATTCCATTTACACAATTACATGTTGGAATCTTTCTTAAGAGCAACCACTTTAGATTACTAGTTTTTTAAAAGGAAATTAGGACTGCAGAATTGATGTATCCCTAGTGATTTCACTGTCAGTGAGAATTACTGTATATATCAAATCAATAAAGCTTGTAACTGCAGATTCACTTTATCAAGTTCTATTCTTATTTAACAATTTATTTCAAAAGGGTGACTAGATAGTTAAGGCTAAAAATAAGGAGCACCGCTTTTTAATAAGAAGATATGGTCATGTCTTCTTGATAAGTAAACAAATAGATTTCTCATGAAAATAATAATTGAAGCAATGGATAATGGAATATATTTGCATGTTAGCAGGATTTATATAAATGAAGAGGCTTATATATAAACTATGAGATTTATATACATCACTATTTTATATACATCACTGTTATGAAATCATTATTGCTATTTTTCTGTGTTTTATTGTTGTGTAGATATGGTAAAAATTTAAACTGCCCTAATTGGTTGATGGCTGGAATATTTATATATAACTTGGTGAATTAAATAAAAATAAATGTATAAATTAAGTCATTGTGGATACATGTAATAAAAAATCAAACACCTAGGTGACAATTATATAACCATTTTCTCCTATATAATTTCTTGTTTATTACTCAAATTGTGCAAGATTGTTGACTTCAGATTAAAATTGTATTGTTTTAAGATTTCCCTGTATAATTATTCTGAATATAGCAAAGTAAAGAATTAAGTGTGAAAGCAGTCTGTTAGGAGAAATGTAGCACTTTCAAAAGCTACCTTCAAAGTGTATGCATAAATATTTATAGTCCAAGCACAAGAAATATTAGCGTTTCATCAGACAGCTTTGTGCAGAAGTATGTAATTTTCGCTATATCGTTTTATTGGGTAGGCAAAAACTCAAGTCAATGATTTGTGTGCTGAAGTAATTTTAAAATAAATGGAAAAATTCTCTGCACAAAGGAAAGTGGATTTGTTCCAGTGTTTTCTTTCCCAAAGTGCTATGTGAATGATTTTTCCATCTATCTTCTATTGGATTCTAGGTTTCTATGGGCAGAACTCCACTGAAGAATGAGGAGATACAATATTTGTCAAATGTCTATTTTCATCTGTTTCCTGAAAACTGTGGCAAAGATTTGAAATTGAGCTGCAATTAGTATGTTGTCATCTTCTTTCTCCAGCAGGACCTCAAATGGAATTTAGACTTTCTGCAAAGAAAAGAAGCCCATAGATCCTGAGTAATTTATTATTTAATAATTTATTCAATAATAATACATAATTATAATAAATAAATGTATTATTATATAATACATTATTATAGTAAATAAATAATAATAATGAATTAAACAATTATTTATTGTTATTATTTACTTTAAAGAGCCATGGCTGAATATTTGCTTCTTCTTGACTTCAAGAAGACTAAATATTTTTCTACAACATCTATGTTGATTTTGGAATTCAAGTACTACATTTTTCAGGTACTAAGAACTCATCTGGACAAAGTTTTGAGCCTTGCTTTGTTCACTATATGCATTTTCAGACTTTCTAATTTAAAAAAAAAATTCTTCTAACTTTATATTGCATATATTCTAACTTTTAAAAATAATTGTATTCACACAGATGCCATGGGTTCATGTGACTGGGATAGCTGACAATATTCCATTTAGTCAGCCAGTAGAGAGAAAAGATGGGTTTTGAGATAGTTCATGGACACGATATGTAATTCTGTTTTTCCACAGAAAAGAAAATTTGTAAAATAATTATTTGAAACAACAGGTAATCCTCAACTTAGAACGATTCATTTAGTGACAATTCAAAGTTGCAATGGCACTGAAAAAAGTGGCTTTACACACTTATGACTGTAGCAACATCTCCATGGTCACGTGATCAAAATTGGATGCTTTTCAGCTGGCATGTATTTATGACGGTTGCCATGACCTCGGGTCATATGATCATCTTTTGTGACTTTTTTTTACTGATGTAAAGAGCTAGAACTGACTTATGCCTGGCTGGTCTCAAATGGCTTACAATTGCTGTTTGTGTTATTGTACCCAAAATACCTTTTATAATTGATAATTATTACTGTACTTGTTGGTTACCAAATATAAGTATTTTGGGGTACATTATTAAATCTTAAAGGATACATTTTGTGGCTGCTTCAAACTTGAAGACTAATTGCACTTAATACAAACTGATTCTGATATAGGAATAGGTAAGTTCCCCCAGCCCACAATCACACAGTTTCACTATTTTCTTTGCTGGCATTTAGAAAATAAATGCTCCTGTTTGTGTTTTCTCAAATGTTTTTTCCCCCTCAAATGTTTTGCTTCTCTCAAATTTTGATTTAATTCTGCCAAATAAATCCCAAATAATTTTTACAACATTGTTTGTTGAGACACAGGCTAGCATACAATTTATCCTTCCGAAAGATAAGTAATATTCAATATACGACTAAAACTCTTGTTGTCATGACCTTTAACTGGGTGTAACAATGCATCAAAGGGTAGCAATCATTGAGCCAAGGTAACTCAAATGGGCTAACTTATAGAAGACATCCAAAATCCAGGATCAGTAATTCCTGTGGGAATTACATTTTGCAAAATTGTAATGGTTTCATCGCTACTGGTGACTGCAGCAGTACTGGGCTGCTGATGTGGTCATGTGACCTTCATTTCCAACATCCCATGACTGCTTCCCAGCCAATCTTGCAATTCCTTGCTCCCTTTCCAACCCAGCAGCAGCCACTTATCTTTTTGCTGGAAAAACAACTCAACACAGGAAGCCGATATGAAGCCACTCCTCTTCCCACTGCTTTTTTGCCTGTCTCTGGTCATTTCTCTGTTTAGGTTAGAAAATATTTCTGAAATGACAGCCCAATGGGACAGATTTGTTTAGTATGAATTAAAACGCTTATATCCCTTGTGGAGAATGCTGACATCTATTATAACAATCTAAACTAATCACTTTTGTAATATACTAATACTAAACAGCCTTTGAGGAAAAAAGCATCATCTGGGCAAACATCTTTCTAGTAGAGCAATTTATAAGTTTAAATAAACCCCTAAGTTTTTGTATGAAAATGTTCTCCAACAGATTGTGAGAAGTAATCAGCCAAGTGAGGGTGTTTCCCAGGCAGTGGTGGTGATTCCAGAGTTGAGCTACCAGGAAAAGGTAAAAAATCAAAGGAAAGGAAAGGATAGACTGTGTTTTATATGGCAAGTAGTTTATCTGCACAACTTACATTAAAGGATATGCTCTTATTAGAACTATGACATTAATCCCAGCAAATATGTACCATATGTACAAACTACCCATCATTTTTGAAGATTATCAGAAAAATATACATGAAAATTTCACATTTTTTAAGTTCATCTCTCGATAAGGCAGACCCAATTTGTTGGTGTATTTTGGCACCTAAAATTATCAGCTTATCCACAAGTATATATGATAGTAAAAACAAATTAAGGAATTGTTAGCTATGTTAACATGTAGTTAGGTGACATTTTGTAATATTGGATACTGAGAGTTTTTATTTTCAAAAAACATCTTTAGTGCTAGTCAAACATGTTTGTCTCTAGGGAATCTTCTTTTCAGAAAACTTGAAAGTTTCTTCTTTAATGTTGGAAGGTGAAGTAATTTAAGAAACAGCTGCTGGTGATGATTACATTACCGAAATAGGGTTATATGTGAAAGATGTTCCATAGCTACCAAGTTGCAAAGGTGGCCTGACCACAAATAAAATATTTATTTTATGCAGGAATAACAAACTTTATTCTTTCTGAACGATACCACTTATCAAAATCCTACTTGTTATAACCCTACTTGTTACGTTAGGTTTTTGAAGACAGACCCAAGTATAATGCATTGAATATTCTAGTTTGAAAAATACTAGAATACAGAATACTTTAGCTGAGTTAATTCTATCCAGGAAGATATAAAGCTGATCTACTTAGCTTTGATGTCACTCAGAGTTTAGTGACTGAGCTATCACTTTTCAGCCTGCTCCTCTGATAAGAAAAGTTACCTGAATCCAAAATTGAATCAACTACTGTCTGCCTGTTGGCATCTATAATATACCAATCTGAGCTTGGAATTTATTGAGATAGTTCTTGAAAGTTTTTAAAATTTGTTTTGTTTTTCTATCTCTGTTTCAATTTCTGTTTACAGATATTAATTAATACTAGTTCTTGCCTCTTCAAGTAACACTCAGAAGTTCTTTCCTGAGATATTTGTCACAAAGGTGCTTTTTTTTTCCTTCAAAAGGCAACAGCACTTTTTTTTTCCTTCAAAAGGCAACAGCACATTCCTTAAGGAAGAAGAAAATGTTTTGCTTCTCATCCAAAAACGTTCATCAGTTCTGATGAAATAATCAGAACTGATGAAGCTTCTATGACCTGGATGACTGAGAATCTCCATAGACACTGAAATCTTTTTCTCTCTTGGATTTGATTTGACTTCTTTTCTCTTGTTAGCAATTTCCACCATTCATTTTGATACCTGTTGTAATTTCTTCTGTTTTTTTGGACTTCAACAACCTCTATTCGTATCAACATCTTTAATTTCATTCTATAGTTTCTCTTGTTCACTTTCCTGATGGTTGGATTTGTCCTTCCACTTCAGTTTGACTTGGAACTTAACACATGAGCAATCCATTCTATCATCAGCCCATCGCTACATGTTTGTTGTCATAACTTGACTTTGTTCTACCTTCTTGTAAAAATACTATAGTTAAACTGATTTCTATTTATTCTATCTGGTGATACCCATGATATAGGTATTGTATCAGTAGTTAGAAGACTGATGAAGAAATCAATGCTTTGGAAGAAATGGAAAAGTCATTATGTTGTTTCATTTCTGTTGGCCATATGGTTCAACTATTTTTCTTCCTTACTATTTCCAATTTTTGCATTCCAGCCTGTAACCACAAACAACATATCTTGCTTCTGTGTTCTGTTGATTTCAGATTGAACTTCTCCATAGAACTCATCAATTCTCTCTTCTTCATCAGTAGTTGAAGTATAGGCTTGGATAATCATTATATTAAGGAGTCATCTGCAAATCAAGTTGACATTATTCAGTTGATATTATTAATAACAATTAAGGTTATTCAAATTGATGTTATTCAGTTGCTGACTAAATTGTATTCAAATGCTGACATTGATATATTCTTCCTGACTATGAAAGCAATGTCATTTTTAGTTCATTTTTTGAGTCTTCCTTAGGAACATAATTGTGTCCTCCAGCCTGAGGGGTCCACCATCCACAGTGCATTGCCAATCACATTAACTTGAATATCCACATTGTTTTCTTGCCTTCTCCTATGCAGTTTGAAATTATTCCTTTCCCATTGTCACTAAAGTGATAATCTCCCTCCAGCATTTTCCTATACTGTTGCTGCTGATATAGGTGCCTACTTGGTTTAGCTGGGCAGCTGGGATAAGCTTAACTGCCTGAATAACCTAGCTGAGAATATATATTCTTTCTGTAAATTCCCAGCTTTCTATTCTTCTCTTCTATTCTCATCTGTCCCAGGATTATACTAACACTACCACAGTGGGGCAGCATAGCAAGATTTGAAGGGGTCATCAAATAAATACATAAAGCCTACTGAAATATCTAGTCAAGAAGTAATGACTATGATCAGGACTTATTCTTCTTTACATGTTGGGTATATCAGCAGAAGTCGTTGAAGCCACTATGACACCAAAGCTTTGTTTGATCCAGGAACAACCTATGTGCATTTAGGTTAAATACAGCACCATGACTGCTTAATTAATAAGTTTGGTATATTCATTTTGTCTTGATTAAACTAAGCTTGTTTAACCAGTACCAGTTTGTTATGTACCAAAAGCACAATAGATATGTGAAATAGAAAATAAGACCTCCTCCTCCTCCTCCTCCTCCTCCTCCCCCTCCCCCCAGCGTATTCTTGCAGGTGCAGGGTCTGCTTTTCAGATCATTGAATGTCACTTTGCATGGTCGCTCCGCGACTTGCATCTGTTTGTTGATGGTGTCTTGGCATCTCTGTTTTGGATCCCCATGAGGTCACTGGCCATTGACTTCTAATTGGTAGGCAGTCTTGGCCACAGCGGAAGGTGCTGCTCTTTGGACATGAATATCTATCTATCTATCTATCTATCTATCTATCTATCTATCTATCTATCTATCTATCATCTATCTATATATCTATCTGTGTGTGCATGTGTAAATATATACATACACATACATTTCTGATTAAATGCATAGATAAGGTCTCTAAAGGTCCATTTGAAATTAATGAGGACCAAGAAAACATATTTTGTATTTCTAAATATATTTATTTCATTTTAGTGATGATGCCTAATAAATGGTTTATATTAGAGATATTGATCTAGATCAGATTGAGTTAGCCAGACTTTTGTTCCATGTCTAACCTCAGGCCCACTTATTTAAAGAGGATTAAAACAAACACTGTCTTCATCTCAGAAATTTTGTTTTTAAATAAATCCTACTGGAATCTACATCTTCCTATGCATTACCAGGCTATTAATGTGATAGTTCAATCAACATTTGACCACACTGAGTGGTAAATTTGTTCCTGATAAACAATTTTGTACAATTGCACAGTATAACTTTAGCTTTTAAATCTGAGACTATTTATTGTCAGCAATTTCTAGAGCAATACTCTGTACATGGTCAGGGGTTTATCTGCCACGACATGCAACATAATTTTTTTCTTGCACATTGGGATCAGATAAAAGAGGCTGCTTCTAAAGAAGCTGATTTAAGTGGATTATGTTGGAAAGATTAGGACCAAGAATAGGAATCTACTTTAGAAGTATTCATTGGGTGATCATTAAGGTTTCGCTTTCTGGCAAACCATAGAGGGATGTTGCAACAGTAAACAAAATAACTGAAAGTGACATGAAGGGACCAGTAAATCAGCATAGTATCAGGAGCTATGATTTTATTCTTTGAGAAATAGGTTAAAAACCTGAAAATTATAATAATCCCCTGTTCACTGGGCAAAGATCATTGATATCCAATTGATATCCATTTTGACAAACTGCTGCTTCTTTGAAACCAAGCATCATATGGCCTGTAATCTGATAACATAAATAAATGAATCCATTTATTCGTCACAAGTGGATCATTGTCATGACTGTTGATGGTAAAAACATAGTATTGCATTTCTATAAAGAACTTTCAGACATTAAATCTTCTGTTTTCTGAAGCAGTATGAGAGGAAAAAAACCCTTTACACTTGAATCTATTCTTTTTGCAAAAGACAATAGGCTCCTTAACACCTTTGGTGAAACACCCCACTAAAATATCAAAAGACATTCCAGCAAATATTTTATAGATTTGCTGAAAAATTGAAAACTCTTCACTTGTAGAATTTTTTTTAAATGATGCATATTTGCACCTTTTATTTCATTATTATTGTTATTTTTCTTGACAAAGAAAGGCCTTTTGTTCAGATTTCTACCACAGAATCACATTTTGTGACTTTCTACTGTCCCCTAGTGGCACGTTAATCTTTCTACCTACTGGGTTATTGTCATTCTATATTGTTTCTGTGGTTTTGTGTGTGGGCTTGTTTTCCTGAGACTATCATTAACAAATATCTGAACTGTTACTATGTAGCACATAGAATTGCACCAATGCACTTTAGTTCAAATGATCCTTTCATGTATTCTTAAACAATATAAACAAAGCACAAAGCCATATGCTATCTATAACTTGCATTACTTCTTTACAGTAAACACTGCATAGTTCTAGATGCTAATTCTATGATGATAAAAGTAGAATATTATTAGTTATGACAGAGTTTATACAGTAGCTACAGCAACTGAGATGTAATATGTGACAGGATGGAGGGTTTTCCTCAGTGCACTTGTCTTTTCATTCTTTTCACTTTCTCTTCCATGGAGGTCTGTTATTTCTCGAGAATGTTAGCAGATTTGCTCATTAATGCTGGATCTCTTGTATGGAGGTTTGAAGATTTTACAGGTTATGTATCACTATATTTTAGATGTTTAAGATATTATAGACTTCAAGAGATGTTTAGATTGTTTGCTCAGTTGTAATTGCTGTACCACAAAGCAATTTATGCTTTTCACACCAGGCAAAACTTCCACGTATTCTTGGAGATCTGTGATTGACAGGAATGTTATTCTTACACGAAGATTGAGATTTCTCGATATGTCCCCAGTAGCCTCTCTTCTTTAAAGAATATCCATTAGTTTGTTGTGAATAAAATTAATTTTAGCTCAAATAAGAAGAAATAATAACAAAATAAAACAGTTACTATGAATGTTTGGCGAAATTAGTAAGAGCCTCATTAGATTTTTCTTGAAAGTGAATCTCTTAAAAATCAAGCATTCCAAAATTATAGTTTTTGGAATGGCAGGCTAATCTTGTTATTAGTGAGAAGAGTGAGATTCTTTTTAGCTTTGGTTATTTATTTATTCTGTTTGTGATGTCATCATTTGAATTTACAGTCAGTGCAGTATGGTCTAATAACATGGTCTAGTATGGTCTAATGTTTTTGCTAGAAAACAGAATAAATGTGGGTTTCTAAGGTCGTATGGTAACTTAATGAGGTCTGCTTATATGAACCTGTGTTTTGTTAAGATCTCTCAAAACAAAGCTTTAGTTTGCAATCCTGTCTGGCAGAAATACTCAAGATTACAACCAATTCCACCAGTTTTACTGAATGCCATTTGAAAATGGAAACCAAAGAGCTTACAGCTCTGTTTCAAAGGAGAATGAAAACAAGCTAGATGGTTTCCTGATACATAAACAACAAACCAGAACATCAGTTTCGTGTATAATTGTGTGTTCTTTAATTCTAATTTTTCAAAAAGCCTTATTTTTTATAATCCATCAGAATCTCTTCCACATGTTAAAATAATAAGCAGATACCATTTAAGATAGCAAGCTGTATTGTAAACAGAGATAGAAAGTAGAGATAGAAATAGAGCTGTAAACAGTGGGATAAAATGCAATGAAATGTCTACTTTTATTTAGACATTTCAAATTTGCTTAATTGAATATTCATATCCTTCATAAAAGACCCTTGGTAAGAATATTTTGATCTTATGTTCTTATTATTGATGATTTGTGATAAAGTAATTAAAATTATTCCTGAATTTAATTTTAACAAAATTAAATTGAAAGTGTTCTTAATTTTTTAAAAATAGAAACAACAAACTGCCTCCCTTCCCACATAGGATAAATACTTTATTTCTTTCTCAAAAATCTCTGAAAGTAGGTATAGTAGATAATTTTTAAAGCCCTACAAATAACTCTAGAACATGAACAGATCAGTGAAGTTATTCATAGTGTATGCTATCATGGTGGAGTACATTTCCTTTTCAATTCAGAATTATAAATACAGTATCAGAGATTTCCAAATTCCAAACATTGGCAAAATATTTGAAATAGCAACAAGTTATACAAATTCACATGTTTATTATAAAATCAAGTCCAAAGATACATAGAGAATTTACTGATGGAAGAGAATAGAAACATTAACTGTAGCATTAAATTCAATGAAAATGAAATGTAGCTCTCTTTCTCTGTTAATATAAGGCCACTACACTCATTTTCAAATATTCAAATGTTCATTGATTTCATATTAGATGAAAGATTGAAGTCATTTCAATATTTGTTATAAATATGTTATTGTCCTTAGTGAAGACATTACATGTCTGCTCTCTGGAACTGCTACACAATTCCAAAAACAGGATATACTGCTTTAAAGTATGACAGGAAAGTACAGTATTCATATTTTTGTTGTATTTTCAAGCACCATTCGTACATCAAAACTGAATTATCACCCAGCTGTAATGGAAATAATAATTATATAACACCTGTTTCTATTTTTTTAAAAATATAGGTCCATCAATAAAATTGAATTCTTGTTTAGTGAATATATATTGTCATCTCTATATTGTAAACATTCCTTTAAATTAATGCTGCAAAGAAATATGGAGTGGGCTGCATTATATCAATCAGACTAATGTAAAAATCTTTGTTAACAATAACTAAACCATGGGACTTTGCTCCATTGTACTAGATCATTAGACTATCCATTTAACAATATGGAAATGATGACCTTGAATCAAACTTGAATTCAAATCAAGTTTTCTACAGATTTTTCTGAAAACACTTCAAATGCAAAACTGTTACAAAACACATACACACACATTTACTTCACTTTTTTGAAATTGCTCAGTTCTGCTGTCATGATCCTTGCTACAGTGGATGCGCTTCACTGAAAAGAATGAAGCAAATCATGCTTATAAAAATCATTTCACAAATTGCTTTCCTGGAGCCTCATATAGATTAAGAGGACTTAAAAGGCACGGACAAGCCAAAAGGATAGTATTAATCACAACTAGAATGTTACACAGAAATTAAAACAACCAAGGAAATTTGAAGTTTGAGGTCTAATCTGAGATATACATTGAGAAGGTTCTTTTTGTTTGTTTCTTAATTTGTGGTAGATGCTGGCTTATTAATTGAGCCAAATAGAAACAGTAAACGTTGACATTAACTTAACCAACAGATTTTATTTGACATTAATTTCCCGCTAGCAAATAAAAGTAATAAAAGTTGGAAATGTGTAGCATTAGCCAAGCTCTATTTTGAATGACTGTGCCACAGAGGCTGTATAAAGTTTTGAATGACTGTGCCATAGAGGCTGTATAAAGTTATTTGTATGCCTAGACCCAAAGTATCATTTAGTTTCAGGGTATATGTATCTTTTGCTGATTTGAAGATCTGAATCAGACTAAAATACTTTTCAAATGTGGTACTTTGTTCTGTACAAATTAAAAAAAACAAGTATTGCGTTCATGTATATTTTTAAACTGGATTAAGTCGGAGTGAAAATATGACTTCGGTGGGACTTTTGGTAGTCTTTTAAAAAATACATACCTTAAAAGGGAGTCATGAAGATGTAGTGTCCACCATGGTAAAACTAGCTGAGTTAGGACATGTAGCCTAACTGAGTCTATGGTACTACTTTTCTTTCTTATTTTTTAAAAGAAAAGCCAGTCATAAACACAGCTAAAATATATGTTATAGTCTATTTAAAAAATAACAACAGACATGTCATTAAAATTGGCATGTTAATTGTTACTGTTAATTTTCAGCCTACATATATTTTATGCACAAATATCATTCTTTTAATTTCATTTGTGTCATTTTCTCTTTTCTCTTTTGGAAAACTTTCTCTAAAAAAACATTGGCACTGTTTATTCAGTGACCCTAAAAGTCCTCAGTGGACCTTAATATGGATCTCTGAAATATTTATGGAAAGGAGGATTTTAGAATCTTTTTAATAATAGCATAAATAATCTGTCAAATGCTTTTTACTGAGCTCCATTATAGTATTTTTAAAAGGTGCAATAATTCAAGTGCCTAGATAGCAGCTCTAACTACCACTATGTTTTATAATATAATACTCTATCTGAATCCTAACTCCTGGGCCTGCTTTCAGAAAAATACAGTTATCTTTATTTAAACTACAGCTGTAGCCCTTTACAAACTGTAAAAGAAAATTGTATAAAGAGCATAATTTAAAAACAATATTTTGTCTTTGGCCTAGAATTTAGTTCCTATTTATATGTAGGATAAGTACAAATTTAAAGGGTAGATTTGTACTGATAGGCTATCTTTGAAATAGTTTGAAATAACTAACAAAACCAGTTACCATTTATATAGTCAATTTTAATCTAAGAATGCATGTGTGTACAGGTATTTATTTGAATTCCAGAATTTAGTGAGATGCAATATATTTTCAGAGGATAATATTTTCAAATATTGCTTTCTCTTTTCTTTTTAAAAGACCACATTGCTTTGTAAACTGTATCTAATGTTAGGAGAAAAATGCTAATAAAAGCAATTATTTCATTTCTTTATGTAACTTTTAAAAAGAAAGGAGAGGCCATAAACATGAAAAGAAGCAGATGATCTAAATTGTAAATCTACTCCCATTTATCTTTGTATTAACAAGAGCAACAGCAAGTGATACAGTTTTTTTGCATTAAAATATCATTGAGGGGGGAAAAATACTGCTCAGAATACAGTGCTAGTCAGCTGAGTTTGTCCAGTCTTTACCCAGAACAGGATTAATCTTTGTGATGGTGCAAAGTGTATGTCTAGGGTCAGAGTGCGGGTTGCCTTTTGGGATCTGCATTACATTAGTGTCATTTTTGGATTCCTGATGTTAATCAAAACCAACACCATAAAGCGTCACTTAGCTAATTTGTGTATTATTGTCAATGTTACCATTAATTATGCATTTGTGAGGAAAAAGAGGATTAATGAGTTGTCACAGGTAATTTACAATGATCAGGCTCCCCAGGACATTAGGAAAACACTAGCTGTGTAAGATTACCATTCTAACATTAATACCATGTAAGTAGGGAAGTCTTTGTTGAGCCTCTGAACCAAGTTTGTCCATCACCATCAGTCTATCTTTTCTAAAAACTTCCTATGCAGCCATAATTACAATTTATTGAAAGCAATTGTGATTTATTTTTTAATAAAAAAAGATGCACCCCACTATCTAAACTGTTAATCATGAATAAGTGGTGTTACACATTAATTGGGAATTGTGGAATTTGTGCAGCATGTTGCTAAGTTACTCAGACCATTGTTCCCACTGCAAAGTTTTCATCAGCAAACTTAATGAGCACACAAAGCCTCATTAAAGGTGCCACATTATCAGGTGACAAGGCCATCGTTAGCACATGTCATTGCTGTAATGTGATGTTACTTTTAATATCAAGACAGCAGGGACAGTGGGCAACATAATAAGAGCTATCAGGAATTAGAATATCAAGTTGGGGAATCAAATAAGATGTTGAAAGATGTATTTCTGCTGTCCCTACACAATGTATAGTTTTTACTATAAAAGAAAATGAGACATTTCACTATGCAATTCATTCATTCTGAGAAGAAAAACTACATGCCCTTTAAAATACACTGATTTTAAATAGGAGGATTTATATGTAATTTTGTTCAGATTTATATGTTCAGACACATACATACATACATACACGCACACAAACACACACACATATATAGATTTATGTCAGATTTTGCACCTATGTGATTTGCCATCACATGTGGATGTCTCTTTCTTCACAGTCTAGTTATTGGACTGTCGGGACCTTCATTTGTACAAGAAATGCAGATTTTGTGCAGTTAGATGAAGTTCATGGCTGGAGGTTTCCTCAATACAGCAATAGAAATTACTTGCTCTAATAGCTGTTTGCAGCCAATTCTTCAAAAATGTCAGAAGCAGATAGGAATCTGATTTCCTCAGCATGTTATTTGTCTTTATGAGAATGTTTTGTGGACAGGATGAAGTTCCCCTGATTTCCTTCACCCAAACAGTCCTTCACTAAAGCTTTGAATGCCTTAATTGTCCACAAAATATCTCCTGCTAAACTTCAATCTTACTGTTAGGGTCTCTTTCAAAAGGCAACAAGACTTTGATTTTCCCAAGATGTTGTACTTGTTATCCAAGAAGCTTCTTCAGTTCAGAACTGTTAAACATTCTGAACTGAAGACGCTTCTTGGATGAGAAGTGAAACATCTTCAAGGGGAAAAAAAAGGCTAGTTGCCTTTTGAAAGAGCACCTTTGGGACAACCATAACCTGGTTGACTGAGACTCTCCACACCCATTCAATGTTACTGCTTTTCCTATGCTCTATGTTAGTATGTTGACATATGACAATATTTAGTTCTCATCTACTTTTGTAACAGTATTTTTTTTCATTACAAGCAGCATCATGGACAATGTGTCAACAACTTCTTCATGAAAATAAATAAATAAATAAATAAGTTTCCTTACCCAAAATAAGACTATGTCTAAAATATAACTTTTGTATTTATTTTATTTATTTATAATTCATAGTTCTAAACCTCCTATCTTCTTCAATCAGATATTCTGGGTAACTTTTGTATTTATTTTATTTATTTATAATTCATAGTTCTAAACTTCCTATCTTTTTCAATGAGATATTCTGGGTGGTATAGTTTTATGTGTATTATTAGAGAATCAGTTTGCTATCAGGCTATAATGTGGGGGGGGCATTGTAGTCTCACCGTAGACATGAAGCCAGCTGGTGACTTTGGGCCAGTCACTTTCTCTCAGCTGTAGAAAGGATGCAATGGCAAACAAGCGCTGAAAAACTTTGCCAAAAAACCTGCAGGGATTCGTTTAGGCATTCTCTAGATATTGGACATGATTGCAAGAAAGAAAGAAAAGTGCTTTATTGTATTTTAAATTATATTTATATATTTTAATGTTGTATGCCATCAAGTATAGAAATGTTTAAAATAAGTAAAAGTAGAAGGAATTGAATAATTTAGGACAGAAAAAGATTATAATATCACATGCTAAATATTTCTATCTGATAACTTTCTCTCACATATAAATAGCATTCATATAGAAGCAATCCAGATAAATTAAAATCAATTAGAATTTTGCCTTTAGTGTCCTTAAAATGTAGCTTATGTTTGGTAACAACATGCTTCTCAATATAGATGTGATTTATAAAAATGTCCCTCAACCATCTGTTAAAATACAGCTACAACTATTTCCAATAACATTTGAATTCTCCAGGAGCCTCATCCATTCATAATGAAAATGAATTCCTCTATCAAAGTATAGCTATAAAATTGACAGAATTGCAACTAATTTTGTTTTCATAATGTGGCAGTAATTTTAATTGATGTCATGGCAGACTTTAAGCTAGTCTTCCCTGGTGTGTGAAGAAAGTCAGTACAGTCAGGGTGCCATGGGAATCTTTTCACAACTCTGCAGTCTCACATCTTAATCTGATATTCATTTCACACCATTCATCACCAACAGTGCCAGCAGCTAACTCAAATTCTTCTGGATGAAAAGTCTCTCTGTGTATAGTACCTTTTAATGAATGACATTTATTTTTAATATATTTATGCTTGGAAAACATTGTTTTGAGGGATTGTTAATGCTATCACCTACAACCAAACTATGCAAAATTAAGTTGAGCAGATAAGTGTATGGAAACACAATATCAATTAGTTAATTTCATACAGAATACACAGTGAGGCATATGCAGAAATGTATATTTTACACTGAAAATTCTTAAATGTGAAAGGCTGCAGAGTTTAGATACATGACCAATCTTTTCCTTTGCTTTAAGTATATGTCATTATTGCTTTAAGTAAATATTTAACCTTATTTGGATTGGTAATACCCTTAAAAGTGTATCCTGTGGCAATTCCTGAACAAAGAAAGAATGATTAAATGTCCAGCTTATGTACTTCATGTGACACTTAACACTGCCAACATAAAGAGGAGATGGCAAAATCTCTCATTAGAAAACCAAAGGGAACATTGTCTTCTTAAAAAAAGGCACAGAAGTATGTAGTGCTAAAAACACCTACTTGGAAGATGTGCATCAAAGACTATAGGACTTACAGTTTTCTCTATTTAAGAGTTCAAAGATAGGAGTTACAGTACTGACTCAATTTAGTCTTAAATTGTATTCTTGTTTGACAGTCAGCTCATGATCATCTCCATTTATGCTGAACTGAATAGAGAGAAAATTGGCTTAAATCCTAATTCTGTCTCTCTTTCTCCCTTCCCTCCCTCCCTTCTCTCTCTCTCTCTCTCTCTCTCTGCCTTCGTCTGCTAAGCTGCCTAAATTCCAAATTTTAGATGATTCCATAACAGCTCCCATGCTCCATTTATTTTAGTTCATAAGTATAGCAATATCACTTAGATATCATTTCATTGTGCTTTACAACAGCTCTTCTCAACCTTTGTGGCTTGGCAGCCCACCTAGTGGGGAAAGTAAGGTGACCAACCATCCTCCTTTAGGGAGAACAGTCCTCCTTTTGTAAGTTCTGTCCTCTTTCAAAAAGTGTCCTCCTACATGTCCTCCTTTTTGATATTTGAGGACTAATCTGTAAATCTTCATATTTTGATCAATGCCAATCCTATCTGTTGTGGGTGATGTGATGTATTTGTATTTGACATGATGATTTGTCAAGGCTTGGTACAGTATGGCAAGATGCAATTATGAGATGCATGCGCTCCACACAGGAGAATTGTTTTGAGAGAGCGTGCCCTGCACAAGAGTGCCCTGTGTGCAAGAGTGTGCCGTGCACAAGAGTGTGCCTCACACAAGAATGCGCCACAAACAAGAGTGCCCTGCACACAAGTGGCTTTAATTTTTTTCTTCCATTTATTTGTGTCCTTCTTTTCATTGTTAAAAAGTTGGTCACCTTAGTGAAAGGGAATTGAGCTACACAAGTGCGGCCTGGTTCCAAATAGGACATGGCCTGGTATGGGCCACAGCCCATGTGTTGTGGATCTCTGCTTTACAACACTCTTAAGTGGTTTACAAAGTCAGCGTACTGTCCTCATTTTGCTGACCTCAGAAGGATGGAAGGCTTAGTTAATCTTGAACTGGTCAGGATCAAATTTGTTAGACTTAAGCATAACAAACAAAATTATCTGCTACAATATCCTACCAGTCAATGACTACTTCAGCTTCAACCACAACAATACAAGAGCACACAACAGATACAAACTCAATGTTTACCACTCCAAAATTGATTGCAGAAAGTACGACTTCAGCAACAGAATGGTCAATACCTGGAATGCACTACCTGAGTCTGTTGTTACATCCTCTAACCTCCACTCCTTTAACCTCAAACTATCCACTATTGACCTCACCCCATTCCTAAGAGGTCTGTAAGGGGCATGCATAAGTGCACAATTGTGCCTACGGTCCCTGTCCTATTGTCCCCATTTATTCGTACCTATTTCCTGTATTCTTATTCATGTTTATACTTATATCTATTATATCTATTATTATCTATTATCTTATAAGCGATTGAAAAAACAAATAAATAAAAATAAATAAATAAATAGAGCTGGAAGGGACCTTCAAGGTCTTTTTGTCTAATCCTCTGCTCAGGCAGGAAACCTGTACCATTTCAGACAAGTGACCAGTCTTTTCTTAAAAACCTCCAGTGAAGAAGCACTCCGAACTTCTGAAGGCAAGCTTTTCCACAAACAAAAGTGAGCTGTTGAGTGGAATAATAATAGTAATGATGGTCTCAGCTTTCCTGGGTATGTTTAGGTGAATGCAAAACAGCAAACCTTGGGAATGTTTTAATTTGGATTTCACTTATACCGCTACCCAATGTGGTTTTTCCATGCTTACTCAAGCTTTTGATTGTTCCCCCTTTCCCAAATGAAGCACTCATTCTTTTGGTCCCTCACATGTCTTCCAATCATTTTATTTTAAAAATAATTTGACTAATGAAGAGATCTAGAAATTACAGAAGCTGGCACATTTTTTATTACCCTTGGATTTTATTTAAATTACAGCAATTATCTCTAGATTTGTACTGACATTTTAAATTACCATATACTTATATAAGATGCTTCTCAATGGAATCAACTCTGGACTACATAACTATTGCTTTGTTCCAGAAAGGCTTTTCTATTTTTCAGATTATTTATTTGTTAATGCTTTCATTTATTAATTTATTAATTATTTTATTAATGTTTCAGGACATTTTAAGGCCAGAATAATTTTTAAATAGTTTTTCATTAAAAGATTGTATATATATGATGAGTACATTCAAAGAAAAAGATGGTAAATGTAAAAGAAAAAAAAAGAAATGAAAGGCAAAGAAGAAAAATAGAGGAAGGAGGTAAAAATAAAAGAGGGGAAAAAAAGAAAATAGAAAGAAATGCTTCCAAACTTACTGTCAGCAGTTATTTGTACAATTCAATTCAAACCTCCCTTTCTAAGATTACACCATAATTCCTTTCTTCTATAATCCATATTTGGTAATCCTCAAAAGTGTAAGCAACAATGTCATTTTTTAAATACAAAAAGTTCAAAAAGTTTTCCGGTCATTGATGAATATCAAATTTGTAATGAGTTTTCTCTAACCAAAGAAGTCAGTTTTGCCATCTCAGCAAGTTCTATCAATTTCATCAACCATTTCGTCATAGTGGATAATGCCAAATCTTTCTTTCTTTGTGCATATAATAATTTTGCTACAGTAATCATATATTGAAATAATCTTCCATGACACTTTTGTGTACCCTTTAGTTCTAAAAGGAAATGTTCTGGCTTCAACTGAATATTAATCTTTAAATTTTCTCTATCAATGTGCATTTGAATCTAATTTTTTTTAAAAAAAAAAAAAACCTTTTTTACATGTAGGACTTATTTATTTATTTATTTGATTTGATTTGTCAATCACTTACAAGATACAGGTATAAGAATAAACATAGTTTTGAATACATAAGATAGATACATATAAGAAAAATAAAAAGTAACAGGGACAGTAAGCATGCTTATGCATGCTCCCTATGACTTCTGAAATAAAAACAATGGAAATAAATTTTATTACAAATAATGTCTATTATACCATTCAAACCTAAAACGTTATAGTAAAATTTGGTACAAAACAAAGTCCCCAAATTTTATCAACAATTTTTTCCTAAACAATTATATTTTGAACCAGCTGCCAAAATTCCAAAGAGGAAATGACTCAGCAGGACTCCACTGGCAACATATTACCATTACAGAATATGGGTGTTACCACAAGGTAAATACTAGGTAATAATTTTGAATTCTCTCTGTGTGTATATTTGTATTCTGAATGTCAAGTATTAAAAAAAACAAAAATTGATGCATGCTTTAAAGCAGGGATGTCAAACTCAAGGCCCACAGGCCAGATCCAACCCATAGGGTGCTTAGATCCAGCCCGTGGAACCAGCCTGGAAATAGCAAAGGACCAGCCTGTGATGATTCTGCTCGCAAAAACAGGCCACGGGGGGACCATGGGAAGTCCCTGCATGGCCCATTTTCAGCCTGGACTGCAGCCTGCAGCGCCCTGCCAGCCAAAATGGAGTGCAGTGGGCCATGGGCAGGGTGCAGTAGGCCATCCAGACCAAAAATGAACCCTGCAGAGACCACCCATGGTCTCCTGTTGTCTGTTTTGGCTGGCAGGGTCCTGCAGGAGGCTGTCCAGGATGAAAACAGGCCATGCTGGGTGGGCCTTGTGCTCCCCCATGCCCTGTTTTGGCTGGCAGAGTACTGCACGAGTGCATCCATCCCATCTCCTCCCCCCCAGATGGCCCACGGAAGACAACTACAATGTTGATCCGGTCCTCCAAGAAATCTAGTTTGACACCCCTGCTTTAAAGAATACTTTTAAATTGCTTAAAGACATTTATGGTAGGTTCCACATTTAGAAAACAGTAAAAGCATTAATATCATAAAGAATAGGGAAACTCTATGTGGGGTATGTTTATGTGCATCTAGAAAAGCTGTATTAAACTGGGAGATTATCACTAACCCTTGCTAAGGTAAATATTGTAATGTAGCAGCTTCTTACACAAAGATTGTTCTGGAGCTATCCGACAGAAATCTTGTGTAAGAGGGAAGAGAAATGCAGGAACCAGTAATAAGCTTTAAAGCACCAATGAATATGTGATGAGGAATTATGTCTCCTAGTCTCTTTCTCAAGTCTGAGACTTTTAAGTAAATTCTCCTTACTCAGATAAAACCAGTCACTGTATGAATTCTGCACTGACTGAAGTTTTCCAATAAGTTTCAAAGAAAGCATACATCTGATTTTATAATGCTTACTTTTCAAATTTTCTATGTTGCTATTTAACAGGACATGAATGAATGTAACCTAACTGACAAAGTAACAGCACCTAGTTGTTGAGGCACTATAGGTATTAATTCCCAAACACCGTGATGTTACAATAATGTAACACACAAGCTTTTGTACTTGAATTGCAACCTTGCACAAGAGTACAAAAGGGAAGGAGTTCAGAGTGCGATGTTGGGGCACATGTTTTATCAGTTGCTGTCTTTTGCAGCTGCTGCAGAGACTTCTGGGAAATGAAATTATGCAAAGTGAAGCTGAGCAACAGTTTCAATTCAACAGGGGAAAGAGTAAAGATTTGTGGGACAATGAGACATGCATGCAGCATTTGCAGCTTCTTAAAAAGTCTCTGACTAAAAACCCACAATATATATAAATAACACAGCTGTGCAATGTCATATCTGACCATCACTAATGTCACATAAGGACACTGAAACAATTCTTTGACATAGTTTTCATATAATTTCCCCCTTATTTTAAGACTGGCAATATATTTCAAGCTAAAACTGAACCAAAAAAAAAAAAAAAAACACCCCATCACAAACAAATAACTGGTTTGAGTGAAATGTTATTTGGAAGTCTCAAGGCATCTCAGAAAACAGCTGATCAAGATGTTGAATGAATAATTTTCCTCATTACAGGACATTGTACTTAATGCAATGGTAGTATGCTACTGGTGAACTGGAAGTAAAAAAAAAGCCTCCCATGATCACCTGACAGGAGAAAGAAGAGAAAAGTGCAGGATCATCCTCCCATCCACCCCTGATTGGTGCTGTTCATATACAGTGTGGGGAAAGCTGCGCATATGTGCGCACGATCACCAAAGCAGTAGTGGAACAGGTAGAATTCCATTGTTGATTCAATGGTAAAGAATATCATACACATACCCCTCTACAATAATTACTTTTAAAGTATATGTTTGTGAGGATGAACTTGTATTTTCAGAATGCAGGCAGATATTATGTAAAGAAAAGAGGATCTGTTGAAAGGGAAGAGTATATTTCTCCCTCCCCATGAATGAGGGCTTTAGGAATGAGGGCTTCTTTCTTGCCTCAGTGCAATTCTTCAGTTGTCTTTACAGTCTGGTTCTTTTCAGGCATTAGGAAAAAGGTTAGAAGTCACAATATCAGCAGAGGAGGTAAGCCTGCCCCTCCCCTGTTCATGGAAATATACTTGCTGAAAGCCTTTGAAGATTAAGTCTCTAGCAAGATTAGGGGATCCCATTGTTTCATAGTGACATCTAGCCCTATCCCTGTTGCCTCAATAGGGCTTATTTCTCTGTTCTTTGAACCTTGGATCAGTTATCTCACCTTACTTCCTATTTTGCTATGCTATGCTATGCTATGCTATGCTATGCTATGCTATGCTATGCTATGCTATGCTATGCTATGCTATGTTGTTATGCTTTTATTATTTTTATACAGAAGTGGTGAACATATCTGATTCTCCTATTTTTCCACAACCACCACCCTGTGGGGTGAACTGGGCTGAGAGATCCCCTTACCTCATTTTATCTAGATTTTCTTCTTTTGAGGGAAGGAAGGGATGTGTGTTAGTAAAGTGTGCAGACTTGTCTTCATGTGTGACAAAGATGTAGAGTGGTTAGAATGTTAGAGAACATGTTTTCTTTATGTACTGTATATGTACATGGGAGAACAATGGATATCATAGATGAGGTCCTTTATATTACAGATATTTAATTTTAATCAATAACTATTTGTTTTTATGGAGTGTGGTTTCTGGGCAGTCTGTATGTATTTGAATGTATACACACACACAAATACATATATACATATATATACGGATGCACATATACTGCTCAAGTTAGAATATTTGAATTGTGGTGGCTGAACTAGTCCTGTCCACTACCAATTGAAAAATGTGAAAATGTTATTTGCAACATGGTGACATAAGCGTCTGACACAATTATCTTCTTTCCTACACCCCAAGCTATGCTCCTGTTTCTTAAAAACCATTTAGGATATATCTAGGAATATCTCATTCACATACTGTACATTCCACCTATACTCAGGTTTTGGCCTACAACAGCCCTTCATTATATTTATGTGCAAGATCAATATTTGAAAATAAGAGGGAGGAAGGGAGGGAGAATATTAATCAATCTCAGGCATAAAAGGGAATTATAGAATATAGTCTTCTATTGGATTGTAGACTTTCCTAGACACCACAACTAATGTATTTTATGCAGGAGCTCATAACTTCTTTATTCACCATAGCTTTTTAAGGGTTACAGATCATTGTTTTTATTTTTATTCTTATTATTTAGATAAATTTTATTCTAGATGTTCTCTTCCTCTTAGAAAACTGCCCTGGAATAAAAATGAACATTTGAAATAAAGACGTGCCCCTGACATCTGCCTATTAAGTCACTGCCTGATTTTTCAAATGCTGCCTGGCTAGAATCTAGAATATTCATATCACATAATGAAAATATTATGTTATGTTTTGAAGTCTGGGATTCCTTCTAATTTTCTTTTGTTTGTGTAGTTTTTTGGTCCAAAGATAAGGAGAATTGGTCCAAAGATAAGGAGAAAAAAATTATAACAAGAAAGAAAGGGAGTCTCTCATTAAACTTTCCTTCCATCTTTCAGGAAGGATTTTGGAACCTTTGTTAATGTTCCATGCCTTTCTTTTGCCTTGTCTTTAGGGTTAGGATCTCACGGTCATTGTACCTATTCATTTGATAATTAGCAATGATAAATTGTATCTCCTTTTTAAATGAAATTCCTTTGAACAGTTTTATTCCTGGTAAAGCAATTGAGAGGACACATGAGAAAAATTATAGGTTAAAGGGACTGAATGCTGATCACTCTAATTGCTGAGTACATATAATAAGAGCCAAGATTAAGTTGTTGAGTGGAGCTGAGTGTCTGTGGATTGTGTGTTAGAAAACATGAACCAGAACTTTTGGCACATAGCCAAATCTATGTGAAACATTTTGCTAATTCTGGTTTGGATTATTAACACAGTGTTAAAAGGAGGGGTAACTAGAATTGACCAAGTCTGTTTGTAAAAATCTTCAACTAGTTCTTATTTGAATTGGCATCAGTGATGCTGTTGAAAGAAGAACTTGGCTCAAAATGTGAAAGGTCTGCACTGATTTTTACAAGCTCTTGTATTGCAAATCCTGTAATCTGCCAAGAGGAAAGTATTCAGAGTTTCTACATACAGAGGCTTGAGCAGCTGGTACAAAAAGCCCATTCCAGATGTGTTGAAAAGTTTTCTGCAGCTGATAGAAATAGTTCAGTTTGGCCATATGGTTGAGGCCTCAGGGCTGTAAATGATATTTACAGGACTAAAAAAAATGCAGGAAACATTGTTTCTATCTAAATAAAACCAGTTTTACAGTAATCTGTGGAGGCCACATTCATTCTCAGGTTGCAATTACAAAAAGTGACCTACTTCAACCCTTTAGAGTCTTCTAAAAGTTGTGAATCCATATTGCTCAACTTTCTGTTTGCATATGGCCTTTGGCACACCACTCTGTTCATCCCACCCCAGTTCATAATCCCGGTAACAAGAGCCTGATTGGCCATCTGTCATCAATCATTACAAGAATACATTGCTTACCATGCTCAACTAGCTTTTGTTTTATAATTATGGACCAACTTCATGTAATTTTTAAGATAGTCATAGCACACAAACAGAGGGAAATAGCAGAAAATTAGTGCACATTTTGAGTGGTGTTACAATAAAAAGGCTACTTTTTAAGTTCATCAAGCCTGAATCATTCTTAGAAGTCCGTGTGCTTAAATCATAACTAGACATCATTCTTAATTCATCTCATGTGTAATACTTATGTAGATTGCAATTAACTTTAATAAAAGTTGCCAGAATTTGAGTCTCCATTTAGCAATTCCATTTGAGTCTTTAAATTTTAGGATGGATATTTAAAAGAGGATCTGTTGAAATACATCCTTATAGTATGTCTAGAAGCATCCTATCTCTACAGCGGGCAACTCAATCCTTTGTATCTGATCAGTGGCATATAACCACAGGACCTTGTGTGGTGTTTGCCTGCCTACTTCTTATGTAACTTGGCTTTTCTTGTTGTTTTCAGTTGTAACCAGCTTTACTTTCACTGTTGCCATGACCAGCAAGGAATTTTGTTCTATAATAAAGCACAGAGCTTTTAAAGTATTAAATTAAATAATATGGTTCATGCATTGTGTTAAGCTATAATTGTTTAACCATGATTTGTTGAATAAATATGTATGAATGTGTTTAATACAGAACCTGCTGTATTAAGCATGATTTTTCAATCAAGAAGAACTGGGTTCACACTTCGCATTAAGTCTCAATGCAGAATGAGTATTTTTCATTTAATCCTGTGCTATTTGCCATAGAATTGTTTGTTGCACTTTTACAGCACTTTGGTCAAAGTTGTTATTCCATAGGTATTCCACACAGATTCAACTTTTTCCCTTTCAGTTATGGAATGTTGCATACCTTTGTTGGACACATTTGCAACAACATATATAAGATCCTTTGTACAGAGCACCTAAGTAGCTCTGTTACTTGCCAATCAGGTTAAATAGAGGGGAAAAATGTGAACTGGCTTTTCTATAGATAAGTAGGCTAGTGCTATAAATAAAAACATTCTGAGACTTCAATTGAAAATGCATTGTTATGTGGGTTTCCTTTAAACAATTATTGAAAGGTAGTTTGAAGATATTTTTTTAAATACAAAAATATGATTCATTCTTCTCTAGCAGTTCCACAGATTCGGTTTTGCAAAGATTTGGTCCTACAGCTGATTGGGTTGCAGATAGTATCATTACCTTTTTGCAGTTTAAAAACTCTTTTTGAATAACTCTTGAATAGAAGTCTTTGAATCTACTTTAAAACAAAAACAAAAACCAACAACCTGAATTTCTATTCAATGTTAGCCACTGAACTACTTTGCAGGTGTCTAATGGCTTCTCTGGATTCCAGCCAAACCATTTAATTAAAACAGTTAGTAAAACAAGTCTTCATCTCTTTGGAGAAACTCTGGATTTCATCAGAGTATTCAAAAGTGTCATATGAGCAATAGGAATCTAAATGCACATAACTGAAATGTGGCAGAAAAGTACTCTTTTCCACAATTGGAAAAAAGCACAGGTATTATTGGTTACTAGTACGATGTCTATGATCATAACTGAGACACATTAGACCAGGGGTCTCCAACCTTGGCTCCTGGAAGCCTGGCGGACTTCAACTCCCAGAGTTCCACAGCCAGCAAAGCTTCCAGGGGCCAAGGTTGGAGACCCCTGCATTAGACTCTCTTTTCCACTAGCTAGGTCTCATAGGACTCTCACTATGAAGAGAAATCAAAAGAACACCCTCCCCCTTTGCCTTATAAATAACTACTATTCTCATATCAATCCTCATTTTTCTGGTTTTATAATTTAATTTCAGTGTTTCAAATTAAGGTTTTTGGAGTGTTTTTATTGATTTTAAAAATGGATGCAGGATTTTTAATCTTGTTTTTCACCAGTTGCATTATCATTATTGATGCTGCTTAGAATAAAGTATGATTATAGATTGTATCTATATATCTAAGTTTCTCTGTCATTGTCCATAATGTTCAGGAAGGTTCCAGATTCCTTAGTATATCTTTTGGGGATATGCTAAAAGACAGAGGGAAAGGAAGAGGAGATATGAAGATTGACTACAACTGATTATCTGAAGAGCTCATCAATGCTTTTTTTAAAAAGTCATATGCAAACAAAGAAGAAAAAGATAGAAAAAAGTGAAAGTATAAAGAAAATCTATGAAAGCATACATTTTCCTACTACAGATGGAATACTAATGTATATTGAAAAACCCCCCACATCTATATCACATTTGTATCCTACATAACTACAGAAACATAAGACAACTGGCTTCCTTAGCCAAAGTGCTATATTTCCATTCCCTCAACCTTCACCCAAAATAATTAAATGTTGACTAGCTTTGGCAAAATTGTCAAGGTATGTACTAGAATGGCCTCAGGAAAAAAGCAAGTTAAGTTAGAAACCATAACTGAAAAACACCAATTGGATTCTGCACCATTATCCTGGGACACATCTATTTGCCTTCATTCATGAAAAACACTGTTTTGAGGCCATTCTTCCTTTCTTGAAAGTGAAGAACTATCAATAGCTTTTCCACTGACAGTTCTGTTCCATACGGAATGGGTCAGTTCTATTTGGTATCTGAAGGAATCTAAACATCTTTCCAAATTAAACTCTTGGTGATTAGATTTGTACAGGTAGTTCTTGACTTACAACCATTCATTTAGTAACCATTCAAAGTAATTATAGCACTGAAAAAAGTAACATATGACCAGTCCTCACATTCGCAACTGTCACAGTAGCTCGTGGGATCAAAATTTGGGCACTTGGCATCTGGTATATATTTATTTATTTATTTTTAAATTTGTCAATTGTTTACAAGATAATAGGCGTAAGTAAAAACATAGTTATGAATACATGGATACAGGTTGTGGCTCCGAGTCCTGCATTGTTGGAGGAGGAGGACTCAGAATATGAGGAGGAGGAATTGGGAATGCCTTCCTCCCCAGGACCTTCCTCTTCGGCAGTGCCTTCCTCCCTGATGATGCCTCAGGTTTCAGCAGATAACCAAGAGGGACAGTCTGAGACTAATCAGGAGGAGGAGGACATATCGGAGCAGCCTCTGACAGGGGATCAAGTCGATGAATGTTGGCTTGATCCTAGGCAGCATTGCAGGAAGAGGTGTGAGCTGCAACATAGGAGGCGTGGACGAATCAGAGAGTGAGCTGACTCATGGAGACACACCCCACAGGGGATAAAAGTGGATGTGTTTTCTCTGGAAACTCTGTACGGGACAAAGTGTTACTTTTCTGTCGAGCTTCGGTGTGTCTTGTTTCTTGAAAGCTTTAGTGATTAATGTTTCTGGTTATCTTGTTGGACTTGGCAGGCAGCGTTTGTGTTAATGCCAAGAACATTGCCTGCTTAAAGGAATTAACTCTGTAAATACGGAATCTTCTTGCCTGCCTGTATTTTGTTGGAGTTTGGACTTTTCATCTTCCTTGGAAAGGTGAGACATAACGGATACATATAAGAAAAATAAATACATAAATAAATGAATAAAAGAAACAATAGGACAGGGACGGTAGGCATGTTGGTGCGCTTATGCATCAATAGTAGACAGTCTATGGTTAACGTTTTTGGGGTTTGGGGAAGAAACCACAGAGTCAGGTAGAGTATTCCAGACATTGACCACTCTGTTGCTTAAGTCGTATTTCCTGCAATCAAGTTTGGTGCGATTAACCTTGAGTTTATATCTATTGTTTGCTCTTGTGCTGTTATGGTTGAAGCTGAAGTATTCATTGACAGGTAGGACATTGCAATGTATGATTTTATATACTATACTTAGATCGGACCGAAGGCAGAGTAGTTCTAGGTTTTCTAGGTATAGAATTTCGAGCCTTGTGGCATAAGGAATTCTACAATGAGTAGAGGAGAACTCTTCTTGTGAAATATTTCTGGACTTTCTCAACTGTGTTAATATCAGATACGTAATGTGGGTTCCAGACTGATGAGCTGTATTGGAGTATTAGTTTAGCAAATGTTTTGTATGCTCTAGTTAGTAGTATAATATTACCAGAGAAAAAGCTATGTAAGATTAGGTTAACAACTCTTAATGCCTTTTTGGCTATGTAGTTACAGTGGGCTCTAGCACTTAGATCATTAGAGATGAATACTCCAAGGTCCTTGACAGAGCTTGGATCCTCAACAAGGTCTTGACTATTCAGCTTGTATTTTATTTTCTGCTTATTATTTTTTTGCCAATATGTAGGACAAAACATGTATTTGTTGAGATTTGAAGTTGCCATTGTTTGACCATTCTGATACATAGTCAAGGTCTTTTTGAAGGGTATCAGTATTGTCTGTGGTGTTGAATAGCTTTACATCATCATAGAAGACAACGCAGTTGCTCTTGATATGATCACAGAGGTCATTTATGTAGAGTATGAAAAGAGTTGGTCCTAGACCACTGCCTTGGGGAACACCACTGTTGACAGGTACAGAATTTGATAGGATGCTCCCAATTTTGACCATTTGCTGTCTGTTTGACAGGAATGCTTCTATCCAGTTATGCAGGTGTCCAGAGATACCGTAATATTTTAGTTTTAGGAGTAGTTTGTCGTGTACCACTGAATCAAAGGCTTTACAGAAGTCTATGTAAATTGTGTCTATTGCTTTGCCCTGATCATTTATGATGGTTGCACTGTCATGGGGTCATGTGTTCACCATTTGTGATCTTTCTATCCACCTTCTCAATGGGGTAAGCTGGATTTGCTTAACAACCTAATAACTGCAGTGATTCATTTAACAATCATGGAAAAAAACTTGTAAAATCAGGCATGACTCACTTAGCAACCACTTTGCTTAGCAACAGAAATTCCAGACCCAATTGTTGTAAGTTGAGGACTACCTATATTCAAACACAGAAGCCAAAGCAGCAAATTATGCTAAAGTATAAGAAACAGATAATGAAGGTCCTTCAAGGTCTTGTAATTTTGTTTCTTGTCTATTTTGCAGCCATAACAGCAAGCCATATTTATTTTAATTATACTTTTGATGGTTTTCATGCCTTGGTATATATTTCAAAAAGACATAAGCAGCCAAGAGACAAGAAGTCCAATGGGATGTTCATTATCAGTTCTGGGCAGTTTACGGTGTTTTTTTTTTTCTGCATTAGTGGGAATATTTGCAAACAAACTACTGTCCTGCAGTTACCAATTTCAACTGACAACATTCCCTACTCCCATGATGGCGAACCTGTGGCATGCATACCAGAAGTGACATGCAGAGTATTTCTGCTGGCACGCAAGCAGTTGCCTGGAATCGATCCACTGTGCATGCGCGCGCACCTCTCACCAGCCAGCTGATTGTTGGGTATCTGCTGTACATGCCTGGGGAGAGATGCACAAGGGAGATACACATGCATGCGCAGGGGTGCAGGGTGCACACGGGGGGTCGTGCACACATGCACAGAGGCATGCGGTACAGGGGATTGCACGCACATAGGCAGGGGGTGGGGGGTCATGCACACATTGTGTTATGGGTACAGGCACGCATGTGCATGTATGCACTTTTGGCACACGACTACGAAAAGATTAGCCATCACTGCCAGACTCTATGTACCTAGGATCATGCACCAGTAACTCAATGCTAAACATCATGCTTGTGTGTTATTGAAATGTATATACATGGCCTCTGAAGACCTTTCTGAAGATATGTTTTGCCAGAAGCGCATGACAGCATCACTTAAGGCCCGACATTATTTACCAGAAGGATCCTTTGAGCAGAGCCTTCTTTCTGTTCTTTGCTTTATGTTTGTAATCCAAACCAGGACCATAACTCTAAAATCATTTCCTTTCCCCTCTTTAGCTCTCTCAATGTTTGATGCTCTTAAAAGCAGTTTTAATCACTTTTAATTGTATCAGTGGTTTAGTGTAGGGCCTGGTTATCCAGGCTACTCTCATTAACCTTGGCAGTTAATGCTGGTTTTATTTTTTAATTAGAGGTTCATGGTCATTTAGCCCTATCTCAGGGCATCATTTTTAACAAAGATGTCTACAGGGAGGGTGCCATGGAGGAGCAAATGATGAAAGCAGGGTTGCACTGTTGTGACACAAGCTCTGCTTGTTATGTTTCTGTATCATGATATCACAAGCAATGTGAAAAGAGGCCGTGACAACACCATGCTGGCTTTTGTCATTTGATAAAAGCACCAAATCCTGCAGTTTCTCTATTGCTTGGAGCAATTGTTACAAGGGAGCCTTCAGCTCTTCAGGAGCATTTCTCTCTTTACTAGGGAAGGTTCATGATGTACATAAAAAAAGAAATGTCATTGAGGATGCCTGAACTTTTGAATACATTTCCCTTAGATGTTTTTGTAATGCAGATGTTGCAATTTTTGCACCATTTTATCATGTATTTATTTGTTCATGTCTGGTTTGCTCTGGTTTTGTTTGCTTTGGATTATTTGTTATTATTTTGGCAATGAGTTGTTTTTAAGTCATAGCAATTTCAATTACAACGACTTTTCTATACTGTCTTAAAAATTTGAAAAAAAAAATACCATGGGAGGATTTCCAATATAGTTTATATTCACTGCACTCTCTTTTTCAAGCCCTACATCCAGCTCAAGCAATGTACGCTCAATTCAGCTAGCAAAAATATACCTGAAGTTCATTTATTAAACATCAGCAAATATAAAACAGTAAATTAACAAAGTGAGACAAAAGAAAGGAAAAACAGGGAGAGACATAAGCAACAGACAATAATTTATATCCCCTATATATCTATATTCCTTTCATCAAGAGCCACAGAATTTCCCAAACTACTGGAAGCAATGGTGTAAGTAATTAATATTGGCAGTCCCAAAGGCAGTGGCCTTTAATTGTTCCTTTTCTTGCACAGCAGCAGCAGATGACAACTAGGATACTAGATTATCTATCCACTAGTTTGTGTCATAAATGAAATAGTTGATTGGATGAAGATGATGTGCACCACAAAAGTGTGAAGAAGCCATTGTGCCAAAGGCTTGAGCTATCTCCATATTCTACTAACAATAAATGTTTGGCAGAAGAGTAAGCAGACTCAGCTTGAATGTGTGGAGGAACTGTCACAATCCAGCTGATCTGTAATCACCCGATGTCCTGATATAGCTTGTTATTTGCTATGCAATGTAAACACCAATCTTTTTTTTTTTTTTTAAAGGACATAGAGATTTATTTTAAAATATTTTTGGTCTAGCGGTTTATAATAGTGTCTGTTGTTTTTATGGTTTTTTTTTAAATAAACTGGTTGCCTGTTCTAAAAAAAAGATTCATTTTCAAATTTTAGACACTGAACTTTTAACCTCTTCCAACCCATTTCTGTTTTTTTTTTTTTTGTTTGGGGTTAGTGCAGTTCATAGAGAATGAAGGTTTTACAGGTTTTTACTTGAATTTATATTCTCCAGCTCATTGCATTTGGGAAGAAACTGATAAATTGCAATATCAATTAAAATATTTTGTAAGTGGCATAACATATCAGAGACAATCCCCGGAAAAACAGAAAGTATGTAAAGGATAATTAAATAGTATGCTTAGGTTAAATGCAATTAATGAAGTATCTATAACAACTATTTAGACATTGGTAGTTCATTGCATCTCAGACACTAGCATGTTAGTCATTCTCCTTTACTTTGTGTTGTTTCAGACCCTTAAAATCCAGTAGTTCATTGTCAATTAAACTGAAAGATATAGTATGCAAATGTAGTAGCAAGATGTAAGACAAACTTCACCATTCCTCATTGTTTTAATTTCAGTCATCTTCTCCCCCTTTGCCAAATTATTGTTGGAATTGATTGTGAGAATAAAGACTAGTTACTTCAGTGAAACGATAATAAAATCAATCATGTGTATAAAATTACTTAGCAATTCAGCCAGCTGGTCTTTATTTGGATTCACTTAGTTCATTAGTTTACAGGGAGAATTCTTTTCACATTTAAGGTGGGAGGGGATATACACAGAAACTAGTTGGTAATTAATTGCAGGTTTCTAAAGAAAGAAAGAAGATTTCAATATGGCCGAGAGTTTATGTATTTTTTTCATACATCTTTAGTATCTATTCTGATTATGTTCCAATTTCATTTTTTATTAGATTTTTTTTTGAATTTTTTTTTATTAATTTTCTACAAACAAACAAGACAAACAAAACATTAAAACATCAACTCTCATATGTACATCCAGTGTGTCAGTTGGTTCATCAGTTTTGTGCATTCATTTTGTAGTCTCAATTACAATTATGTTACATAACAACTCATATTGTCAATCCAAACTTATATATCCTAATATCACTAAAAAAAAGAAATTTTTGACTATACTTTTAATCATTCATGCTTTATGAGATAACAATACTTTAACCAGTTTATTCTGCAACAAATCATATAATCATACCAAATCAATCCAAAAAAACCCTTTATAAATATAGTGTCAAATAACAAAGGCAAGTAAAACAAAATAAAGATATTCCTTACTGTCTAGCATTCTAAATATTCTATTATCATATTTTATCATCTAGCCATTTATAAAAAAGATCCCAAATTTCATAAAATTGTTTCTCCTCTTGCTCTCTAATTTCAAATGTCAATCTACTCATCTCAGCACATTCCAATATTTTCTTAATAATTTCTTCCTGTAATGGTATTTTCTCATTCTTCCAATTTTTAGTAAATACAATCCTAGCCGCTGTTAATACATTTACAATCAGGTACTTCAAATCTTTACTATATATATCAGGTAAAATTCCCAATAAGAAGATCTCTGGTTTCAAGTCTATGTGTTTCTTTGTCATTTTTTCCAACCACATGCGAATTTTAGTCCAATATTTTCTAGCGTCCTCACAAGTCCACCACATATGGTAATACGAGTCGGGTATCTGATGACATTTCCAGCATTTTTCAGGTTTGTTCTTAAACATTCTTGCTATTCTTGTTGGGGGAAAGTGCCACCTGTAAAACATCTTATACAAGTTTTCTTTATATGCTGTTGACATTGTCATTTTATAATTTTGAGACCACAATTTTTGCCATTTCTCTAGATCAATCCCATATCCAAAATTCTTCCCCCAAACATAGTTTCTTTAACTTGTTCTTCCTCTAATTTAATTCCCAGTAAATAACCATATAATTTTTTTAATCACCTTCTCATCAGTACCCATCAAGATCTTATCTAAATCAGTCTGTTTATCTTAGAATCCCTCCGTTTTAGAATCTTCATCATACCTTGAATGTATTTGCGCATATGAAAACCAATTCATCCTTATACCTTGTTCCTCTAAGTTTTGGATCGATTTAAGTTCAGCCTTTTCATCCAACAGTTCCCCATATCTAACTGTTCGTTCCTTCTTATAAATTATAGGATAGGAAAATGCTTCAATAGTCGATAACCAAACTGAAATTTTCAAATAACATTGTCTTTTTATCTTCTCCCAGTTTAACCACAAAGACTCCCGTAAATAATGTCTTCTAAAATAACCCTGTGTTTTAGTTCCCTTATACCATAAAAAAGCATGCCAACCCAACAGCAAATCATGCCCTTCTAATGTCAACAATCTATGCTTTCTTAATGTTATCCATTCTTTGACCCACATCAAACTTGCAGCTTGATAATACAATTCCCAATTAGGCAGGCCAAAACCTCCTCTAATTCTAGCGTCTTGCAAAAGCTTTAGCTTTATTCTCGCTTTTTTACCTTGCCATATAAACTTCAACATGATTTTATTTAAATCTTCAAAATAGTCTTTTCCAAGCCTAATTGGTATTGTTTGGAACAGAAATAGAATTCTGGGTAAAATATTCATCTTGATTGTTGAAATTCTCCCAATTAATGACAATTGCAAGTTTTCCCACTTCTTCTGTTTGAGTTTAATATAATTATTCTCTTTTAATGTGCTATATCTTGCTGTCAAATATATCCCCAGATACTTAACCTTATTTGTAACTTGGATTTTCAAAAGATCTGCCAGTTCTTCTCTCTGTCTCAATAGCATGTTCTTTGTCAAAATCTTTGTTTTATCTGTATTTATTTTCAAACCAGTCATATCACCATATGTCTCTATCTTTTCCAATAACCTTGGAGCTGTTTCTAACGGGTCTTCCAGAATAAAAGCTAAATCATCAGCAAAAGCTTGTAGTTTAAATTCTTCCTTCTTAATTTTCATTCCTTTTATGCTTTTATCATCCCTAATATTTCTATTCAACACTTCCAAAGTCAACACAAATAGCAAAGGAGATAGGGGACATCCTTGTCTTGTGCCTTTTCTTGTATTAATAAAGTCTGTAAGTTCTCCCTTCATCATTACCTTTGCTGTCTGTTTATTGTATATGGCTTCTATTGCTTGAATAAATTTTTTGGGAAAAACCCATCTATTCCAATAGTAATAATATTAAATCTCCAGTTCACGTTGTCAAATGCCTTTTGAGCATCTAGGAATATCAAAGCCATTTGCTTTTCAGGATGAGCCTCATAGTATTCCAAAGTATCCAAGATTACTCTCATATTGTCTCTGATTTGTCTCTTTGGCAGAAATCCATTTTGATCTGGATGAATAAAATTATTTAAATATTTTTAAGTCTTTCTGCTAAAATTGAAACAAAGATTTTATAGTCTGCATTCAATAAGGAAATAGGTCTATAGTTCTTAATTTGCAGTGGGTCAGCCTCTTCTTTTGGAATAAGTGTAATATAAGCCTCTGACCATGTTTTGGGTATCATCTTCTTTAACATAACTTCATTCATAACTTCTAACAATGGGATGCTCAATGATTCTTGAAATGTTTTATAGAATTCTGCCGGAAGCCCATCTGGACCCAGTGCTTTCCCATTATTTTGTTTCTTAAATGCTTCATTTAATTCCATCATTGTTATATTGCTTTCTAGCACTTCTTCAGTCTGTTTAGGTATCTTCGGTAAGTTAGCATTCTGTAGATACTGTTTGACTTTTTCCTCATCAATATTCTCTTGTTTATATAGTTGCCCATAAAAATCTCGAATAATTTCCTTTTTCTCCTTATTACCATAACAAACTTGGCCTTGATCATCTATTAGCTTCAATATTTTTCTTGATTCCTTCTCCTTTCTCAATTTATATGCTAGCCATCTACCTGGTTTATTTGTATCTTCAAAGTAATTCTGTTTAGAATTTCTGATTTTCTGTGCCAATTCTTCTTTCTCTATTAATTCCATTTTATGTTTAATTACATCCAGCTTCAATTTAATATCTTTTTTCTGTGGCATTTTCTGTAATTCTTTTTCAAGTCTTTTATACTCATCTTCCAAGGCCTTAGAAGCTTGCCTTTTCCTAATATTCTTTTTTCTTGTATAATCTATTATCAGACCTCTAGCATATGCCTTCATTGTATCCCAAACATTCTGTGTTGAAGTATCTTCTTTTTTATTTTCTCTGAAGAAAAAAGCCAATTCCTTCTCCATCCATTGTATAAAATCTTTCTCCTTTAAGATAGTATTATTTAATGTCCATCTCGATCTTTTTTTTGTCCCTTCCATTTAATTGTCATTGGGCTATGATCTGCCCAAGTACTTGTTTCAATATTTGTTTCTTGAATATTGGCTATTAATTCTGTTGAGATCCAAATCATATCTAATCTGGACTGCGGTATCTGCTATCCCGCATCTGATGGGCGGCTCATGAAAGGGAGCGAAGGAGAGAGAAACGACAGGAAGCGAGGTTTCCTCGGGATGAGCGCGCGCCGAATGTCTTGGCACACGCTCTTTTATTGTGCTTTTTTACAAGAAAATGATTTAATCAAAACTCAAGTCAAACATGATAATCTCATCAGGATGTGCATGTTTACAAAGCTGCATACCGGACAGATCATTTACAGTGTGGATAAGCTTATTAACAACCGTCTAGCTCCTTGTCCCTTGTACGTGCCTCGCAAAGATCACTGAAGAGACAGAAGTTAATGATTACACGTGAATGATACAATGTTGCAAACACATGAATGATACATAGTTGCAATGATACATAGTTGCAATGATACATAGTTGCAATGATACATAGTTACAACATCTCTGTTTTTATTATTTATGACGAGTCTTCTTCCTCATCCGAGAAGACAGGAACCATTTTTATGAAATGTTCGCCGTCCCCGTCATCTAGGCAAGAGTGCGACCCGTCAGCGTCAGGGTTGTCCAAGGAGCGGTAACTCAGCAATGACATTTTTTCATCCGGTGTTGAGGATATAACATGAGCTTGCAATAACACATTAACATCAGCAGCTATGGAGGATAATTGATTTTTTAAAAAATTGCAATATTCTATTAAAACAACAAGGTCCTATAATACATATCAATATAATGATTATTAATGATCCTGCCAATGCAGTTAAAAAGATTGTAAACCATGGCAAAATAGAAAACAAAACCTTGATACCAATTATACATGTTTAACCTTTCTTTTTCTCTATCTTTCAAGCGTATTTCTAATTCTTTCATAGAATCCAACACGACCCCCCTGCTATCGGCATAAAAACAACATTCTTCTTTAAGCGCAGCACACAATCCCCCTTGTTTTAAAAAATAACAGATCTAAGCCTCTACGATTTTGCAAGAGGGGGTATTCCATGGGTACCTGTAGGGATATAAAATCATCAGAGTTATACACACAAGCCATACTTGAATGCAAAATGATTTGGATTTAACAATTTCATCCCCGTGGACACATGCCATGAGACCGGTGGAACAAGTCCAAACAAAATTATTGCCAGGGATAAAATACATTCCTTTCAGGCGTGATGTTAAAGTTCCTCCTGAAGTGGTGTAGATTGCAGGATATCCCCTGGTTGTGTGGGTGCGTCTGCCAAATCGAATTGAAGTGGTGGGTAGAAGTCTTCTATGCGAGAAAAATTGGTTGTAGAACTTAAATGAACTCCTTGAAAGTCAGTTATAGTCCAAGCAATATTATCTCTTCTATGAGGCTTCTGCGGATCGTCATGGACAGTTCTTTTGAAGCGTCGTTTGTTGACAGGATCAAAGTTCGGGTATATAAAAACATCACAAGCAGGAGAGAGGGCTATGGACAAGTTAGTTGTAGAACATTTGCGAAATGAGGAGGGAATGCAATTAGTAGAAAAAGGATAATAATTACAATAATGACAATGAATATTAATTTGGTCATTCATCAAGGATGTTAGTTGGGGTGGGGGAACCCATAATACAATAGAAGGACATCTAGGTCCCCCTATGTTTAGATTGAATAGAGGAAAAGATTTTAAGGTTCCTTTCCATAGGAAGAGTAAAGAAGGAACAAAAGAGCGAGTGGTAAAGTGTTCTTTAAACAAAACAGAAGTGACAGAGTGAAAACTACGGGTAGCATTTTCATGACATACCCACATGGAATAAGTATAATAGCCTTCTGTTAATGAAATGGTTTTAACACGAATAGTCTTTTGACAGGAAGCATAGGTTTTGTTGAAGTAAGATAGAAATTGCAAAGAAGATATAGGCAAGAATATCAGGAAGAGTTTTAAGATACAGATGTAGCGGAGAAATTCCCATGATAGGGTCTAACCCCCCTACCAGGGATCCAGCAAGTGGTTTTGTCTGGCAGTAAGATCGCAGCGTAGCCTCGTCCCCAAGTGAGAAGCTCAGCGGGACCCTGCCAGGCGGGATCTGGCAATCTGCGATAATATACCAGAGGTCTGTTAGGCGGGGGTGAGGGGGAGGAAAAATGATGTGAAGCAGCAGAAGTGGGAGGAATGCCAGTCAGATTAAGCAAGTTTAAAGTGTAAAGACAAATGTTAAGAGAACTTTGCAATGCTGGGAGGTTCGGGGGTTTTTCCCGCAACGAATATCGATCAAGAGCACGTTTCAGCGATAAGTTCGCCTGTTCCACAATAGCCTTCCCCTGGCTGTTGTAGGGAATCCCAAACTTGTGGGTTACATCCCATCTGTTACAGAAGTCCTGGAAAGCAGAACTTGTATAGGCAGGTCCATTGTCAGTTTTGATTTCTTTTGGATGTCCCAGCGAGGCGAAGGTACAAATTGAATGATTGATGACATGTTTTACAGTTTCTCCCCTTTGAGGGGTGGCCAGAATAAACCCTGAATATGTATCTATGGAAACGTGCAAATATTTCCAAGGGGCAAAAGGTGGATACTTAGTTACATCCATTTGCCAAATTTCACAAGCTTTTAATCCTCTAGGATTTACTCCTATGGGAATGGAATGTCCTTGCTTACTACATGTGGGGCATTGTTGAATAATGGCAGCAGCTTCTGCCTGAGTTAGAGAAAATTGAAAAGTTATCATAACTTGGCGGGGGAGATTCAAACACACTCCCTGCTTCTATTTTATAATGGACTTTTAAAGCCTCCATAATTTTCCTCCAAGTGACCAAAATGCCAATAGGTGCACGAGGAGGACTATGGAGATGTTCACCAATTTTTTGCCAAGTGGAAATTTTTAAGGACCCTTCCTCTGAATAATTAGGACAATGTTGCCACACATAAGCCAATAATGTAGCAATAGGTTTCTTTTTTACAGGCGAGCCCTTTAAATTAGCAGAATATTTAGAAGAAGAAGCGACTAACTCCCTCAATTCCTTCAGATGCTGCGTCTGTTGTTGAGAAAAGTTTCCACCCATACTTACGAAAGTCGAGACCATGTTTCAGATCCGATGATGTGCAATTCGCTTCAGGCCTGGCGATGCACAGCTCCCATCGAGCTGATAAGATATGGGCGCGTCGCAACGTATCCCCCTTAGGGAATCACGTCGGGGTCACCAGAATGCGGTATCTGCTATCCCGCATCTGATGGGCGGCTCATGAAAGGGAGCGAAGGAGAGAGAAACGACAGGAAGCAAGGTTTCCTCGGGATGAGCGCGCCCTAAATGTCTTGGCACACGCTCTTTTATTGTGCTTTTTTACAAGAAAATGATTTAATCAAAGCTCAAGTCAAACATGATAATCTCATCAGGATGTGCATGTTTACAAAGCTGCATACCGGACAGATCATTTACAGTGTGGATAAGCTTATTAACAACCGTCTAGCTCCTTGTCCCTTGTACGTGCCTTGCAAAGGTCACTGAAGAGACAGAAGTTAATGATTACACGTGAATGATACAATGTTGCAAACACATGAATGATACATAGTTGCAATGATACATAGTTACAACATTGGACCATGATAAATGTCTATTTGAATAAAAAGTATATTGTTTTGCTTTAACATTTCTTTCTCTCCAAACATCTTTTAAAGTTAGTTCGTCTTTCATTTTAAAAAAAGATTTAGGGAGAGCCTTTCTATTTTGCTTTGTTGTTGTTGCTATGTAGTCCAATTTATTGTCCACAATTCCATTAAAGTCTCCCATCATAATAATATTGAAATAGTCCAGTCCAATTATTTTCATGTGTACCTTTTTATAAAACTCTTCTTGTTTATCATTTGGAGCATAAATTGCAATCAAGAGTATTTTTATATTATTGTCCATTATTTGCACCATTAATACTCTTCCGTCTTCATCCGTGTAGATCAGTTTTGCTGGAATAGCCTCTTTAATGTATAGAACCACTCCTCTTTTCTTACATTGAGTCAAAGAAGTAAATATTTTCCCCAATTTTGGCTGTACTAACAATTGTTCATGTTGTTTTTTAATATGAACTTCTTGTAGACAAACATTTTTTATTAGATTTATGTACTGGCATTGGCCATTGTTTGGATAGTCATAACACATATATAATAAATTATTCTTACCGAATCTTCAGCCCATATGATAAGAGAAGCCCTTTAAACACATGTGCAAACAGGGCAGTACTTGTAACTATTCTTTTGTGAAGTGTTAAGTTCTGCGCATGGGCACAAGGAATGGAGACGAGACGGTGAACAGTGAACTTCAACTCTTTATTAATCATTCTGAACAGAGCAAAACCCTAGGGCAACAGCAGCCCTTTTACAGGCAAGCTGCTGCTCTAATAACTAATAAGAGACGTGGAGTGTTAACCCCCTTAACCAATGAGAGTGACTCGTTAACAGCCAATCAGATTCTCCTGAATGGACCAATCCGATATCGCTATTATCAGCCAATCAGAAGTGCAGGGCTAGAACCCTGCTATTTTCAAAAGCTTTTGATAAACTTTATTTAAGTGTTTCATTAGTTCATAACATGAAGAATGAGGGGTTTTCCGGTTCCGCATGGCTTCGGTGGCAGCAGGAATTCGCGACTGTTCGCAATTCCTACTGCGCTTTCTGCCGAGGTACCCCCAATCTAAACGGGTCAGGGGGATATGGCTGCCCTGTAGGGACAGCCGAAGAGAGAGGGGAGCTGGACAGGGGGTTGGGGGTGTCGCAGACCCCCTCCTCATCTGGAAAACCCCCTTTTTCCCAAGTTGGTGGAGCGGCGGTCAGTAATGGCCGCCACAAAGAAGCCTGCAACCGGGTAAGATCATGCTGGAGGAAGCAAGAAAAGTGAAAGTGCTGGCTGAGCCGGGTCAATCAACATCTTTTAAACTCGCTGGAACTGAACTGTCTGAATTGCTGGAGGATACATTGTATCCCTAAGAAGAGCGGAAAGCGGCGGAGAAGCTCTTAAAGGGAACTTTTTTTTTTCTTCACTCTCCCACCCCATAGAAACAGCAGATGAAGACTTGAAATTTATTTGGGCACTGAAGGTGAACTATTTTGAAAGTTGAAGTCAAGGGATAAAAGACTTCTTGGACATTGGACTTAAAAATTTAAGGAATTGGAAAACCCTTATTAGAGGTATGGATATTTGATCATTTAAAAATTGATGTTGCAAGTGGGAAGGGAGAGGAAAAAAATTGGAGCAGAAGTGGAAAAAGGAGGAGATTGCCTAGAATCCCAAAGAAAGATATATGGTAATTGGACCTCTTTGATTAAACAGTAACCCCAGAAAGAGAAATAGAAGAAGGAAGAAAAGTATTAACTTTTGGAACTTTTTTTGAACTATTTTTGATTAAATACTTGGGTGGTTGTTTTGGGAAAAGTTTCTCTTTTCATGATGGCATCGTTTGTGGATGAACTAAAGAATGAATATCAAAAATATAAAAAGGAAGAACAAGATGGAAAAGATACTTTGGGCACTTTATTTCAATTTTTAGAAATGGCGTTATGTACTTATGAAAATTTGACTACGCAGCAGAATGACTGGGACAAAGAAGAAGAGGAAGGAGAAGCCATCTTTGATGAACAATGGGTTTTTTTGGGGAGGAGGAGAAAGAGGATAAGAAAAAGGGGATTTTAAGGTTTGAAAAAACAACCAAAAAAGAGAAAAATGAGAGGAAAGATGGATGCAACGTTAGAAAGCAATGGAAAGGGAGTAAGAAAAGGGAGGAGGAGAGACAAAGGGGTAAAAAGGGCAAGGAGAAGAATAAAAGAGAGAAAGGGGGGGAGGAGAAGCCTCAATGGTGGGAAGCAAGATCTAAAGAAAAAAAGCTTATTTAGAGACAATGGGTGAAGGATAAAAAAAGGGGGGGATTCTGGAAGGTACATAAGATTGTGTTTTTATATGTGTATTTAGAGTAGAATCTTTCTTATAAAATTTATTGTGTAATTTTAGAATCTACTAAACAGAATCCCAAGATAAATTAAGTGTTATATGAAGTATTTTTAAGTTAGGGCAATGAGTTAAAGGCGTCACTCCAATTAGTGTATAGGAGAAGTATAGTAAAAGAAAAAAGATGAATGGATAGTTGAAATAGAACAGACAAAGAATGTTATTGAAAATGGTAATAATAGGGAAAGATATATAAAGTGAATATGATGTGTAAATTTCGTCTGTGTGAAGAATTTTAACTCTGGATCAAGCAGCTTTCAGAAAAGATGTTTTAAGTTTTGTTATGTTTTCTGCGTTTTGTATGTTGATAAAAGGCAATAAAATTTTAATTAGCAAGAAATAATTTGGATGAAAAGGAGAAGTTGGGATAAGATATGAAGTTAAATAGATAAAGTAAATATTGATAATATAATTTGGAATCATTATGTTCTTATGGTTTTCTTCTTCAATTATTACTTTTTTTTTTTTTTAGAAAAGAATTTATAAGCTGTTATGCCTTGTTTGTTTGTGTACTGTTTTTGTAAAATTAATAAAATTTGTTTAAAAAAAAAAACCTTAAGAATGAGGGTGATATATTTGGACTGAGCATACATACAGAGCTGTTGTTAATTAAAATATTGTTAAATGATATCCTTGATAATGAATGCATTATTCTTTGGCTTTTCAAGTAAAAAAAGTACATAAAGTACATAAATGCAACAAAGAAATGTGTATGGTTCAAAAACCTTACACTGACTACAAATAATTGTTGGCTCCTTTTCACTCAATTGGCAAAACCTTACTGAAAACTGAAATTAGGTGATAAATTCAATACCGGACTCATTTTGACTAATTATCAGTATGATCCTATTCAATAGGGCTGACTCTCAGGTATATATGCATAGGATTGCAGACCAAAAGTATGAACTGAATAACAAGAGAAGCACAAGATTGGAATATAGTAAATTAACTGAAGGAGTACCAAATTTAAAAAAAACAAAACAAATCAAGTGAAAATGGGAATGTGGATCATGAAAACCTGATAATTTGCAAGACAGAGTGCTGTCACACACTGAGTCAATGAAAAAAAAAAAAGAATTGAGACATTAAGATGATAGTAAGAATGAATATACAAAACTAATTCCTTCTCTACCTGTCAAAGAGGTGCATTTGTAGAGATCACACATTCTGATTAACATGGGACTTGTCTATCTAGTATTTGCCAGGATGTTTACCAACAAGTGCCAAGAGGTTTTACTGTATCATAGTTGCCTTTTTTGGCATCATGTGCTAAACTCCCTGCCAACTTATTGGAGGCAACATTCCAGGAAGAAGTTGTCATCAGGGTACGTTAGAAAGGTCTATCCTGCCTTAAGTGAATTAAATTACTCTGAACTATCAATCTAAGTACACTGTTCTTATGCAAAAGTATCGAAAGAATGCAGAATGCGGAGAAGGACTTTTCTGCTTATCCACTCAATATGGTAAGGATTTTAGCAATCAATCAATCAATCAATCAATCAATCAATCAATCAATCAATCAGAGAGCAACCTTCTCAAAGCATGTGAATGGACTGGAATTAGTTGTGGAACAAAATTCCTCTAAACTAAGGCTGCCTTGCAAGATAGTCCAGACAAGAAGCAAACCTAAAAGTACTAGTTCTACTTTATTATATTAAGAGAATCTTGAAAGTTTGAAAATACATTTCTTCTATGTCACCTTTACATCTAGGGCATATGTGTCAAACTCAATCAAATTATGTGATGTCATGTGACATATTATTATGACATAGACATAGGATAACAGAGTTGGAAGGTCATCTAGTCCAACCCCCTACTTGGGCAGGAGAATCTATTCCAAATATTAGCCTCTACCTAGGATCGAACTCACAGCCTCCTGATTGTGAGGCTAGAGTTCCACCTCTAGGCCACCGCACCGCACTATTTTTTATTTATTTATTTTTGTCAATTGCTTACAAGATAATAGATATAAGTAAAAACATAGTTATGAATACATGAATACATATAAAAAAATAAAAAAAAATAAAAGAAACAATAGGACAGGGATGGTAGGCACATTGGTGCGCTTATGCACGCCTCCTACAGACCTCTTAGGAAAGGGGTGAGATCAATAGTAGACAGTCTAAGGTTAAAGTTTTTGGGGTTTGGGGAAGAAACCACAGATTCAGGTAGAGTATTCCAGACATTGATTACTCTGTTGCTGAAGTCGTATTTCCTGCAATCAAGTTTGGTGCGATTAACCTTGAGTTTGTATCTATTGTTTGCTCTTGTGTTGTTATGGTTGAAGCTGAAGTATTCATTGACAGGTAGGACATTGCAATGTATGGTTTATATACTATACTTAGATCAGACTGAAGGCAGAATAGTTCTAGGTTTTCTAGGTCTAGAATTTCGAGTCTTATGGCATAAGGTATTCTGCAACGAGTAGAGGCGTGGAAAACTCTTCTTGTGAAATATTTCTGGACTTTCCCAACTGTGTTAATATCAGATACTGTAATATGGGTTCCAGACTGATGAGCTGTATTTGAGCAAATGTTTTGTATGCTCTAGTTATTAGTGTAACATTACCAGAGAAAAAACTATGTAAGATTAGGTTAACAACTCTTAACAGCTTTTTGGCTATGTAGTTACAGTGGGGTCTAGCACAGGTCATTAGAGATGAGTACTCCAAGATTCTTGACAGAGTTTGGATCATCAACAAGGTCTTGATTATTTAGCCTGTATTTTATTTTCTGATTTTTTTTTTCCAATATGTAAGACAGAGCATTTATTTGTTGAGATTTGAAGTTGCCATTTGTTTGACCATTCTGATACATAGTCAAGGTCTTTTTGAAGGGTAGCAGAATTGTCTGTGGTGTTGAATAGCTTTACATCATCAGCAAAAAGAATGCAGTTGCTCTTGATATGATCACAGAGGTCATTTATGTAGAGTATGAAAAGAGTTGGTCCTAGACCAACTGCCTTGGGGGACACACTGTTGACAGGTACAGAATTTGATAGGTCATTAGAGATGAGTACTCCAAGATCCTTTGCCTTTGAGAAGCTGGAGAAGGTGTGGCCTGCATGTGATGCATCTGGTCTGTGGGCCGAAAGTTTGACACCTCTGATCTAGGGAAACCATTCTAAGGCATTTGCGAGTTCCATTCCTTCTACAATCTAAACTGCTGCTTTTCAGATCTCTCCCTGGCTGTGGCTCATCCCCATTTCTCAAGGTCGTTCCTATATACCATTACAGGTAGACTGCTAATATGGAATGTTTTTGCCATTAATTGAACACTGTTTCCCAGGCCATCTGGGATCCAGAAGTACATTAGTCCCTGCCAAGCATTATGGTTTATTATTCTATGATTTCTCCCATTTCTTATTTTTGCTAGATGACAAACGTGTTTCTATATTTTGTAAATGTTATTGTATGAAGTAAATGTTTTACTGTAAAGTTCAAAGGTATTTATCTTAATGAAAAACAGTACTTAAAATACCAAATATGTGGATTATTTATAAATAATAATAAAATAAAGGCAGATAAATGTCCCAGAAATGTTTTGCGTATTTGTAGCATTGTTATGTGGTGAAGATAATAAAGAATATGTGGATAGATGTCATCTTAAAAATTGATATTACAAGATCATTCTAGTATCCTACAATACTGCTTGAGCTACTTGTAGAAAAGCTCTCTCACCTATGATGGAAATGCATTGATCTGCACACAATCCATAGTACACCAAAATGAAAGAAGGGAGTGATGCTGAAAAACATTTAGCATAGCTGAAATTCTTTGATAGGCATATTAGTCGGTGGAAAAAAGAGCGGCAAGGGAGATCTGGCATATAGAATACACACTCTCTGAAGGTGCTCTGGCAGAGGGATGGGAAAGTGTTTTAGGTTGAAGCCCATGGACAATATGAGGCAGTGGCAGGATACAGTACTAGAAGGAACCCAGAACAACAACAAAAAGAAAAACAGAACAAAAAAACATAGAAATAATGGCAAAATCACCTTCAAGTTTTGGCATTTTTTCTAGCCTGCATAGTTATTCTCAGACATAATCTAAATATATTTTCATATTTATTAATCTGATTAATGGAACATTGAAATTGGATTAGCATGCATAACATCCTGCTTAGTCATCTGCCTCTAGGAGGCAAGTAGAGGATATGAAAAAGTTGAAAGGTGATTCGTATTGTAGCTCCATCTTCTTTCACACCTTTCTTCTCAGTCTTGATAGCTGGAAAGTGATTGCGGAGAAGACAGAAAACAGATTCATGATTAATGGATTATTCTTCCCATAGAGTTGGAAAGGACCTTGGAGACTTTCTAGTCCAACCTCCTTCTTAAGCAGGAAAAATGGAAAAATGGATGTCCCAATTTTTTTCTTAAAACCTCCAGTGATGGAGTTCCCACAATCTTTGAAGGCAAATCATTCCATCAATTAATTGTTGTCACTGTTAGGAAATTTCTCCTTAGTTCTAAGTTGTTTTTCTCCTTGGTTAATTTCCATCCATTGCTTCTTATCCCGTCTTCAGGTGCTTTGGAGAATAGCTTGACTCCGTCTTCTTGGTGGCAGCCCCTCAGATATTGGAAGACTGCTATCATGTCATCCCTGGTCCTTCTTTTCACCACAGAACTAAGGTTGCATCAAAGAGGTTTAATTTCACATAACATTTATTTGAAGAATATTTATTCGAATGACAAAGATGTTTGTTTATCAGGGACAATTCTGATGACATAACTTCACTCAAATACACCAAAGGTAGGCAACCTACAGTCTGTGGACAGTACAGAGTCCACTGCCTGAAAACATCCAGACCATAATCCCCAAAACTCACCCAGTTTGTGGTGGTCCATATCTTCAAGTATTAAGAGCTCTACCTCCTCAATCCAGACCCTGCAGAATATGTTCTTATTTTCTCCTTTGGACATGCCACCTTTTTTTTCCCTAAGAAATTGCCACATTTTTATGCTTGCCCTGAAGACTTCTCCCAAGGGCCAATGCCTTGACCCAAGATAGAGTTGCCTACCACTTACTCACAAATGTTGTTTATGGATCTTTGTGGAAGGTTACCATCCCTGGAATAGACCAGCTCACTTTTCCATGAAGATCCAGTACTTTCAATCATTACCTCTGACAAAGGCTACACTGCGATTTGCACTGGCTATTCTTTCCCACAATTGTTCTTTTGGTATCTTACTAAATTTGTCTTCCATTTTCTTTCTTGGGGTCTCTCCTTATGTTTGTGAATACCTCTAAAAGTTCTTCAGGCCTCTGAGACTGTTTTCAAGGACAAAAGAGGCTGTCCTGTGCACGTTTTTCCTTTCCACTTGCAGAGATTGAGAAAAGAGGCACATAAAACACATTTCTCTCTTTTCTTCTATGTTTACAAGCAAGGAGAATGACTGAATAGAGTTGAATTGTGAGACAACTGTAAATAGAAGACTTCAAGCAGGAACATCATGACAAATATAAGTTACCAATAATAAATGGATGCAGAAAGACTAATTGAAATATCTATTAATAATTCTGTTGGATGTATTATGGCTTTTTCATTGAGTTCCATAATGTAGAAATAGTTTGTTATCAGTAATCACTTGGTGTGGAAATGTAGGATTCTTATTTCAGTGGAACAAGGAGTATATATAAACATACATTACCTTGGGAAATGCTCATCAAGTTCAGCACTCAGGTTTCATCGATGGGGCATTGGAGGTCTCTTCCCATAACATTTTGTGGTAGTTTCCTTAGCCATAAAAGACTAAATTCAAAGATATTCAGGAAATAGGTCTTGTGGATGTCATTATACATTGTTTTTATAATTGGCTTAGTGCTAAAACTATCCTTAGTTTTCTATGAAGTGAATGAGTTGAATCTTCCTCCAAAAATAGAGTAGAGATCTTCAAATTTCTAGGTTTTATCATACCACAAGACCTAAAATGGACACCTAACATCAAAAATGTCATCAAAAAAGCACAGCAAAGAATCTTCTTTCTGCGCCAACTCAGAAACTCAAACTGCCCAAGGAGCTGCTGATACAGTTCTATAGAGAAATGATTGAGTCTGTCATCTGCACCTCTATAACTGTCTGGTTTGGTTCTGCAATCCAACAAGACAGACACAGACTTCAGAGGATAATTAACACTGCAGAAAAAACAGTTACTACCAACCTGCCTTCAATCGAGGACCTGTATACCGCACAAGTCAAAAAGAGGACTGTGAAAATATTTACAGACCCCTCACATCCCGGACATAAACTGTTTCAACTCCTACCCTCAAAACGACACTATAGAGCACTGCACACCAGAACAACTAGACACAAGGACAGTTTTTTCCCGAACGCCATTACTCTGCTAAACAAATAATTCCCTCAACACTGTCCAACTATTTACAAAGTCTGCACTACTATTACTATTAATCTTCTCATCACTCCTTATCACCCATCCCCTCCCACTTGTGACTGTATGACTGTAACTTTGTCACTTGTATCCTTACAATTTATATTGACTGTTTCCTAGTATAATTTGATTGCTTATTGTACCTTATGACTATTATTAAGTGTTGTACCTTATGATTCTTGACTTGTTGTAACTATGTATCATTCATGTGTTTGCAACTATGTATCATTGCAACTATGTATCATTCAAGCGTTTGCAACATTGTATCATTCACGTGTAATCATTAACTTCTGTCTCTTCAGTGACCTTTGCAAGGCACGTACAAGAGACAAGGAGATAGACGTTTGTTAATAAGCTTATCCACTTTGTAAATAATCTGTCCGGTATGCAGCTTTGTAAACATGCACATCCTGATGAGATTAACATGTTTGACTTGAGCTTTTTAATTAAATCATTTTCTTGTAAAAAAGCACAATAAAAGAGCGTGTGCCAAGACATTCGGGGCGCGCTCATCAAGAGGAAACTTCGCTTCCTGTCGTTTCTCTTCCCTTCGCTCCCTTTCATGAGCCGCCCATCAGATGCGGGATGGCAGATACCGCATTCTGGTGACCCCGACGTGATTCCCTAAGGGGGATACGCAGCGACGCTCCCATATCTTATCAGCTCGATGGGAGCTGTCCATCGCCAGGCCTGAAGCGAATTGCACGTCATCGGATCTGAAACATGGTCTCGACTTTTCGTAAGTATGGGTGGAAACTTTTCTCAACAGCAGACGCAGCATCTGAAGGAATTGAGGGAGTTAGTCGCTTCTTCTTCTAAATACTCTGCTAATTTAAAGGGCTCTCCTGTAAAAAAGAAACCTATTGCTACATTATTGGCTTATGTGTGGCAACATTGTCCTAATTATTCAGAGGAAGGGTCCTTAAAAATTTCCAATTGGCAAAAAATTGGTGAACATCTCCATAGTCCTCCTCGTGCACCTATTGGCATTTTGGTCACTTGGAGGAAAATTATGGAGGCTTTAAAAGTCCATTATAAAATAGAAGCAGGGAGTGTGTTTGAATCTCCCCTGCCAAGTTATGATAACTTTTCAATTTGCTCTAACTCAGGCAGAAGCCATATTTCAACAATGCCCCACATGTAGTAAGCAAGGACATTCCATTCCCATAGGAGTAAATCCTAGAGGATTAAAAGCTTGTGAAATTTGGCAAATGGATGTAACTCAGTATCCACCTTTTGCCCCTTGGAAATATTTGCACGTTTCAATAGATACATATTCAGGGTTTATTCTGGCTACTCCTCAAAGGGGAGAAACTGTAAAACATGTCATCAATCATTCAATTCGTACCTTTGCCTCGCTGGGACGTCCAAAAGAAATCAAAACAGACAATGGATCTGCCTATACAAGTTCTGCTTTCCAGGACTTCTGTAACAGATGGGTTGTAACCCACAAGTTTGGGATTCCCTACAACAGCCAGGGGCAGGCTATTGTGGAACGAGCGAACTTATCTCTGAAACGTGCTCTTGATCGATATTCGTTGCGGGAAAAACCCCCGAACCTCCCAGCATTGCAAAATTCTCTTAACATTTGTCTTTACACTTTAAACTTTCTTAATCTGACTGGCATTCCTCCCACTTCTGCTGCTTTGCGTCATTTTTCCTCCCCCTCACCCCCGCCTAACAGACCTCTGGTATATTATCGCAGATTGCCAGATCCTGCCTGGCAGGGTCCCGCTGAGCTTCTCACTTGGGGACGAGGCTACGCTGCGATCTTACTGCCAGAAAAAACCACTTGCTGGGTCCCTGGTCGGGCAGTAAGACCCTATCATGGGAATTCCTCTGCTACATCTGCATCTTAAAACTCTTCCTGATATTCTTGCCTATATCTTCTTTGCAATTTCTACCTTACTTCAACAAAACCTATGCTTCCTGTCAAAAGACTATTCGTGTTAAAATCGTTTCATTAACAGAAGGCTATTATACTTGCTCCATGTGGGTACGTCATGAAAATGCTACCCGTAGTTTTCACTCTGTCACTTCTGTTTTATTTAAAGAACACTCTACCACTCGCTCTTTTGTTCCTTCTTTACTCTTCCTATGGAAAGGAACCTTAAAATCTTTTTCCTCTATTCAATCTAAAACATAGGGGGACCTAAATGTCCTTATATTGTATTATGGGTTTCCCCACCCCAACTAACATCCTTGATGAATTACCAAATTAATCTTTATTGTCATTATTGTAATTATTATCCTTTTTCTACTAATTGAATTCCCTCCTCATTTCGCAAATGTTCTACAACTAACTTGTCCATAGCCCTCTCTCCTACTTGTCATGTTTTTATATACCCGAACTCTGATCCTGTCAACAAACGACGCTTCAAAAGAACTGTCCATGACGATCCGCAGAAGCCTCATAGAACAGATAATATTGCTTGGACTATAACTGACTTTCAAGGAGTTCGTTTAAGTTCTACAACCAATTTTTCTCGCATAAAAGACTTCTACCCACCACTTCAATTCGATTTGGCAGACGCACCCACACAACCAGGGGATATCCTGCAATCCACACCACTGCAGAAGGAACTTTAACATCACGCCTGAAAGGAATGTATTTTATCCCTGGCAATAATTTTGTTTGGACTTGTTCCACCGGTTTCATGGCATGTATCCACGGGGATGAAATTGTTAAATCCAAATCATTTTGCATTCAAGTATGGCTTGTGTGTATAACTCTGATGATTTTATATCCCTACAGGTACCCATGGAATACCCCTCTTTTGCAAAATCGTAAAGATTTAGATCTGTTATTTTTTAAAACAAGGGGGATTGTGTGCTATGCTTAAAGAAGAATGTTGTCTTTATGCTGATAGCAAAAGGGGGAGGGGTTGTTTTCTATTTCACCATGGTTTACAACCTTTTTAACTGCATTGGCAGGATCATTAATAATCATTATATTGAGATGTATTATAGGACCTTATTGTTTTAATAGAATATTACAATTTTTAAAAATTAATTATCCTCTGCTGATGTTAATGTGCTATTGCAAGCTCATGTTATATCCTCAACAACGGACAAAAAAATGTCATTGCTGAGTTACCGCTCCTTGGACAACCCTGACGCTGACGGGTCGCACTCTTGCCTAGATGACGGGGATGGCGAACATTTCAGAAAAATGGTTCCTGTCTTCTCGGACGAGGAAGAAGACTCGTCATAAATAATAAAAACAGAGGAGATGTTGTAACTATGTATCATTCATGTGTTTGCAACTATGTATCATTGCAACTATGTATCATTCAAGCGTTTGCAACATTGTATCATTCACGTGTAATCATTAACTTCTGTCTCTTCAGTGACCTTTGCAAGGCACGTACAAGAGACAAGGAGATAGACGTTTGTTAATAATCTTATCCACTTTGTAAATAATCTGTCCGGTATGCAGCTTTGTAAACATGCACATCCTGATGAGATTAACATGTTTGACTTGAGCTTTTTAATTAAATCATTTTCTTGTAAAAAAGCACAATAAAAGAGCGTGTGCCAAGACATTCGGGGCGTGCTCATCAAGAGGAAACTTCGCTTCCTGTCGTTTCTCTTCCCTTCGCTCCCTTTCATGAGCCGCCCATCAGATGCGGGATGGCAGATACCGCATTCTGGTGACCCCGACGTGATTCCCTAAGGGGGATACGCAGCGACGCTCCCATATCTTATCAGCTCGATGGGAGCTGTGCATCGCCAGGCCTGAAGCGAATTGCACGTCATCGGATCTGAAACATGGTCTCGACTTTTCGTAAGTATGGGTGGAAACTTTTCTCAACAGCAGACGCAGCATTGCCACACTTGGCCAATAAAGAATTCTATTCTAAAATCCAGGAGACTAGATCAATAGATAGTTCAGGAATGTGCGTGTGCGTGTAGTATAGTGTAGTGTAGTGTATATATGCAGGAAATAGAAAATGAAAATGGAATAAATGAGTGAAAAATTAACAAAATATGGATTGATCCCATTCACCACAAATCAACAATTTCATCTACTTTTAGTAAATAATTGAAATGAATCTGCCCCCACAGCATATGAACCTGTATTTTAAAATATTTATTTGAATATAGAGCCTAAGCCTAGAAATAACTTTAGTTATATGTTCTTTTTGTTTTTTGGTCTCATTCATTGAAAACCTGGTCTTTTAGGCATAGGTCAGGTCAGGTCTAAGTTCAATATTTAATGGCAAAGCGATTAAAGTGTATGCAACAATTTAAGTAGCTGCTTCAAGCAAGCAGTGATAGTTAAACAGATAGTTAAACAGCCATTGAAAGCAGCCTTGATTTAGAAAGCGTATATGTTTGTGACATACAAGCAAACTTCAGAAAGGAGTGAGAATATATTTAAACACATTCACCATATGTTACTTGGAAAGAAATTCTGTAGAGGTCTTTTATTTTATTGTATTAATGATTAAAATAAGAGAAACTGGACACATAGATGGTTTGGGCTTGATTTTTTTTTTTTTTAGAGAATATTAATATTATTATGATTATAGTGAAACCTTTGATTAGTTTTCCCAGGCTTCCATTACTCCCATTTTTGTTCCAATCTTTATCTTTGCGAAAATAAAAGTGACCACTTATTGAAGGTTTTTCTGGCATGATTTCTACAATATTTCTTCTAAATTTGGAATCAGAACAAGTAAGTGGAACAGTGTGAACTGTGAAACCCTCCCCCCAGACTTAATTATTATTTTGTTTTATTACAAAGAACATTTAAATAATCTAAACATCTTTTTTGGATTACATTGGTCTTCAGAGCCTGGAATTGCAACCGCAAAAGTACATGCCTCACTGCTTATTTCTCTTTTTCAGAGACAGTGTGAAAATGTATATTTCTCACCAGTACACTTTAGACCATTATCCAAATCAGCTCTAAGAGTCCCTGCTGTGTATTTCAACTATGCTTTATTTACAGTCATTGGCTCTTATTCAATGCCAACTGGAGACAGGCATCCTCCCTCACAGGGACAAGTGACCTTCTCTACCCAAGCATGCAAATATTACACTCAGTCACTTAAAGGAGTTACAGTCCTCATAAGTATCTTAAACATAAATAGAGAATTATCACTGGAAAGTCCCATAGTAAAAAATAAATCTTCTAAAATTCAAAAGACTCCTGTCTCTGATGGATAGAATAAATGAAGTCTTATTAATAGACAGAGTTATATAGGAAATGATAATTATATGAAAAGAGTCTTATTGAAAGATGGAGAATACAGGTAGTCCTTGACTTACAATAGTTCTTTTAGTGACAACAGCACTAAAAAAAGTGATTGTGATGACCTGGGGCATGGCACAAAGACAACACAATTACATAAGTAAGAAGAGTCCCTTTAATACCTCCAACTTTGCCTCCAATGTCCAGGTTACTTTCAGCTGGAAAAAAAACCTCTCCCAAGAACAGTCTTTAAGTGGAGGAAATTCAGTCCAAAAACAAAATCCATACAAACTGTAAATAAAAATCCACACAAACCATGCTGCAGTAATTAACTTGACAGGACAGGATAAGGAATTCCAGACTTGGAAGTCCAGCAAAACACAAACAGTTGGCAAGACACCAGGAACCCAGATAAGCCTCGATAATAACAGATAATTCACGATTTGCTTCCAACAAGTTGCTGTGCACAATCTCCCTTTTTAAACATTGTGTTCCCAGCTGCAGCTAATGAAGGGAATCAGGGCCCTTTCCTCCCCTGTAAGCCATGCAACTCACGTTGCTCCCTTCTCCGTTCTTCCCTGCATGCCCTAGGATGAAGGGGGGATGGACCTGGATCTTCTTCTGAATTCCCTCTGTCTTGCTCTACCTCTCTTCTGCTCTGCCCAGCTGGACTTTGCCCTTCCCAAGTTTCTTCCACAGCCAGCAAAGCCACACTCCCACTCCCTGTCAACTGCTCAGCCTCCCCTCAGAATCAGATTCTGATGGGGCATTTATGATCATTTTTCATACTTAGGACCATAGCAGTATCCCTATGATCACACAATCAAAATTCAGATGCTTGGCAAATGACTCATATTTATGACAGCTGCAGTATCCCAAGAGTCATGTGATCATTTTTTGTGACTTTCTGATAAGCAAAGTCAATGAGTAAGCCAGAGTCACTTAAAACCATGTTACTAACTTAACAACTGTGGCAAAAAAAGGACAAAACTTAGCAACAGAAATTTTGGGCTCAATTGAGGTGGTAAGTCAAGGACTACATATAAAACAATCCTCGGCTCAACTTATGGGCAATAGTTGAATGAATCTACTAAGACTCATGAAGGCTCAGCTTAATAAACTAAAGATTACCACAGTGGCTGTCTCAGGTTCTGCATTGGATAGGTAGTCCTCTACTTACAACAGTTCATTTACTGACTGTTTGAAGTTACAATGGCATTGCAAAGAAGTGACTTATGACCATTTTTCACAATTAACAACCATTGCAGCATTCCCATGGTCACATGATTAAAATCCAAATGTTTCTCCATTATACCCATTCATCTACAAATTTATGTGATCAGGTAAACTGAAATGTTTTAAGAGAATAACAGAATAGGAAGGTACTCTTCTAGACCAACTTGCTACACAAGCAGGAGACCTGTGCCATTCCTGACAAGTGGCTGTCCAGCCTCTTCTTAAAAGCTTCCAATGATGGAATACCCACAACTTCCGAAAGCAAGCCATTTCACTGGTTAATTGTTCTCACTGTCAGGAAATTCCTCCTCACCTTTCCCATGTTAGTTCTCTCTTTGATTAATTTCCATCCATTGCTTCTTGTTTTGCCTTCTGGTGCTTTGGAAAAGAGTTTGACACCCCACCTCTTCTTTGTAGCAGCCTCTCAAATACTAGAACACTGCTATCATGTCATCTAGTCCTTCTTTTCACTAGACTTGATGTAAATATGTGATAACAGGAAAGCACTCAAAGTGGCAGGTGATCAGGTTCTGCACACATTAATATTTTTCCTTTTTACATTTTGTCCGGGCATGTATAAGATAAACAGGATTTCATTTTTCCACTTAGCAGTCTGTAATTCTCCTTATCTGACTTTTAGCACTGAATTTATTCTCTGCTAGCTCTCCTCGGTGGTTGATTCTGTTTCTATGCTTGGCTGGTTTGTATGATCTACCTTTGTCTTTGGCCTCTTTAGGTGTGAAACCTGTGCAAGTAAATGTCTGCTGTCTTCTGTTGTGCGCCTTCCAATTGATACTTGGGATTAATAGGTAAGGTTCTGAATCTCTCCATAATTGGGTGCCTGAATGGTAGTGTGGTCATTTCTGACCCCACTGTTGTTGAAGAATTGCTGAATTATTTTCTTTGATTAATGGTAACAACCAGACTATCAAAGTTGTTCACTAGCTTTGTAGGCAGCAAAATATATTAAAATACTTCAATACAATTCCTCAGTTTAAACATATTCTATTAAAAATTACAGATATTCTATGCAAAGCATTTCCTGATGATATAACTGAAATATAAGAAGCCAGGAAAAATGCAGACCATTAGAAGTTGATTATGCAATAAAAGATAGGACATTCGTACTCACATACTTTGGCTACCCGAAATTAAATAAATAGACATAAAACTCTGCCTATGACAATTTCCCAAGAAGTTATTCTGCTCTGAGAAAATACAAAAGCACCAAATTGAATAAAAATTGGTGGAGGCAAATGTAAAAGAATGTCTATGGCTGGCACTAGCTATGATAAAGGGATGTATTTTAGGGTTTGCGAGCCAGTCAATGTGAATTCATTAGCACTTTTCAAGTGTGTGTAGCAAATTGGCAGTATTACCATGGATGCTGGGAGCATGTCTGCTATTCTTACACAATTTTATGTCTTTTCTATGCGAGGTTTTTTTTTTCCTGGCTCTCCTTCTTTATTTAAAATATTTCTGTACCACCTGTTGTGTTTTTCATCTCTAGGCAGTATACATTATTTAAATATTTCAAATACAACTTGAAATACAATAAATGCATAAAATAATTATATGTATATATGCATGTGTGTATGTATATATACATACATACGTACATACATACATATATATATATATATATGGATCTTTGGTTATTCGGGTTTTCTCCCGCATAAGATTGGAAGTATCTAGGCAACGTTTCGATGAAGTCTCATTCATCATCTTCAGGCTTGGTCTTCAGCTCTGTGCTTCTCAGAGTGATGTGAGCTTGCAGCTGCTTCTTCCTTTTAACTGCTAGTGGGGGTGTGACTTGATTGGGTGGGGGCTTGGCTGTGTTCTGATTGGCTGGAGGTGTGTTCTGTTCAGGTGGGGGCTTGGTTGTGCTCAGGTTAGTCTTAGTTGCTGGGAGATTTGAGCTGGTGAGCTGTGATCTTGCTGTTTGGCTTCGAGTTCGTGGTCGTGCTGCATCTTCATGGTGGGGGTCAGTTCGCTTCATGTATGGCTCAGAGGGGTTTGAAGTGGGTAGTGATGCAGCTGCAGTGCGGCTTCTGGTCCGTGGTCGTGTCTCATCTTCTGTGTAGGTGTGAGTCTGCTTTCTACGTGGAAGTGTGGTGGTGGCATCTTGTGTGGCTCTCAGGGGTGTGGCTCTGGTGTCATTCTTCATGTTAGGGACTCGTCTGTTCATGAGGGCGGGTTTCCAAATGGCTGGTAGGCGGGAGGTATCATCTCGTTTATTTATGCTGTGTGGACATTTTTCTATCTCTATGGCTTCTCTGATTATTCTGCTGCTGAAGTGTTTGGTTTTGGCGATAGTTCTGGTATTTTTAAAGTCAATCTCATGTCCTGTGGCTTTGAGGTGTTGGACCAGGGAAGAGGTCGGTTCTTCCTTTTTGATTGAGTGCTTATGTTCTTCAATACGTGCACTTATTCTTCTGTTAGTTTGTCCAATGTATGTAGTGGGGCAGGCAGTGCAAGGGATTTCGTATACTCTTTGATTTTCTAACTCGATTTTGTCCTTAGGGTTTCTTAGAATGGTGGATATCTTTCTGTTTGTGCAGAATGCTGTCTTAATGTAGTGTTTTTGGAGGATCTTGCTGATTTTGTCTGAAGTGCCTTTTATATATGGGAGGAGGGCTTTGCCATTCTCTTGTTCTCTGTCTTGGATTTTGGTTGGGATTTCTTTTTGGATTAGGTGGGGATCTTCTTTCTTTGGAATCCATTGGCTGTCAGCACGCCGGTGAGAGTGTGTAGTTCGGTCTCTAGGTGTTGTTCGTCAGCTAAGCATTTTGTTCTGGAGATGAGTGTCTTGGCTACAGAATTGATCTGTGTTGGGTGGTGGTGTGAGAGTGCGTGTAGATAGCAGTTTGTATGTGTTTTCTTCTGGTAGATGGTGTGTCCTAGGGAGCCATTGGATTTTTTGTATACCAAGACATCTAGGAAGTTAGCTTCTATTTTGGTTGTTAGCTTCTGTTTCCATGGTGAATTGTATTTTGGTTGTTAGCTTCTGTTTCCATGGTTAATTGTATTTTGGGATGTAGGCTGTTGAGGTGTGTGAGGAAGTTGTTCAGTTTTTCTTTCCCGTGCGGCCAGATTATGAAGGTGTCATCTATGTATCTGAGCCAGAGTTTGGGTTTGTGATCATATTTTTCTAGAGCTTGTGTTTCAAAGTGTTCCATGTAGAGGTTAGCGATGACAGGTGAGAGGGGTGATCCCATGGGTGCTCCTTCTATTTGTTTGTATTTTTGTCTGTTGTAGGTGAAGTATGTATTGGATAGGCAGATGGTTAGTCAGATCTAGGATGTGCTTGGGGGGGTTGTATTTGTTTTGGATGGCTGTCAAGGCTTCTTTTATTGGCACTTGGGTGAAGCGGGATATGACATCGAAGCTCACTAGAAGGTCACTGGGTTGTAAGTTTTGTTTCTTTATGATCTCGATGAACTGGAATAAGTTTCTTATGTGTGAGTTGATGGATTCTGCATAGGGCTGTAGTTGTTTGGCGAGAAATTTGGCTAGGTTTTGTAGAGGTAAGCCTATGGAGCTGACTATTGGTCTAAGTGGGGTTCCTTCTTTGTGTATCTTGGGGAGACCATAAAGATTAGGGCATCTGGATGATTTCTCTCTAGGTATTATTCTTTGCTGGATTTCTTCACTGATGGGGGAGGCTTTTATTTTGGATCTGGTGGTTTTTTCTAGGTAGGTGGTGGGGTCTGTCTTTAGGAGTTTGTATGTGGGGTCTTGGAGTAGGTTGGTTAACTTGGATTGGCAGTCAGATGTGTTCATAACCACTGTCGCGTTGCCCTTGTCTGCTGGTAGGATTATTATGCTGGTGTCTTCTTTCAGGTTAAGTAGTGCAGTTTGTTCTTCTTTGGATAAGTTGCTTTTGGGTGGTTTGCTAGTGCAGAGAATGTTGGTGATTTCAAGTCTGATTCTATTAGAATCATCAGGGTTGGTTTTGGTCAGGCTGGATTCAACTCCGCATATGATGGTTTCTGTGGGTATGTGTTTGGGAGCGACAGCAAAGTTGAATCCTTTAGAAAGGACCTTGGTTTCGGCTTCGGTGAGGATCTTGTCTGAGATGTTGTGCACTGTTTGTTTCATGTGTGGCTGTGAGGGGGGAGGAGTTGGTTTCTGGCATTGTTGTAGTTTTCTGAGTTTGTTGGTGTGTGTGTCTGTCTTGAGGGTGGTCTGTGTTTCGGCTCTCCAGACAGCGAGCTGTTTGGATTTGTCCCAAAGTAAGGGGTGAATCTTGTTGCTGAGTCTGAGGTGAAGTGTAAGGAGATCTTAGTTGATTTGGTCTAGGAGAAATCTTTTTGTGTGAAGTTCATTTCTAATTAGGGCCAATTGTGTTCTTTTTAGGATGCGTTTGGTGGCTGCTGTGTTGGTGTGGAATTTCAATTGGAAGCTTGTGGGAATTAAATTTTGATCTCAGCAGTTGCATAGGATTGCGAGGTCACATAAAATGGAAGCTCTTTGGACTTCAAGTTTTTCATAAGTCCTGGTCAGATGGTGGGTTTCCTCCCCGTAGAGGTGCAATATTTGTTTTCTGAGGTTCTCGTGGGTATTTGTATGTGGATCTTTGGTTATTCGTGTTTTCTCCTGTGTAAGATTGGAAGTATCTAGGCAACATTTCGATGAAGTCTCATTCATGATCTTCAGGCTTGGTCTTCAGCTCTGTGCTTCTCAGAGTGATGTGAGCTTGCAGCTGCTTCTTCCTTTTAACTGCTAGTGGGGGTGTGACTTGATTGGGTGGGGGCTTGGCTGTGTTCTGATTGGGTGGGGGTGTGTTCTCATTGGTTGGGGGTTTGGCTGTGTTCTGATTGGCTGGAGGCGTGTTCTGTTCAGGTGGGGGCTTGGTTGTGCTCAGGTTAGTCTTAGTTACTGGGGGATTTGAGCTGGTGAGCTGTGATCTTGTTGTTTGGCTTCGAGTTCATGGTCTCCCCAAGATACACAAAGAAGGAACCCCACTTAGACCAATAGTCAGCTCCATAGGCTCACCTCTACAAAACCTAGCCAAATTTCTTGCCAAACAACTACAGCCCTATGCAGAATCCATCAACTCACATGTAAGAAACTCATTCCAGTTCATCGAGATCATAAAGAAACAAAACTTACAACCCAGTGACCTACTAGTGAGCTTTGATGTCATATCCCGCTTCACCCAAGTGCCAATAAAAGAAGCCTTGACAGCCATCCAAAATAAATAAACCCCCCCAAGCACATCCTAGATCTGACCAACCACTGCCTATCCAATACATACTTCACCTACAATGGACAACAATACAAACAAATAGAAGGAGCACTCATGGGATCACCCCTCTCACCTGTCATCACTAACCTCTACATGGAACACTTTAAAACACAAGCTCTAGAAAAATATGATCACAAACCCAAACTCTGGCTCAGATACGTAGATGACACCTTCATAATCTGGCCACACGGGAAAGAAAAACTGAACAACTTCCTCACACACCTCAACAGCCTACACCCCAAAATACAATTCACCATGGAAACAGAAGCTTACAACCAACTTCCCTTCCTAGATGTCTTGGTATACAAAAAATCCAAAGGCTCCCTAGGACACACCATCTACCAGAAGAAAAAATATACAAACCGCTATCTACTGCACTCTCACACCACCGCCCAGCACAGATCAATTCCGTAGCCAAGACACTCATCTCCAGAACAAAATGCTTAGCCGACGAACAACACCTAGAGACCGAACTACGCACTCTCGCCGGTGTGCTGACAGCCAATGAATTCCAAAGAAAGAAGATCACCCACCTAATCCAAAAAGAAACCCCAACCAAAATCCAAGACAGAGAACAAGAGAATGGCAAAGCCCTCCTCCCATATATAAAAGGCACTACAGACAAAATCAGCAAGATCCTCCAAAAACACAACATTAAGACAGCATTCTGCACAAACAGAAAGATATCCACCATCCTAAAAAACCCTAAGGACAAAATCGAGTTAGAAAATGAAAGAGTATATAAAATCCCTTGCACTGCCTGCCCCACCACATACATTGGACAAACTAACAGAAGAATAGGTACATGCATTGAAGAACATAAGAACTCAATCAGAAATTAAGAACAGACCTCTTCCCTGGTCCAACACCTCAAAGCCACAGGACATGAGATTGACTTTAAAAATACCAGAACTATCGCCAAAACCAAACACTTCAGCAGCAGAATAATCAGAGAAGCCATAGAAATAGAAAAATGTCCACACAGCATGAATAAACGAGATGATACCTCCCGCCTACCAGCCATTTGGAAACCCACCCTCATGGACAGATGAATACCTAACATGAAGAATGACACCAGACCCACACCCCTGAGAGCCACACAAGATGCCACTACCACACTTCCACGTAGAAAGCAGACTCACACCCACACAGAAGATGAGACACGACCACAGATCAGAAGCCGCACTGCAGCTGCATCACTACCCCCTTCAAACCCCTCTGAGCCATACATGAAGGGAACTGACCCCCACCATGAAGATGCAGCACAACCACGAACTCGAAGCCAAACAGCAAGATCACAGCTCACCAGCTCAAATCTCCCAGCAACTAAGACTAACCTGAGCACAACCAAGCCCCCACCTGAACAGAACACACCTCCAGCCAATCAGAACACAGCCAAATCCCCAACCAATGAGAACACCCCCCCCACCCAATCAGTACACAGCCAAGCCAGCAGAATCTCATCTGCCATCATCAGGCTTCTGTATAGTGTTCATCTGTGAGTCAGACTTTTACAGTGGTTTCAGATTTAAATTTGGGGCAGCCTATTGCTGTGCCAGAATGGTTTTTTCTTCATCCTGATTGGTTTGGAGTTTTGGTCTGTGTTTATTGGTCTTGGAGTTGGCTGTGTTCTCCTTGATTGATGTTTCTAATATCTTCTGTCTGTTTTTTGGCTCTTTTTGTATCTTGATTGGCTGGCACCATTGTGTTACTTTATGAGAGGCCTTTAGTGCAGCTTGGCTCCAGGTAAATGGACGGCTATCATTAGTTAGGAAGCTGGGTTTCATCTGGGTGCCTGGTTGGGGTGTGTTTGAGCTGGAGGTATCAGGGGGGATCTGTTTGTGCCCAGGTGTTTGCCTGGCTTGTGGTGTGGAGATTTTTTTTTTTTGTGAGTGCAGGCTTCCAAATGATTGACAGTCTGGTGGAATCATCTCTTCTATTCATGCTGTCTGGTCTTTTTTCAATCTCTATGGCTTCTCTGCTGATTCTGTGGCTGGGGTTTTCTATAGTGGCTAGTGTTTTGGTGCCATTGAAGTTGATGCTATGACCTGTGGCTTCCATGTGTTGGACTAGTGAGGAAGTGTGTTTTTTGTGTTCATCCAGGCGGGTACTTATTCTTCTATTGGTCTGTCCAATATATGTGGCAGGACATGATGCACAGGAGACTTCATATATGCCTTGGTTTTCCAGGTCAATTTTATTTTTGGGGTTTCTAAGGATGGCTGCTATTTTTCTGTCTGTTTTGAAGGCTGCCTTGATTTGATGTCTGTGTAGTATCTTACTAATTTTGTCTGTAGTACCTGTTATGTAGGGCAGGACAACTGTTCTATAAGTCTGTTCATCTTCTGGGTCTCTATTATGTCTCAGTGTGTTTTTGTGGATCAAGCTGGTGATTTTGCTTTTGTGGAAGCCGTTGGCTGTCAGTACTTTAGTCAGGGTGCATAGTTCAGTCTTAATGTGTGTCTTATCTGCCAGGCGTTTGGTTCTAGTAATTAGTGTTTTAGCCACGGAGTTTATCTGTGCTGGGTGGTTGTGGGATTGGGCGTTGAGGTCGCGGTTAGTGTGTGTTTTCTTCTGGTATACGGTGTGTCCTAGTGTGCTATCTGTTTTATTGTAGATTAGTACATCTAGGAATGGTAGTTGTTTGTTTGTTTCTGTTTCCATGGTGAACTTGATTTTGGGGTGTGTGCTGTTTCGGTGTGTTAGGAAATTGTTTAGGATTTCTTTTTCATGGGGCCAAATCACAAATGTGTCATTGATGTATCTTAACCATAGTTTGGGTTTGTGGATGGCATTGGCCAGGGCTCTGGACTCTGAATTCTTCCATGAACAGGTTTGCAATGACGGGTGACAGTGGTGATCCCATAGGGGCTCCTTCAATTTGTTTGTATCTTTATCCTTTGTATTTGAAATATGTGTTGGTTAAGCAGTGTTCTGTTAGTTCCATGAGGTGTTTAGCTGGTTGGTATTTATTTTTGATGATTTCAGGGGTCTCTTTTATCGGGACTTGAGTGAATAGTGAAACCACGTTGAAACTTACAAGCAGATCTTCTTGCTCCACATGTAGATCTTTGATCATTTCCAATAAGTGGTATGAGTTTTGTACATGTAACACTGCTGTTTCAGCATGGGGCTGTAGCTGTTTTGCTAAGTGTTTAGCTAGGTTTTGTAGTGGTGCTCCTCTGGAGCTGACTATGGGTCTGAGAGGTATGCCTTCTTTGTGTATTTTTTGGGGGCTGTATAGTTTGGGGCATCTGGAAGATTTTTCTCTTCGGATGATCATCTGTTGGATCTCTTTGCTCATGTGGCTGGTTATAATTTTCTTCTTGGTTAATTTTTCCAGATAAGTGGTTGGATCTGTGTTTATGGGTTTGTATGTGGGATCTTGGAGTAGGTCTGTTAATTTTGTTTCATCGTCTTTTCTGTCCATTACTACTGTGGCATTCCCTTTGTCTGCTGTTTTGTTTGCTGCTTTGTCTGATACAAAAAGAGCCAAAAAACAGACAGAAGGTATTAGAAACACCAATCAAGCAGAACACAGCCAACTCCAAGACCAATAAACACAGACCAAGACTCCAAACCAATCAGGATGAAGAAAAAACCATTCTGGCACAGCAATAGGCTGCCCCAAATTCAAATCTGAAACCACTGTAAAAGTCTGACTCACAGATGAACACTATACAGAAGCCTGATGATGGCAGATGAGATTCTGCTGAAACGTTGCTACAACTTTAAAAGCACAACTATAATGACGTGGGAAAATACCCGAAATAAGCTGAATGCCATATATGTGTGTGTGTGTATATATATATATGTATGTGTGTGTGTGTGTGCGTGTGCGCGCGCGCTTTTAAAGTTGTAGCAATGTTTCGACAGAATCTCATCTGCCATCATCAGACTTCTGTATTGTGTTTGTGTGTGAGTCAGACTTTCACAGCTGTTTCTGTTATAAATTTGGTGCTAGCCTACTGCTGTATTAGAATGGTTTTTTTCTTCATCCTGATTGGTTGGATCTTGGTCTGTGTTGGTCTTGGAGTTTGGAGATGCTTAAATATCTTGGTGATACTTAAATATCTTTTACATTTTGCATGTCTATTTCCACCTTTAAGGTTTTTATTTTTTTATTTTTTCAGTTTTGAATTAATATGTCGACATGTTACAATCAAAAAATTAATTGAAACTGTAATAAGTAAAGACTACTAGAAAATGTATTAGATTTATCATTTATCATGAGCGTAAATTTCAGGAAGAAAAAAGAAATTCTATTTATAGCTTGCTGTTGTTTGAACTATGCTTTAAAAAATCTTTCCGTGGGGTAGAATTAACAGTGTAACAGGTTGAGAAGCATTAAAATGCTTTATGCATATGAAGCATGCACTAAACAAAGTGAAAAAAACTGGATACTCACAAGGCCTTTTTGTTGTTTCCAATAGAGGCCAAATTAGGCAGCTCTTGTTCATCTGGAATATTTGAAAGAAGCTGAGTTTTTAAGATTCTCATCTGTCAGCCGCATCATTTCAGCTGAGAGCTGACAGTACGCAACGGAAATGTTGATAATAAATTTTATTGATAATAAACTTTATTGATAATAAACTTTATTTATCCTACCTCCCACTCCTGCAGAAAATGTTTATCTTTAGGTAGGATTCTTTTGCTGGGTCATTGGTTTCTCTTTATTTATTAGAGCAGAAAATGCATAAATTAGAATAATAAAAAGATGCTTGAAATACTTATAATTAATTTCCAGTAGTTCAGATATTAAAAGAAAAAGAAAGTAGAGACAATGTTATGTTTAGCCAGCATTTCAGGCTCTTCAAGGGACCCTGAGATGCATGCACCAACCAACTCCCACACATGGTGGCAACAACAGCCCCAACTCCCAGTGCCCACTGTTAGCTCTCCCCGTTAGTTCTCTAGCTTTGAATTGCTCTCTCTCTCTTTCCTTTCTCCCTTCCCCCCACAGTGGTAGCACCCTGAGTTGCTTACTTTTCCACGAGTGCCTCCTCCTCCTCCTCCTCCTCAAGCACCTCCTTCTCTGGGTAGGGTGATTCTTAACTAACTGAGCATGCTAAGGCAACTCAAGATGCTCCTGCTGTGGTGGCATTGCCTGCATCTCCGAGACTTCAATGTTGGGACAGGCAGCAAGAGCTGGAAGAGCTGAGAGCTGTGCACAACCATCTCCCTTTCCTTGCCTGTCTGCACATGGGTGTGGCGGGGAAGGGGAAGGAAACAGAGAGAGGCGGGAGCAATTCAAAACTAAAGAAATAATGGGGAGAGCTAACAGTGGATGGTGGGGGAAAGGACTGTTGTTGCCACTACCCATCGTGTGTGGGAGCTGGTTGGCATGTGCATCTCAGGGACCTGACTCCAGGGTCCTTTGAAGAGCTGGGAGGCACAACAACTGTGCAGCCCAGATTAAATGCTTTCAGGGACCATTTCTTCTGCGGCCCACCAAAATTTTTCCATGGCCCACCAGCAGGCTGCACCACTGGTTGGTGACCGCTGATGTATAACATTGCAAAATATCATTAGAATGATACCTAGATTAGACAAATAATATGAAATACTTTAAACTGGCAATAATTTGGTGGTCTACAGGTTACTATAGATTGCTCTAGCTAGAAATTTGAGGCTCTAAAGTCCCAGCTTATTTGGAGGTCATCATGACTGCTTAGATATGGATCCAAGTAAAATCTGTCAATCAGGAAATCTTACAGCAACATAGAATTGTGATTTTTGTTTGTTTTCTTTTATTGATTTCTGGAATGTTCTTTAGATGCTATTCAATTTCACCTGGAACTTACTCCCTTTTTTCTATTAATTTAGCATCAGCCATCTTTTACACTCCAAAACCTTCAAGTATTGCCTCTGGTTAGGGATGGGATGAAAGACAGTGAAAAGGTGATCTCAAAGGAGGAGAATTGCTATTGTTTATACTGCCATTTAATGTGTTTTATGCCAGTCTCTTATTCTCTGTACTGAGAACTTTGCTGGACTCCCATTAGTCTGCATAGAATGAATATCACCATAAAATTAGTGGGTTCAAATGTAAAATGATATTGCAGGAAAAAGAAAGGTCAGTTGCTGATTTGAAGTCGGTTATTAATATGTTGAAAGCTTTGGTTCAGCCTTTTCAGTCTTTTGGGGAAACATCAATGAACATTTTTTCTAACATAGTTTTTATCACTAAGCCAATTTTTTTATTTTTTATTTCTCTTCACGTGGGCAACGTGATTCCAGACTACAATATTTATACACAGTCATAGTTACACTTTCAACTTTCTTAATTAAATCACTTCAAATTATTATCAATTTGACTAAACTTTAGATAAATTTCCTTTTCATATTTCAGTTCATTAATTCAATATCAAAATCATTTGATCTTCACATATATTTTCAATTCTTTATTCCCCATTATTTCCATTTTCAGCTTACCACCTATTTTATGTTACCTTATGTATTGTTATTATCTATAATCAGACCAATATGTAATTAGACTGTCAATGAAAGAAAAAAACAAGTAAAAGTAAAGTAAGATTAATACATTTAGGATCCACATGCTTTATCCCCCCATCTACAATATATCTTATATCTATTCCACAGATATTCATATAACCATTTCATATTTTTTCTTTGTTTCCAAAATTTACCTATATAATTTTTAATAAATTTTCATTCTCCTGCTTTTGATTATAATATAATCAATTTATTATAAATATTTTACATTCCCACATAATCCCTTCTAGTTCATTATATTTTCTATTTTGTCATATCCTTTGTATAATCAATTGTATTTTCTATTTCATGTATACCACAAAGAAAAAAAATAAAATAAAAACAGAGTTAATTTCCCCTTTTACTTCCCTTTGACCAATTCCAACCTATAGCATTTATATAAAAAGATTTTCACCCAAGTCATCATATTCTCTGTTTTCGTACTATCATTTAAATATTCATTAGCATATTCTCTTCGAGTTGCTGTGTTCTTGATTGGGTGGCAACATTGTGTTTTGTGCATTTGAGTTTCTTAGTGTAGCTTGGTTTCTTGTTAATGGCTGATAATTATTTATTAGGAAACTAGGTTTTATTTGGGTAGCTGGCTGGGGCGTGTTTGGGCTGGAGGTATTAGAGGGGGTTTGTTTGTGTCCAGGTGCTTGCCTGGATTGTGGTATAGAGATTTTTTTGTTTGTGAATTCCAGAGGTCATAGCATCGATTTCAGTGGCACCAAAACCCTAGCTACTATAGAAAACCCTGGCTACAGAATCATCAGAGAAGCCATAGAAATTGATAAAAGACCTAATAGTATGAATAGAAGAGATGACTCCACCAGACTATCAATCGTCTGGAAGCCTGTACTCACAAACAAAAACACAGCAACTCGAAGACCAATAAAATCAGACCTAGACTTCCAGCCAATCAAGATGAGGAAAAAACCATTCAAATAAAGCAGAAAGCCAGCACCAAATTCAAACAAAAAATGGCTGCTAAGCCTGACACACAAGATTAAAAAGAGCCCAATACAAAAGCCTGAGGATGGCAGATGAGATTCTGCCGAAACATCGCTATAATAAAAGCACAAATATTAAGATGTGGGAAAATAGCCGAAGAAACCTAAATACCATACATATAAATACCCACGATAACATAAGAAAACAAATATCAGACCTCTTATCTGCCATCATCAGGCTTGTGTATTGGGCTCGTCTGTGTATCAGGCTTTCAGAGCCGTTTCTATTTTAAATTTGGTGCTAGCCTCGTGCTGTGTTAGAATGTTTTTTTCTTCATCCTGATTGGTTGGGAGTCTTGGTCTGTGTTTATTGGTCTTAGAATTTGCTATTTTCTGCTTGATTGGTGTTTCTAATATCGTCTGTCTGTTTTGTAGCATTTTTTGTCTTGATTGGCTGGCAACATTATGTTTTGTGTATTGGGGGCTTGTAGTGTAGCTTGGCTTCGGGTGAATGGCCAGCTATTGTTTATTAGTAAGCTAGGTTTCATCTGGGTGGCTGGTTGGGATGTGTTTGGGCTGGAGGTATCGGAGGGGGGCTAGGTTTTTGCTTGGCTTGTGGTGTGGAGATTTTTTTTTTTTTTGTGAGTGCAGGCTTTCAGATAATTGACAGTCTCAGAATCAGAATCAGAATCAGAATCAGAATACCTTTATTGTCACTATCCACGTGTACAATTTGCATCATACGCATACACAGTGAAATTAAGCGACTCGTCCTTCAGTGCAACATACACACCAGAAATATACATAAAATCTCTAAAAAAATTATGATAAAAGAATAAAAAGAATAAAAGAATAAAAGAATAAAAATACCCTACTGTGCCTGTCCCAGTAGGAATTATTGCACATGCCCGCCAACACAACAACAATAGTGATCATATTGCACAAAATTTGGTGCAGTCATCTCTTCTATTCATGCTTTCTGGTCTTTTTTCAATCTCTATGGCTTTTCTGATAATTCTGTAGCTGGGGTTTTCTATAGTGGCTAGGGTTTTGGTGCCATTAAAGTTGATGCTATGACCTGTGGCTTTCATGTGTTGGACTAGTGAGGAAGTGTGTCCAATACTAGTCCAATACATGAAAGCGAATTGACTTCCCTACTCACATGTCACATTTCTCATAGTTTTAAGTACATTTCAATACTTTTGGGCATGAAGAAAATGAAGTCCTGCTTTCAAAGACTGGGTCTTTGCTTACCTGATGTGCCACTATGGCCTCACTGGTCACCAACAAGCATACCACAAGGGCATAGCTTTAAATTACTTAACTGATGTATTGATCTCCAGCTTAAATACAGCCACCCCTCTCTTCCCATTCTCTGGTCTAGCACAGACTGGCTAGAGACAGCTATGGTTAAGACAGCTATCATTTTCTCACTAGGGCATATGAGGGAGGGGATTATCTTGTTCAAATTACAAATGAAAAATTTCACAGTATTACTTCCTTAATATATATTTTTTCTTCATATCTCTGGATTAGTGTTGTCTAATGCCATTGAGTCATACTGGTGACTGCATATTACAACCCATTAGTAGTGACTTCAGTTTTCTTGGAAGATTTTTGAAGTTTCTTGCAAGAAGAAATAAGGAAAAGGTATCTCAGGGAACATATCTAACTTAGGGCAGAAAGAGGAGTGTGTGTTTTATCATGTGATTTGCTGATAGAGCAGCTATTTTACTGCTATTCTTGCACTTAGCATGCTCCAAATCCAGTTTGTTGTGCTGGGTATAATTATGTAATTCTTACTATCCCGAGTTCATTTGTCTCTACTTCACCTTCTACTGTGCTACAGGTACTTCCTTTGTAGCTTATTCAATAATAACCAAATGGAACACAAAGAAAACAGCAAAGTCAAAAATTGTGCAACAATTTAGGTAACATAGGCATAACACCTAAGAAATGATTTTTCCTGATAGATGTGGGAGTAGGGAGAGCCAATGGTCAATCCAAATGCCCATTGGTCCAAAGGAAGCAATCAGTCTTACATTATATAATTATCATTCCAGGAATGAACAACTCCCCTGATAATTCATTAAATTCCCAAAGCAAGAAATCTTCCATCTGAGGTCTCTAAATTGGTAAATATGGGAAGAAGGAAGTGTCAGAAAGATGTGTCACAAAAAACAGCTGAAATGACCTTTATCAGTAAAGTGAGTTTCAATGCAGTATCCAAAGAAATTTAAAAGAAATTCTCATGTACCCTGAGAACAACGTTGAAAGTCACTTTCCCAGGGGAAACACACCATTGAAAAATCACCAGCACAACACTTAATGTTTGCCATTGCATTCGTTGTGGCTAATAAAGTAGCTTCAGAGATATTTCCATTTTCAAATGTCAAGTTGATTTACTACACAGCACTGTTTGACTATATAAGAACCCAATCTAACATGCAAAATAAGAGTAAAATTAGCCCAGAATAATATTTAATTGTATAGATATTAACAGTTTTCTTTCAAGTGCAAAACTGAGACATGAGAGAGTTAAAGAAGACAATTGGTTTTTGTCCTCTTAGCTTTGGCAGTAACAGCAGAGAATAATTTAACAGTACATAGACTCACAAGGGAGCATGACTTACCAGTGTGCCAAATTGTTACACTTGTATGTTAACTTTCTCTGGTTCCTTTATTGCAAAAGAGAACATCTCATGTATTTACAACATGAACATGGCTAATGCCTTGAAGCCAAGTGAATGCTATTTAGGATGGAAGAGTGATTCTTGGGAATTCCCTGTTGATGAATAAGTAATGGAGATTTGTTTTGCATGAAGTGTTCTGTTCATCAACTATCCTATTGGAAATTACAACTGCACTGAAAAAGTGATTTTATGACCAGTCCATCCATTTATGACTGTTGCAGCATGTCTGCAGTCACATGATCAATATTTGGGTTGTTTGCAATTAGCAAGTGTTTAGGACCATCTCAGTGTCCTGTGGTTACAACTAGCTTTTGACAAGTGGAATCAATGGAAATTAATTAATGTATTGTGCATTGGCTGCATCTGCACATAAAAGAAAGTTTAATCATTGCATTCAATGGTGTGATTATTTTTTTGTACAAAAGAAAAGAAACAAAAACTATAGGAAACTATAAGATCTATAGGAAATGCACATGAAGTAATCATGGAGTGATTTGTGTGTGAGAGATTAAAAAAAGTGGGCAAGGATCTATTTCCTTCTATTGTTTTCGAGCAGATTCTTAATTATTAAACATGACTAAAAGAAAAGAATGATATTTTAAGAATTTAGTGATCTGTTTTATTTCCAGGAGCCAATGCAAACTAGTTTCTTTCTGGTCATAAATCAGAATAATTGTGCTGAGCTAATAATTTTCATAGAAGTAATCAACACACAAATCATATATTTTAAAATGCTGCCTAAGGATTAGCATTCTATGTAATTGTATTTGGAGACAGTGGCCATATTTGGAAAATAGAGTTTTTCCCCCTCATCAACGAAAAGACATATAACTCAAGCAAAATACATCTAAAGTGATTAATGACAAATTCAGCCAAATGAGCTAATTAAAGTAAAAACTAGGAAAAACCTCTAACAACCTTTCTGTCTATTCTGTGTATTTATCCTGAAAATCAAGGTAATTATTCTTTTTTTCAGGCCTTTATTAAATTATATTTATACTGCTCAAAAATAATTTTCCTTGTACACGTTCTCTCCAAGATACTTTTCATGGTAGATAGAAAATATTCAAAATGTAAGACTAGAAATTAATCAGAAATACAATTATGATATCCCACCTATCCTAAAATTTTCTAAAATCTTGAATAACGTGTCAGCATTCATACAAATAATCTTCTCCCTACAAGTTTTAAAAAAATGCCAGATCTGAAGATTTGAGTTTTAAACAATAATTTTACAATACCTTGCCAGTTTTCTACTCATTCAGTATTGCTTGTTAGAAAGAAATGAAATATCTTTTTACATCTTAAACTTTATCAAGAAGCAAGAAAACTGATATTTTAATTTGGAATTTAGCATGGGTTCGAATGGTCAAAAGGTATTAAGAACAATGAAATTAGATTTCAAAACCTAAACAGGCAGTAGATCTCAACAGATGACAAAAACACAGGTTTAATAGGGAGGTCAAAATTTTATTTATTTAATTAGTCAATTAAACACTGTCCAACTCACAATGGTGTACAACTCACAATGGTGACTCTGAGTGACTTACAACATGTAAATATGTCAATTAGGAGGAATGGCATCTCTCTCCAACAGAAGGAAACAGAGACTCACTCACACTGCCTTCTGAGACTCAAACACACACTCCAGAAACACCAGAACAGGAACTAAACAACCCAGGTTTCTGGCTCCATCTTATGGCCATTTTTGGAACCACATCCAATTACACTTTTAGCATTCCCTTAAAGAGACAGTATTAAGTTTATATATTTCCAACCCAAATAACTGTTAGGTGACTTACATTCCTAACACAATATTGTTAGGAATAAGAAGGCTACCTAACGTAGTTTGGGTAAAATAATATATATAAACTATGATAGTGAATTTAAGTGTGTGTCACTTTAAACTGCAAAGCATGTAATTTTGGGTACGGCTGTAAAACCGCCATAAGAGGGAGCAAGAGAACTTGATTGATCACTGACTTACTGAATTACTTGTTGATGATGATGGATTGATAGTTTGATAACTATGTGTTCCCTGCTGCTGAAGGAAGAAAGAAGGTTTGACTTCTTTATATCTCTACTGCAAAGAGATATATTACTGGACTGATATTTGTAAGTTTACTGACCTCATTTTCGACACTGGACTTTGCAACTGAATAATCCCCAGACGGACTGAATTAGTGAATGATATATGGACTGTTTGACTATGCTAAAAATCTTACTGGAATAAACTATTTAACTAGCACAGTGTATCTGTTTTACTGAGTGTAAGCTACAAAAACGTTTATCTCACATTTTTGCCTGCCTGCCTGCCTGCCTGCCTGCCGTGCAGATTCTGCTAAGGTGTATCCCTAACATTCCTTCTGTATGTGTGTATAAGATGCATAACAAAAGGTGTGGACTTGTGTCACCCTGGTGCAGCACTGTTTTTGTCATTCTGCTCCTCTGCAGATATTGCTCACTATAAAGCACTATAAGGGTTTAGGTGAGGCTTGGAGAATTTCAGGTCTACCTAACAATTGTTTTCTTATCAATCCAACTCATTTAGTACTGTATAATGTCAGATTTGGGTACTACATTTTATATTTTATTTCCTCTTACTGGTCTCTTCTTTGCTCATATTTTTTTACCTGAGCTTTCTGTAAGAATTTAACAGTTTTGCTGGTAACTCTAAGTATTTTATACTGATTTCAGAAAGGCACTATTTTATTCTCTCATTAGACAAGAGAGTAGTCCCTGGAATTCAGATTAGAAAAACAACTAGAATTTCTCTTAACTCTTTAATATGGGTGCCAGCAGATCCTGGAACTAGTAAGGGCTCTAGGGGCACATTTCATAAACAGGATTGAAACTCAGGCCTTTTCCCAAAAATGGGACAACTGGAACCAGTAGAGTAATTTGGTGTAGAAAATGTAGGAAGCATTAAGAGTTGTTTCTTTTATTTTCAGTTCTGCTTCACACAGTTGTGTAATTTTATTTTTGGTCACATTTCCTGTCTGTTTATCTGTTTGCTGAGAAACACTTACTGACTTTGATGAATAAAATAAAGTCCTTTACTCATTTTACTTTCTTATCTGGTATATCCTAGTTATGTTGTTAAAACTTCTTGAGGCTAATTATCCTGGTTAAAGAGGAATCCTGTAGCCTTTTGTTTAAAATTTTGTTTAAAAGTATAGGAACAGGATCTCCTGTTCCTCTGCAATCAGATTCCAGAAAATAGGGAATGGATTTCTTTTTCTACAAATATATTTTTCCATTACAATGTCTATGTGCTTGGATTATTTTTCATTAAAGGTGCTCTAGTCTTTCATATTTCTTTGACTAGTGTGCCCTCAAAGGAATATGGGTTTTGGGCCATAGAGAAATTGGGATTCTATACTTTATGACATGATTGGTTTGTTCCAAATGCTTCTCTGCTTTGAGATGATTTAATATCACAATTTTTAAAAGAAGTAATTAATAGCTGTGCCCACAAATACAAAAAGCAGCATTTTTACCTCTGTATCTAATTTTAAATCCAGTATTTGTGTTTTGAAAGCCTTGTGTTTATTACACATTAATTGTAAATGATTTTGACAGTTTAATCTTTCAAGATAACTATCCCTTGGTACAAATTAATTTTACATTACATTGCAGGATTCTAACTTAAAGAAGAAAAAAATATTCACAGATTAAACACTTTGGGTATTACCTACCAAATACGGTTGCTTTGACTAGTTATTTTAGTAAGTAAACTATCTCAATTTTGTCAAATTGCATCAATATGTGTGGTAGTTGTGAAGTAATGAAAATTGAATTACTTCTTTTAAAATTGTCATCAACAATTCCAACCCAGGAGAACAAATATGCCTATGAAATGGAAGCATTTATTTAGTGCTTTTCTCACAAAGATGTTACTATATGAATACAAGTTAGAAAGTTGAGGTGCCTGCTAGCTTTCCTGATTGCAACATAAGTATTATGCCATATTTATCAGAAAATATGTAATCTTTTCCTTTGAAACCTGATATTAACAAATAAATTAACAAATATATTCATCTAGATCCAGCATATGAATATGTAAGAAACCAGACCATTCGAGTGGACAATCAACAAGAATGCCAATCACCTTCTCAGAATGTAAATAGCTCCAAACAGACAATCAATCACATGACCAACTGACCACATGACATGAGACATTTATAAGCTAAAGAAGAACAGTACAAGAAAATCCTGCTGATAATGTTACCTAGTTTGGTAATGAAACATTCAGAAACTAAGTTGAAACAAGCTTGGAGAACAAACCACTGCCAAAATCTAAAATCCGAGCTACAAGTATTTTCTATTGTTTTAAAATATTTTCCTTTCTCTCTGTAGTATATAGCAGAGAATTACAAAATTTACACCTGGGACCAACAATTGCCTCAATCTTAGTGCAAGGATGCACACTCTTAAACAGCATTAGTGGGTATCAGAGGACTAAGAAAATGAATGAAAGAATTCATATTTTCTTTTGTCCTACAATACAACTAAACATGTAAAAGATAACCAAGTTCAAAAACAAAAACAAAGAATGCTATTTCTAATCCCAGCGTCGGTAACCACAATAGTTTAATCAGCTTGAAAATATAGTTCACTGTTTTTATTGATTTGGTCATTATGTATGGTGTTGTGGCTTTTAATTATTTGAAGCCACCCAGAGTCATCTGGACTGGTGTAGCTTATATATTACTTAAACAAACAAACAAACACATGCATACTTACATCTACATATATACGTACATACATACATACATACTACATACTCTAGAAGGGGCTGGTGCTTTCATTATAACCATATTCCCTTTGATATCCTTTGCATAAGTTTCAGGCTGTATCACTGAATTTCAATTGAAATTAAACGGTTATGAATACATGAAATGGATACGAATAAGAAAAAAAAGAAAAAGAAACACTAGGACAGGGACGGTAGGCATGTTGGTGTGCTTATGCATGCCCCCTATAGATCTCTTAGGAAAGGGGTGAGGTCAATAGTAGGCAGTCGAAGGTTAAAGTTTTTAGGGTTTGGGGAAGAAACCACAGAATCAGGTAGAGTATTCCAGACATTGACCACTCTGTTGCTGAAGTCGTATTTCCTGCAATCAAGTTTGGTGCAGTTTACCTTGAGTTTGTATCTATTGTGTGCTCTTGTATTGTTGTGGTTGAAGCTGAAGTATTCATTGACAGGTAGGACATTGCAATATATAATTTTTTGAGATGTAGTGGTAGAGCTGCTTAGAAATAATTTAGAATACAGGCTGTTGGAATTATTGGAATCCTGAGTTAGAATATGGTTAGGATTACAGTAAAATATACATTCTTAATGAATAAGGACACCTCTCTATTGATTTCTTGACTTTGCAAAATGTTTACATTTATGCAATCTGATTTTTTAAAGCAGTCTGGTTTCATTTGTCTTGCATCTTTATAATACACCCATGCATATTCATGCACACATAAACACAAAACAAAAATATAAAGATCTAATAAATATGGCCTATAAAAAGATATACATGTTTCTAACAAATTTTAATGGATAAAGACTGCCTAGAACAGAGTAGAGTCATTCTTTTCCATTGGATATTTTCTGTGCTAGGCCAAGACATTATTTCTTGAGAAAATTGAGAAAATTGCATTTTAACAAATAGTGGCTATCGAGAGTAAGGGGCAAATTACATGCATTTTACACTGAAGTAGAAGCAACAAGCTATCTTAAGGGACACATAGATGTTTCATTTTGCAGCCAGTTCTCTCCACCCATTCTATGCACCTTGAGATAACTATCTTATTCTGTGTAACAATAAGGTTGATTGACTGGGATGTTTCAAATTCGCACTGTGTTTATTTCAAAACTAAAATGATACCAAGCAGTACACATTAGTGTTCTTTTCCCATCTTCTGATTAAGATTGTTCACACTTTCTCTATTGGTATGCTGATGAAGACAGTATACCTATTTGTTGTGAAGAAAGACATTTTTGCTCTGTAGAACCAAATTGGTGGCAGAAAGACACTTGAATAAACTGGATTTTATAGCAAATACATGTGTAACCAAGTGGAATAAATAGAAATAAACTAAATCTAGGAAGGTGGTAAAACATATATATTGCAATCAAAACAAAATAAAACTTCTTTAATTGCTGCACTCAAAATATGCAGATGTGAATAACAAAATAAAAAAAATCAGAAAGCTCAACAAAATGATAGTATTTTGTAATCATGGTACTGTTTTATCATTCTGATTTTAGTATTTTATCCAGTTTAAATAATGTTACTGTTTTGGCATTTTAATAACATTATCACTATAAACCAATCGAAGTGAATAATCACATACTTGAATGTTCTTCTACCTAAAAATTAATTGCCTGCTCATAAAAGGCATCAAAACTTGCAACGGCTCTCTGGTAACTCGCCTTTCTGCCAAATATGATTTCTATATCTATTTCCTGAAAGGACACAGTGATTTTTAAAATAAATCTTGTGCTACTATTTAGTATTTATTATCTATAACTAAAGGAAAAGAACCCTGTATGCATGCAGAAGTCATAATTATTCTGGTAGCCACATCTCTGTTCAATGTTTTAAGTATAGGAGTACAATGCTCTATCCTGCAAATATTAAATCACAGCCATTTCCAGGGACAAGGGCTGAATGTAGTTTGAAATATTGAGACCATATTCTCAAAGGTGGATGATACCAGGACAACATCTGCTTACATTTCAATTAATTAAACCCAGTTCATACGATCCACCATCTAATGATTAGTATTTTGTCTTCTGACACTAAAAAGTATTGGGAACTTTTGAGTGTGTCTTGGATTTATGAACAAGAAACAGAATACAGAAAGATAGCACAGGATTATGCCACTTGAAATCAGCCAGTCTGATTTCTAGAGGAAGTGAAATTCCCAAGGAAAAAGGCTGTCCCATGGCATGCTTCTTGCTAGGTGAAGACATCCCTGATATTTCTGAAGACATAGTTGCAATGAAGAGCTATCCACCTCCATCACTCAAGGTAGGTCTCTCTTCCCAGGAATTACTTGGGCAATTTGTGGGTGCATTGTGACCTTGAATCACACAAGTCTTTCCATTCCATAATCACTCTTCATGATGTGGGATATTTTATTAATACTAATAAAGCAGATCAGGTTTTTCACCTGCTGAATGCTGAAGCAGCCAGAAAAACGGAGTGTGAGTAGTTCAAGATAACAGATGTATATTGGTGAAAGATCAAATACTGGGAAGTGAAAGAAGGGAGGCAGCCTTCATCAATAACAGCAGCAATGACAGTCCTTTTTAAAAGAGGAGGAGATGTAGCCAAATTGATTAGCCTGTTTTCCTGCTTTATGGCCTCTGAATGGCTCTATTTGTAGGGTAGGGATTAGAAATGCCTTTGAAACAGGTTAAAACAGAGCAGCTGACTAATCACCCCTTCTGTTAGCAGATAATGCGTTGCCTACAAAACATTTTCCCTTGATAAAATTAACATATTGTAAATTTCATGTTTCATGAAGGGGTTTCACTGCAGAAAATCAAGAATAATGCCTACTCTTGGGTGTTGTAAAGCTGGATGGGAAAGGATCGGTGATATACATCCACAGCCCATAGTTTTATCAAGGCAATGCAGCTTTAGCATTATTACTGGTTTCTATTTCTAAGGATACAAATGAACACAGTTTTGGACAATAGAAATATCTGACCCAGTGCAAGATTAGATGCCCGTAATCTTAACTATGAATATATTGGAATATAACAGAACCAGAAAAATAACCCTTTAATCAAAAGCTGTCTTCTTTCATTGAGGCTTTTTTTTAAATGTTAACCCACTGCGTTCATTGTCCTGAATGCAAAAAAGTTCATCCACTTCTTTTTTAAGAAAATCTTCATTTTTTTGACTTTAAGTGTGATCTCTTTCTTCCTCTGCTGGTTCCCATTCTAAGGTCAATAAAATGAAGGATTCACTATAGCCCAAGGGAATATTTAGTCAAGGTAATGGATCTGAGGATTTTCCCTTCACTGATTTTCAGGATGATTATATTTTATTTATGTGAATAAAAACAGGTAATCTTCAGTTTATTGAAGATTATATGTAAGGCTGGATGCATTGGTAATCATAATGCTATTAGTAGATATAATCTCACATTGCCTTTAAACTTTGAGCTGCTGATGTCTTACAAATGTATTGACTTAAAACAAAAAATACCTCTGAATCAACGGCAAAAATGTTGCACTGTTCTTGCTTAAAATGTTGTTACAAATCAATATGTTAATTTTATTAAGAAGAAAAATAAAAATATATGTGAAATGTTCAGTTTCTGTGATCTTTGAATCACAAATTAGTAGTTATCCTCTAGAGCTATAAGATCTGTTTTGAAATCAATAATGCATTTGCAGATGAAAAACTTGCTAATCAACTCTAATTGTGTCCAGAGTTTTTAGTCCTAAAGCTATAATATTGTGGACTGTAAAATTTAGATTGGAATGTGAGAAATAGTATCAACAATGGCTTGTTGTAAACCAGAACTCAAATGTCTGGAGACTTGTGTAATTTACTGCAGTATATTTGTTAGTTTATTTTAGAATTTCTATAATACCATTTTTTTTTTGCAAAAAATATAAAAGAATTGTTAGATGTTATATGTTGAGAAAACAAGCACTATCATTTTAAGCCACAAAACCCTAAGTGAAAGAGTAAAAAAGACAATTTCAGATTCACAATAGTATTCCACTTATCTTACTGTAGTTTACTAAGTTGGGTGGCAGAAGGTAGGTACCTCTCAGGCAACCAGAAAAGCTTGTTATATGGGTCCCTAATGTATGGTGAAAGATTGGCTGTGGTATTAAATTTTGCCAAAAATAAAAAGGTCTTAAATATTTTCACTATTTATAATGAATGTGGCCCATTGCATTACTGTAGGGTAGAATGGTACAGAGACCATTTTAGAAACATGTAGCTAATTCTAGAAAGAAAGAAAGAAAGAAAGAAAGAAAGAAAGAAAGAAAGAAAGAAAGAAAGAAAGAAAGAAAGAAGGAAGGAAGGAAGGAAGGAAGGAAGGAAGGAAGGAAGGAAGGAAGGAAGGAAGGAAGGAAGGAAGGAAGGAAGGAAGGAAGGAAGGAAGGAAGAAAGGAAAGGAAAGAGATAGCAATTACTGTTGAATTTTTCATGCTTACAATGTGCTATTATCTCAACTCAGCACTCCCACTAATGGCTATGTATGGCCTTTGACTGGGTACTACATTAATTTTAGAGTCCTTCTATTGTTTTGCTTGCAGCAAAATTTGACATGAATGCAATGTTTCGCCTCAGATTGAACTTGATGAGGAAACAACCTGAAAGTCAATTAAAATCCCAACTCTCTTCCTTTATTTTTGCAATAATGTTTTATTATTGTTATTTCACACCTAAAGGTGCCCAAAAGGCCTTTGGATGAGACATTCCAAAGGAAAAGTCTCTCTATTGCACTTCCCTTTTATGAAGTTATATAAGAAAAAAGTCTTTAAACATTCAAAGGAAAATAATAACAATAGCTAGGCATAAACCACATACAATATTAATTTCATTCAACTCCAACACAGTGACATGAGCAGCATAAAAATGTAATAATCAAACACATAACCAAAACCACAGAAAATGGTTGCCCCGGCTGCTCCACAATTATCCTAATAGTCATTTAAATAAAACAATTTCCCATTATCGAAAGTGTAATGGGAAGTACATCTCTTCTCAGAAGATAAATATTCCCCAATTCCAGAGTCAAAAGGCAAAAATTGTGCTTCTTTTCTCCCAGTCCTTTTAGATCTATCTATCTATCTATCTATCTATCTATCTATCTATCTATCTATCTATCTATCTATCTATCTATCTATCTATCAAATTTGGAAACCACCAATCTTTCATAGAGAGGGAAGAGTTGGTACTTGAAGTGTTTCTCCCTTGATGACTGTATGTATCAAAGTAGAATCAGTTTGGGAACACTGTCCTGATGTATCTAGTGACTGAAACATTTGATGCTGGGTTCTGGTGTACCAGCAGAGGAAATGGCCTTAAATGACAGGAAGAAGAGCCATTATTGGGGAAATAGTTGATAAAAGCGCTTCAGCTAGGCTAAGAACATAATGTGGGTAAAGATCTCAAACAGGCCTCTCCCTAAGTCATTAGAGAATAAAAGGAGGGACAGAGGAAGCATATTCAGACTTTCAAGATTCTCTTTCCTGTGAAGTTTTACAAAAAGTTAACAATGTCCTACAAGGCACTGGTTTTCTAGTCATGAAGAGACCACTGGAAATCTTTGGCAATAATGTTTGGGGTGGAAGCTGTTGTTAATCTTTTTTAATTAGTTAATGTCAATTTAATTTTAGTTGATGTCAAGCAGATAACATAACCCACTGAGCCCACTGTAAGAAAACTCTTTGTAATAGGTTTGACTGTAATAGTAACTTAGGTATCTTTTTTCCCCATTGTAAATATAAGACATTGATAGATGATAGAAGTTACACTGAGGCAGTAGATGGTCAACACTTTCCCTTTTTGGCCAAGGTCTTAATTTAAATCACATGTTGCCATGCTGCATTCATATGTTTGCAGTTCTTCTCTTACAACTTGAAGCTTTCCTCCCAAATGCCTACTTTCTGCAGGTTTGAGTTTTCTCTATTATACTCTACTGATACATTTGAAAGGTGCACAATTTTGGACATATTGTTTTAATTTAATTCCTGAAAAATGAAAAGCATTTGTTGATTTTCAGGCACTAACAAAAGATAATAGTCTCCAATGAAGTTTTCAGTGCCAAAACATAGACTAAGTCTTTCTTGAAACCATGAGAACTTCAGTTAATAAGATGGCCATGGATCACTTTGGCTTTAAAAATAAAGTACAAAAGACAGCATGTCTCTGAAGGCAAAAAATAAAATAGCAGGGAGAGGTGAAAGTATCTTTGTGGTTTAAAAAGAGAAAGAAGTTATTTCATGTGAGAGATACATCTGAAAAAGAAGAAAAGAGAATTCTGAAAGAGAAAATTTAGTTGAATATTAGAAAAATATTTTTAACAGATTTTTTATGGGAACCTTTCCTTAGTGTGTACATGGATAATTTCTCTTACCCATTAACTATACATATTCAGTTCAGTGATTCTGGATTTTTCAAGCCAGTTATTTAATAGAACAGTTTAATAAGTGTTCAAGCAAATAAAAGAAAAGTAACACTTTATAACAAAGTGCATTGCAAAATAATTTATTATATATCTATGTTTTTATATAGATTAACCCAATAAAATTCAAGAAGCATTTTATTTTCTCTCATATAAATATGCAGCAGACCTGTTGATATTATTTTTCAAAGACTTTTAAAAAGCTTTTTATATTCTAGTGTAACATTCAATTTTCTGTCATTAAAACCAGGATCCAATTTCATATCAACCTAATTTTATTTTTAATCTAGTGAATACTTTCTTTGAATCTATTCAAATACTTCTATCTAAAAAACTGAAACAATTCATGCATATATCCCATTACCGCCTCCTTTAATTCTTCTTCCCTCAGTCAACCATGGTTTCTCCCATATCCCTGAAATTAATACTTAGCACAATAATTTATTTTTTTAAAAAAATATGATAGACAATTAATCAATATTTTTATAATCAGTTTTTTTATTCCAGTTTTTATGCAACTGACAGCAAATGAAATTTGAGGCAGAACTCTTAGTCTTAGAAAAAAGTAGGAACTAAGCTGCAAGCCAAGATTTTTGGGTCAGAGTAGGCAATCAGGTACATATTCAACAACTGCTCATTCATAAGGCTACCAAGGGTGAAGACAACATTGTACAAATACTCTATTAATTCATGGGAAGAGCAAAAGGAAAAAGTATGGATTTGAACTATCTTGGATATAAGAGGTATTCACACCCTTATATTGGCAATGGGAAACCAGTTTTTGGCTTTATTTTCCTTTGCTACAAAGATCTTTTTCTAGTGTGAGACTTCTGTTGAAATCTTTGGGAAACAAATTAAGCTGTATAATATCAAAAGGTCTACCTTTAGTATCTGAATCCTGATAGGAAGAGCCTAATAGAAAGAAGGACTAGTTGTCTCCTTCCTTTAAAATAACCATTTTAAAACAACCACCCTTAATTCTGTGGAACAGATTTTCAGAGAATACTAGAATATGTATGGAAAGAGGAACTACCGTTAACATAATCTCCCCTTTCATTCATTAAAAAAAAAATCACTGGATTGGCAACCTCTTGTAGACCAAAGGAACTAATATGGCTCTAGAAGGCTTATGTAAATTCAGTTAGGGACCACTGGTGGGCTAGAAGGGCAAAAGGGCAGAATCAAGGAAGAGTCAAGATAGATGGAACTATTATTCTCTTCATTGTAACTCACTTATCTTGATTGCATTTGCTATTCATTCTCTTTGTATAGATCCTCTTACCACCATCACAAAGAAACTCTGAGCTTTTGGTTCATTAACTCTAATCACAAGTTTGTATGTTGATCCAGAAACTTCAAACATATGGTTACAGAAAAAGAAAAAGCAGGAAATTCAAAAGATGTTTGTTTCTTCACACAATAAAAAGTCAGAAACTCTAGTGGCCCAGTATGATACTTCCCACAATTCACTTTCAGCCCAAGCATAAGAATGAAGAGGAAAAATGTGTGTTCCTGCTTAGTAAAAACCATATGAACTATAGCACCAAGAGCCAAGAAGAACCACCATGTTTCTTACCAGTGGTGGAATTCAAATGTTTTTGCTACCAGTTCTGTGGACATGGCTTGGTGGGTGTGCCAGGGGAAGGATACTATAAAATCTCCACTCAGAGGTAGTATTTGCCAAATCTCTGAACTACTCAAAATTTCCGCTACCAGTTCTCCAAAACTGGTCAGAACCTGATGAATACCACCTCTGTTTCTTACATATTTTTGTAAAGCGGTAGAAAAAAAGGACTTTTGCCCAAACAATCTTCTTGAGCAACTACCACTGGACCAAAAGCATTAAGTTAAAATATTGGGTATGGACAAAAATTAATGTTTTGACAAGGAAAATGGAACAAAAGATAACTTACACATAATTTGAAAGCAGCTGAGGAAGTAGATGAATCTATATTTTTATTAGAATGCTTACTAAAGATGATAAAGGAATGCAGACATTTTAAGTTTTGAAAATGCTGGTAGAAAAGTAATTATTATGTGATTTGTTCTGTGAAATGAATGTCTTGTGAATGAAGTACAAATTGTTGTATATAAAAGTGAACTTTATGTATTTTATTAGGTGGGAACAAGGGTTAGACATTTAAACAGAATCGTAAAAGTAAGGTGAATGGAGCAGGATTTGGTTATTTAAGACATATGTATGGTAAAATAAGAGGCAACACTGACCACAATTAAGTAGAGTAAATATGAATTGAATGCAAAACTAAATGAATTGCAGAGGTTGTATTTAGCAGGTTCTGACCAGTTCTGGAGAACCAGTAGCGGAAAATTCAAGTAGTTTGGAGAATCGGCAAATATCACCTCTGACTGGAGATTTTACAGTATCCTTCCTATTCTGTACCTTCATTTGAATTCTTGAGATCCCCACGCTTTGATTGGCCAAAGCGCGGGGCGATTGGATTGGCTAGGCGAGCCACGCCGATTGGCTCACTGAGAATCTCCCGCGATTGGTAGATTTGAATCGCAGGAGATTCAAAGCGGTGCCATTGGCTGCGGCCGCGGCGGCTTGGGAATAAAAAGCCGCAAAGTTTTTCTAAGAGGGAGTTCGGTTCCTGACTGCAATAAAGAGCTTGATACAAAGTCACCAACTCCTGGCTTCCTTCCACGCGGACATAACACTGGCGACGAGGGTGGGATCCTTATCCTGAACCGAAGCACGTGTCCGACGGAAGCCAGCCAACCGACGAGATGGCCAGCATCGCGCCACCAACCCCCTTCAACCCCGCCAGTGAGGACTGGGAATCTTACACGGACAGATTCCACATGTTCCTTGAATGCAACGATCTGAAGGATGCCACGGGACCGAAGAAATGAGCCATCTTCCTAACGCACTGCGGGCCCGCAGTATTAAAGATGGCAAAAGCGCTAGCCAAGCCCGCCGATGTTACCGCGATGGATTGGGCGGACCTCGAGCCATTACTCCAGAAACACTATGCTCCAGCCGTACCCATTCTCATCCGATGACACGAATTTTATTGGCGGGACCAGCGGTCGGGCAAGAGTTTCACTGATTTCGTTGCAGAGCTGTGGTGCCTTGGAGGACTATGCAAGTTCTCCAATATGAACGAGGCCCTGCGGGACTGAATTGTGCTTGGCCTTTGGGACCTCATTCTCCAAAGTCGGTTGATGGCTGAGGGCAACATCGCTCTCGCCGATGCCATCTCCGAAGCTGCGGCAGCCAAAGCAACCCGACAATCAGCAGACCGCATGTGGAGACCGAATGCCAGGGACCGCACTGCAAACAACAACCCTGCAAGGTCGACCGAGGCCCAACCTGAAACTACCACCTACCAGGGCGAACTCCACTCCACCTCGGGCATGTCAGACGAGGAGGAAGACACCCACCATCTCCAGGCAGGCCGCGACCAGCGCAGCCGGCAGAGTCGTAAGTCAAGGACCGTGTGTGCCGGTTGCGGAGGCTACCACCCCAGATCTGAATGCCGGTTCTTCGACTCCGTTTGCCGGCACTGCGACAAAAAAGGCCATATCGCCCGCGTCTGCTGCCTCAAGGAAACCCACGGCCCCAGACGATGGGACCCGAGCGAGCGGAAACGAGAGAGCCCACCCCCCAAGACCAGAGCCCACCCAGAAGACAACCGTTGGGAATGGAACAGACGAGCCCAACGAGGGGGCGAGAGCCGGCGGAGAGAAGAGACACATCAGACGGTCACCATCGGCCACACAACTACCATAGACACCAGAAAGGTCTACGTGGAGGTAGGCATCGAAGGCGAACCCTGTAAAATGGAGGTGGACTCTGGGTCCTACCTCTTAATGGTAGCATGGCAAGAAATTAAATGCTTGGTGCCTACCATCCAGAGAAGGGAACTAGAAAACCAGAGACTAATCCTCAAAGACTACCAGGAAAACCGCATCCCTGTAGTCGGAACAAGAAAATTCACAGTGACATACAAGGGGCACACTGAAAGACTTCCCCTGACCATCGTCGATCGAGACTGACCTAGTCTGCTGGGACTTCAATGGTTCGCACCGCTAGGCATCGTAGTCACAGGCATCGACCACATCGCTGAAGCCGACTGGGAGCAGCAACTGGCCCGGGACTTCCAAGAAGTGTTCGATGGCACCCTAGGCAAGTACCGAGGGCCCCCTATATCCTTCAGTCTAGACCCAAACATTCCCCCGAAATGCCTAAAACCAAGGCGGGTACCTTTCGCACTCAAACTGAAAATCGACGAGCAAATTGACAAACTCGTCAAGCAAGGGGTCTTACAACCCATAGACCACGCCCAGTGGGAGACCCCCATAGTCACTCCAATGAAGCCTGATGGGTCAGTGAGAATCTGCGGGGACTATAAGGCCACCCTAAATGGCGCCTTGCAGCAAAGCGCTTACCCCGTCCCCGTAGTGCAGCATCTCCTACACTCACTGGGAGGGGGCAAAGTTTTTGCGAAACTTGACCTGGCCCAAGCATACCAGCAACTGCTGGTCGATGAGGAAACTGCAGAGGCGCAAACCATAGTCACCCACCAGGGAGACTTTAGATGCAACTGCCTCCAATTTGGAGTCAGCGTGGCGCCTGGAATTTTCCAGAGCCTCATGGAAAGACTCTTACAAGGCATCAAGGGGGTGGTACCATACTTCGACAATGTACTAGTATCGGCAACCAACCAGGCCGAACTAGAGAGTCGCCTAAGGGAGGTGCTAACGAGATTCAAAGAAACTGGGCTTAAAGTGAAGAGGGAAAAATGCCAGCTGTACACAGAGTGGATCGAATTCCTAGGATACCTCCTAGACCAACACGGCATTCACCCCACCGACAAAAAAATTAAAGCCATCAAGGAAGCCCCCACACCCAGGTCAAAAACAGAACTGCAGGCATTTCTGGGGCTACTTAACTTTTATAATGTCTTCCTGCCCCAAAAGGCGACCACGGTGGAGCCTTTGCATAGGCTTTTGGACAAGGCGGCAACCTGGACTTGGGGGAAACACGAGGAAGCTGCCTTCAGGAAAACCAAGGACCTGCTCACTTCGGATGCCGTCCTCATCCAGTACAATGAGACCCTACCACTAGCCATCACATGTGACGCATCACCCTTCGGCGTTGGCGCTGTCCTCAGCCACACTCTCCCCGACGGAAAGGAAGCACCCATCACGTTCTTTTCAAGGACCCTCACCAAACCGGAGTGGAACTATAGCCAGCTGGACAAAGAGGCTTTGGCTATCGTCACCGCAGTAAAAAGATTTCACGAGTACCTCTATGGCCGGACGTTTACCATCATCACTGACCACAAACCGCTGCTGGGAATACTCGCAGGGAACAGGGCCACCCCGAACATTCTGTCTCCCAGAATGACAAGGTGGTCTGAATTCCTGGCCGCCTACAACTACGGGCTCACACACTGACCTGGTAAGACTATCTCCCATGCGGATGCCTTAAGCCGCTCACCGTTACCCGAACCAGACACTGACCCAGCACCCACGACGACCACCCTCAGCATACTCTACCCAACCTACCCATAAGCGCGTCAGACATTGCCCGAGAAACTAACAAAGACAAACGTCTGGTGCGGGTTTTGCATTGGGTAGAGAAAGGGTGGCCAGAAAAGGACAACACGAGACCTTCAGGACATTCTGGAACCAGCAAACGGAACTCTCATTACTAAAAGGGTGCATACTATGGGGGGATAGGGTGGTCATCCTGGAAAAACTACAAGGGAAGGTTTTGGAACTGTTACATGAGGGGCACCCCGGCATCGTTAGAACGAAAGCCCTGGCCAGAAGTTACGCTTGGTGGCCAAGGATGGACAAACAGATCGAGGCCTGGGTAGCAAGGTGTCAACGATGCCAGGAAACTACACCAAGCCCACCCACAGCACCCATCCTTGGTGGCCAAGGATGGACAAACAGATCGAGGCCTGGGTAGCAAGGTGTCAACGATGCCAGGAAACTACACCAAGCCCACCCACAGCACCCAGGGGACCTTGGTCTAGAATCCACATAGATTTCGCCGGGCCCACAAAAGGACACACTTTCTTAATAACTGTAGACGCTTACTCCAACTGGCTGGAGGTAAGCAACATGAGAACAACCACCACGGAAGCCGTGACCAAAGAACTCTGCAAACTCTTCGTAACACACGGCCTCCCGGACGTCCTCGTGTCCGACAATGGGCCCAAATTCACCTCACTAGAATTTGAAAAATTCCTAGTGGAAAGGGGCATACGACACGCACTGACAGCCCCGGTGCATCCGGCGGCGAATGGTAGGGCAGAACGGATGGTTCAATTCACAAAAAAAACCATCCAGAAAATAGACCACGGGGAGATCCAGGACAAAATAAATAAACTACTTTTCATACAGCACATAACCCCGAACACCACAACAAATAAAAGCCTGGCAGAACTGCTAATGGGGAGGAAAATAAGGTCCCCACTCGATAGACTACACCCTACTTACAACCCAGAGAAACCCCCAGACTCCACCAGCAAACACCGAACCTTCGCACCAGGCGACGCCGTCTACACGAAGAACCTAAACGGATACCCATTATGAGTACCAGCAATCATAACACAGCTAACAGGCCCACACTCGTACCGGCTACAAACAACCGACGGATGAGCGTGGAAACGCCACATTGATCAGTTAAGATTGAGGACGGCCACACAAGACACCACTGACACGCAACCAAACAAAACCAACCCCCTCAACACAAACCAAGAGGGGAGGGGATATCCCGGAAACCAAAACCCAGAAAAAAGAAACCAGCCATACTCACCTGCAAGCAGCCAGCATGAAACCTCGCCAGGAAGAGACAGCCAGGCCAGGTCAACTAACCCGGGAAGACCGAGCGGGAGCGGTGAAACCCGCAGCTCAACCACCCCAGGTAGCCCAAGAGGGAGCTGCGGAGAGCGGCCCGGCCAGACAGACCAGGTGGTTCCCACGACGGAGTCTGGAGAAACAGAGACCCCGACCGAACCGGCCGGGATCCAACCTATGACTGACCTGCGCAGGTCCAGTAGGCAAAGACGGAGCCCCGCCTACCTACGGGACTATGCTACGTAGGACTGAACCAAGAGGGGAGGGGTGTTCTGTACCTTAATTTGAATTCTTGAGATCCTCGCGCTTTGATTGGCCAAAGCGCGGGGCGATCGGATTGGCTAGGCGAGCCACGCCGATTGGCTCACTGAGAATCTCCCGCGATTGGTAGATTCAAGTCGCGGGAGATTCAAAGCGATGTCATTGGCCGCGGCCACCGCGGCTTGGGAATAAAAAGCCGCAAAGTTTTTCTAAGAGGGAGTTCGGTTCCTGACTGCAATAAAGAGCTTGATACAAAGTCACCGACTCCTGGCTTCCTTCCACGCGGACATAACACTTCCCCTGCCACACCCACCAAGCCACACCCACAGAACTGGTAGTAAAAAATTGAATCCTACCACTGGTGAGTTGTATGAAAGACATATGTTCAGGTGTTTTGGTTACAAACTTAGAATGAAGCAGAATAAATTTATGAAGGCAGAATGAGTGGGTTGAGAGGAAAGTCTGAGAAAATAATAATTGGATAGAGTTGATAAAGGACAGAGGGGAAGGAAGGGAGGAGGGAGGGGAAGAGAGGGAGAGAGAGAGAGAGAGAGTATGGTTGTGTAAACCACATTTAATTATGTTTCATTTCTTTAAACTCATCCCTTTAATTTATTAGGTTAATGCATTTTTATTCCTTTTCAGCTTTCTGCTCAATGTTGGAATAAAATATGTGATGAGTATAAATGCATTTATATTTGTAATTCCAAGTAAAAACTGTTGGATAGGGCATGGAGACCTTTCACTGAGTCCCAGCAGGTTAATGGAAACAAGTAATCTTATCTAACATTCTGGTTTTAATACAGATAAACAGGACAAAAAGCTTCCTCAGTTACAGCTCCTATATAGACATACCATTAGTGTTAAAAGGAAAAATGAAAATGAAAAACCTTTGTTTTAAAGAAATCCTGAACTCTGTAAAAACCTGTACAATTCAATCAAAATTTTTAATGGTTTGGCTCAATGCTGAAGTGGAGTGAAAGAACTCAGGATTAAAAAGAACTCAAAAAAGGAAGTAATTTGATTAAAGCCATATATTACAGTGTATCTATTTTCTCATTACCACTCACGGTTTGACACTTGTGAAGTAAACGGATGTTAATATAATGCATTAGAAAGAATTCCCCTCTGGAGAGCAAAGCTAGCTTAGCGAAGTGATATTTAATGCTTTCTATGATATTTATTTAACTAAAATGGCTGATTAGATGTTAAACAGAACAGAGGTTAATGATCTCTGTTATTGGCATTATAAAAAAATTAAGAAAGAATAAAATAGGGTTAATGATGTATGCCATTATTGTTATTATGGGGATTAAAAGATGCAGTTGTTGGCTGCATAGGAAAAAATGGCCCCCAAGCTGTGAGTAATTAGCAAAATTGTATTGTGCTTTAACCTTAGACAGTAATTAATTACTAGGATTAGACGGTGTCTGCTTTAAGCATTGATCTGGATCAGTTACTTACAAGAAATAAAAATCTGGGCACATTTTTATTGAAAAGCAGGACAAAACATAATTCAGTCTATATACACAGAGATTTGAGTTACGATATGGCACAGTAGAAATGCTATAAAGGAAATCTAGAAAGCCTAATGTTCACTGAGCAATAAAAACTCTACTACATGAATGAAATTCCACTTGATGTAGATTTGGGCTTTCTTTAATTTGTAGAGTAAATTATATTTGTTTAACATATTGCATGAAGAGCCTTATGTGTGATCTGCCAGTTGGTAATCTTGCCTACTTTTTTCAGTATGTGGCATGGATATAATGTAATAAGAAGGTTGGTTAGCATGCAATCAACTACTTTATTGCAAGAACAGTCTTTTCCATACATAATTAGGATAATATATTTTAAATATAAATAAAATCTAAATAAATGGATTAGAAAAATAATGAGCATAATGATGAGCATAAAAGTATTTCAAATTGATTAGAAAAATGTTCTCAGTGATTAACAATTTTTCAAAAGGTTATTATCAACGGGCAAGAAAATATTTTTTATATGTAAACCATTGCAACTTCCCCTTTAGTTTTAACTTCAATTCTTTCTACCTTTTTTCTCTCTAGCAAAGGAAATACTGCCATTTTATCTAATATGAGGCACAGATATACATGCTAAAGAAACTGCTCAACTTGTTCACAAAACCCAAAATCTATTCATATTTTAACATTTCTCCAGTTTTTCCACCTATATCTGCGATGATATAATTTTTAATTGTTATTGTGGATGTATGGCTTTCTTTGGATTGCCCAGAAATAATTTTTGAAATTCCAGTTTCATATCTCTAATATCTGAGCACAATGTTGTGGCTACAGTCTAAGATATTTTGATATCAAATATACCATTTTCTGTCTTAAAATTATATGATTATGGTATGTTTTTCCTGAACCATAATAGGTATCATTTGAGTTACATACAGAGGCACTCTACTTTCATTAAATGTTGAAAAGAAAGAGTATAATAGTGTCTGTTAAGCTTTTAATTCATTTCTTTTACAGGGTGTTGAGGTTATTTTTCATTTAGGCAAGAATTGTTCAATTTCTCCCATCTCATGCCTCAAAGGTGCTTTTTCAAAAGGCAACTCGACTGTTTTTTCATTGAAGAAGAAGAAAATGTTTTGCTTCTCATTCAAGAAGCTTCATTCGTTGTGATGGTGTGAGGATGGAAGGACAGGTACATTTTCACCTAACTCCCCACTGTCACAACTGATGACACTTCTTGGATGAGAAGCAAAACATTTTCTTCCTCCTCCTCCTCAAGGAAAAAACAGCCCATTTGCCTATTAATAAAGCATCCTTGGAGTTAATTATGTCTTGGATGAATGAGAATCTCCACAGACATATGTCTCTCATCTCAGACCTTCTTACAGGTCTATTCAATAAATCCATTCAACATAGAAAAAAAGAGAATATTATACATATATAAGGTCATTTTGTTTTCTAAATCTTATGTGTTTGACTACCAAATTGTTAAACGTCTTACATTGCTAAGTCTAAATTTTACGTAGGCCACTACCTGCTTTTAGCCTTTCTTCAGCCACGATGGATTAGCTATTTTCCTTGAAAATAGTTAACATTCCATTCCAGGAAAAGAAAAATGGCTGAGATCTTATTTAGATATAAGATATAAGACAAATGCAAAAAATATATGGGATTCCTTTTGTACAATGGCATTTTCTTTTCTGCCAAGCTCTTTCTGATCCTCTTTGCTGATACTGAAATCAACCTATTGTGTTGACTGGGTACAATGTACAATGACAGAAACAGATAATTTTCCTCCAAATCTTATTCATCTGTAGTGGCAGTGTCTTAATAGGCATGTTTGTCACCCAGAATATGAGCAAGTGATAATTTGACAGCTTATCTACAATTACTATTCTCTCCTGAAGAGCTGGTAGGGGACAGTCTTTTCTTATATATACCATATGGTTCAAATTGTGCTTAAATTTATGTTTAAATACCACATATATATGGTATTAACTTTCATACATAAAACACTGGTTTATCGGTCTACACAATTTAAACATTTAAAGGCATATCTATGGATTATTATTTTTTTGCAGACATAGTTAAAATTAAGACTCAGGTGATAATTCAGCTTAAGAATAAAGAATACACTGAGAGAGAATTCTAGAAAAGGGTGTTCTTTAAAAAATAACTAAATGGTAATATTAATATTTAATATTGCTTGGCCTAATAATTCCGGTCCTGAAGTACCAGTAAACTATTTGTTTTTCTTTAAAAGAGAAAACAGTCCCATTGTAGAATTTCAAGTTTCAAATTCTTTTGGCACTTGGAAAGGTTGTCAAAAAAATTCAAGAAGGTATCTACAGAAGTACACTTCCTCCTCCTCCTCCTCCTCCTCCTCCTCCTCCTCCTCCTCCTCCTCCTCCTCCTCCTCCTCCTCCTCCTCCTCCTCCTCCTCCTCTTCTTCTTCTTCTTCTTCTTCTTCTTCTTCTTCTTCTTCTTCTTCTTCTTCTTCTTCTTCTTCTTCTTCTTCTTCTTCTTCTTCTTCTTCAAATGTCACCTTAGATATCCATGCAGATGCCTTGTTTTGAGAAAGGTTTTCCATGTATATGAATCATGTTTGGGTTTCACCTGGAAGTAATAGAAGGTCAAATCTTCTATGGAAATATATAATCATCAGAATTATTTTTATCAACTGCAACAAGTTATTATTGAATAGTGAAAACTAGTTTATAATTTTCACAAAACTACATCCATCAAAAACCTGGAGGGAGGGGAAAAGAGACAATATTGAATTTCATTGGCAAATTAGATCCAATAATAAATACCTAATTTTTAGGTTTTTTTAAAAATGTAAAAGAGCTTCAGAGATGGAGTATATCATACTAGATATTTGCTTTCCCTTCATACATTTAAAAGCTATATTTCAGAAGCTAGCCCTTTGTTTTCTAGTTGTCCATTAGTAGCCTGCAATCTTAACAATCTCTTACCCCTCTTATGATAGGTTTGGCATTAAATGTCAACAAACTTGTTTCATAGGCTAATTTTTCTTTTTCATTTTCACACTTATGTCAACTCATAACATTAGAGCTCTTTAATTTCTTCAGTGAAATACTGGTGTCAGCAGGAAACAGGGGTAGTAATTTAGAATTATGTATTCAAGTCTCTTTCCACTGTAGTTGAACTTCCCAGGTCATCAATCAGTCTATCTTCTGTAAACAATTATACAATGTGGAATCCAGTTGATTACTGTTTTCTTCCACGGGAGTGAGAATAAGTACAAGTAACAATTTCAATGAAAACCTTCCTTAAAAAGTCAAGCCATGTTTTCAGATATTGGTGGTTATCTACAGTATATGTTGCTATATGAGTTAGGTTCTGAGCTTCTAAGGGACCACTCTGGTTGCCAACCATGCTTAATCACAAAACATCTGAACATCCTTTCTATTTCATGATAAGAAGGGAGTTGACGTTCTCAGTGGGAGCTCTATTTCTCTGAACCATACCTGAGGTAAGGTTGTTTCTCATACTCTTCAGAAAGTTCTATTCGAGGTCCTTTGCAAAGTGATTTGCAAAGTCAGTCCCAGAATTATTGTATCATTAGTATTAATTTTGTATGAACATTAATTTCCTGCTGCTGTTTGATAAGCTATTTTAAACAGTCATGTTTCAACACTTGCTGTAGTGTTAGACTGCCTTTCACTTTTTTTCTTCCCTTGGTTGGATTCCTGTTGGCTGGGTTTTTCTTCTTGCTTTTCATTTTTATGTTATGGGTTTTTAGTTATATGGCAGATAATGGGGTATTGCATGCTTGTTTTGTAGTTGTACAAACTGCTTCTAGTCTTTGTGATTAAATATGTGAGTGATTAAGGACTGGAGGCCAAAACATATGAATAACGGTTGCAGGAATGACTAGTTTAGTGAGAAGAAGGACTAGGAGTTACATATTCGGTGGTGTTCTGATTTCTAAGGGGCTGCCATGAAGAAGACGAGCTTAACCTATTTTCCAGAGCACTTGAAGGCAGGGCAAGAAGCAATAGATAGACATTAATCAATGAGAGAATCAACCTAGGACATTGGAGGTTTTTAAGAAGAGATTGGACAACTATTTGTCAGAAATAGCAAAATAATAATTGGAGATCTTCTAGTCCAACCCCCTGATTAGGTAGGAAACCCTATACCATTTCAGACAAATGGCTATCCAAACTCTTCTTAAAAACTTCCAGTGTTGGAGCATTTACAATTTCTGGAGGCAAGTTGTTCCACTGATTAATTGTTCTAACTGTCAGGAAATTTCTCCTTGTTTTAGATTGCTTCTCTCCTTGATTAATTTCTACCCTATGCCATTTTAGTCACATGGTGTTATACAGTTTCCTGCTTGAGGGGGTTGGACTAGAAGACCTCCAACGTCCATTCCAGCTCTGTTATTCTGTTAAATACTATAAAAATATAAAACAAGCAAATATATGTTCTTAAACCCGGTATCTATCTATCTATCTATCTATCTATCTATCTATCTATCTATCTATCTATCTATCTATCTATCTAATTATCTATCCATCCATCCATCCATCCATCCATCCATCCATCCATCCATCCATCCATCCATCCATCCATCCATCCATCCATCCATCCATCTATCTATCTATCTATCTATCTATCTATCTATCTATCTATCTATCTATCTATCTATCTATCCATCCATATCCCTCAAGCTTCTTACCAAATTCTTTTCATATCCTTGAAACAACAACAACAACATAAGAAATTGGTAATACTGAAAAATACTGCAAAACAAAATTCTAGCATCAGTTTTATTTAGAGGAATGCTTTCCATTTCATATAGATCCACAGCATAACAGAAAGTAAACAGTGTTAACAGCATACTTGAAGTTTGGTCTTGTGCCAACTAGTTGGAAAAAGACAACAGAAAGAGGGAAGAACAGAGAGCTTCCTGGGACTTTAGAATATGTGGCAGAAAAAACATTCACAATTTGCTTTTTGATAAATTGGCACTTCGTGTCTGCTCATATTTAGCACAGCAGTTATTCTGAAAATAGGTAAAACATTTTGTGCAGACACAATAAGATGGTATCAACATTTCAAAGGTGTCTAACGTAAAAGCCTCCAAAGATAATTTTAACTAATTGGTCTCATTACATAGGGAAATACTGCAGTTTTGCAACAAACTAGAAGCTATATGGAATAGTCATATGTCTGATTTTTTTGGGGAATGCACTGGAATTCTTCCTTGGGATGGATGATTTATAAGATTGTTCCAACTCTTTAATTACAGTAACTATAGAGGCACACTTAACAAATATTTCAAAATTATATTCCCCATAAAACTCTGCAGTTATTTTGTACTGTATTTTTTCTTCTTCTTATGACCCTTTAATCCCTTTTATTGGGGTGAAGTCAGGGATACTGAATGAAGCTGAGCATTTACTGGCCAGATGCCCGTCATGATGCCGATGTGGAGTTTGAGCAGATATTTTCTCTTTGCACTATGATAGAGAAAACATCTGTAGCTGCCTATGATTGAACTCTTAAGTTTCTGAGTGGGAAGTGAGTACCTTCATCTCTAGGCCATTATGCCACTGTATATTTTGTACTGCAAATAATATTTTCAAAATCATATATAGATTCAGATTTAGTAATGAATAGGTATTTACAATGCTCCAACATTTGTGCCTTTCTTATTTATGTATTCTGCTAAACTTTCCCTTTTCCATGTGTGCAAGGGAATGTTACAGTTTTTGAATAATGTTAGAGCTTGTTAAATGATAAAAAGTAAAATTGCTCGTACTATAAAATTTGTAATATGTCACTTTAAGGGAGAAATGTTAACATGGCTAGCAACAAATATTTTAGGATAGTTTCCAGTTGACTTTTTCCCTTCCAAATTTGTGAGCATCATTCATTCACCTTTGCCATTTTGTTCAGAGAAGTTTCTCTTTGTGTTTGTATAAAATGTATTTTTAAAGCTGGGGTCAGTACAAGGTGAAAAGAAGCAGTAATATACTGGTTGACCTTTCACTGGAATTCCAGATAAACACCCAGAAGTTGAGTCAGAGATAATCACAAGATCTGGAATTTACAATAACAAACTGTCCATATATCTACCTGTCAAGCTTCTTCCTCTAAGGAGGGACACAAGGTCATTGAAAAGGCTTCTATCCATCAACCCAACCTTTTCTAAAATTATTATTACTGTAGAGTACAGTTAAGCATGGTAGATTCAAATATATATCTGGAGAAACATTGGGATTATTTCTTTTTAGAGAGCTTGATGTAAAAAGGGATAGGGACAAAGCCATTGATAGTCAACAGCTGCATAATACATCACTGTATGCTTGACACAAGGACAGCAATATATAAAAAAGGATCTGTCCATCATTATAATTATGCTATTGACTTTGACGTCGCTACAAATTCAAATCCACACTGAGACGTAGACAGCAATTCCAGAGAATGGACTACATTATTGGTAACCTATTTCTACCAATTTCTCTCCTTTTGCCATGTATCATGGCATTGACCTGGTATTGACAAATAATATAGCATTCATTTATTCCATAATAATGGGCTATTAGTGGTATCTCTGAGTACAAGAACCACCATTTTTGGCAGCAAAGTTTGCTTAGGAAGTCATATTTATAGGTTTTCCTATACATTTCAGTGGATGTCATTTCTAGGATGACTATTAAGAAAACTAAATATATATCAACATTCAAGAAGAAAGACAATAGAAATAGTAAAGCCGTATACCACCAATGCTTTCACTGTGTTACTGATCTTTCTTGGTAACTTTTCTTAATTCATTAAATAAAGGAAGCTAAAGACATGTGCTGAGGATCTACAAATCTTGTATTTTGTTGTGAAATATAGTTGCAAGTAAGTTCTTTCCATACAAAGCTTTTTGTTTCATGAATGATTTATTTGAAAGTTTAAGAATTCCCAAAAGTCATTTTCTGAATGTATTTTTGATTTTGAATAAAAAATACTGTTAAGCATTTGATTCCGCTAGATAAAGTTATATTTGTTTTAGAACTTGAATTAAAAATAGCATAAGAAACCAATGGAAGAAAAATTGTCAGTTTGATTACAGAATATTCATCTTCCTTAGCTGATGTTGAACAAACAGTATAATATTGATATTTCTGTTAGGCTTAGTATTTCAAATACAACTCTGGTTCTCAGCAATTCCATGTTGTAGGACAAAAGGCTCTTTGCATAAATAACATTTCAATTCTTAAGCCTTGATCTCAAAAGTGATCAATTTCAATCAATGGGGAAATACTGCATGTGATAAACATGAGAAACTCTGAAAGCTAAAAGGAGACATGTGATATCCATAGATTCTTTCTCCAGGTGATATAATTCAAAATGGGATGTAGAAAGAACTGCATGGACAAACTGGCCTATGCACAGGATACCTAGTTTTGCTTGGTAAAAGATTTGTGATTTGAATATGATCTGGTTAACACAGAGAATGAAACAGATAGTTTTGTTCTGTAGGACAGTACAAAAGGGAAGCAGGGATAGGAAGGATGGGAAAATCTGGTGATCAGATCATGCTTACCATTTTATGGGTATACCTATCACATGCTTTCTGATTTCAAATAAGCTCCTAGCCCCCAAAAGTTGCATATCCCTTGTTCTTCAATCACAGCAACACAGTTCCTGACCAAATACACACACAGGCATGAAACAGTATGGCTAAATTGCTCTAGAGATTCTCCATCATCCAGGTTATAGTTGAAAAAGCATTTTTGAGGCATTTGAGGAAAAAGCACCTTTTTTTGCATTTAAGGAAGATTTTTTGCCATAATTTTGTTCATGCCTTTTTATACAGAATCTGTTGATGGTAACATTATTTGACAATTTTCTCAATATTAGTCTCAATAATGCAAACATTACAATTATATTTTTCGAGGTGCAAAAGAATAAATAGTCTGGACTGGTGTATCTAGGAATCAAGACATTTTTATTGTTCACTCATAATTCTGGTGAGGTTATATGAAGGATACTGTTGCTATACAGTACTATTGTGATATACATAGACTGATCTGATTTGCACCCTAGTGTCATATTCCTTGGATGATTTCTGACTGGCTAGAATTCTTATGCGAATAAAATAGAAAAAAAAGAAGCTTGGAGAAAATGAGGGGAAATCAAACCAAATTCCATTAGATAGATAATGACATTATTTGTATTCAAATCCTAATCTGATTTTGGTTGGAATCCAAAACAGCACACATACAAGGGGGGAGGAGAGGGGGGAAAGGCAGAGGCAGAGGCAGAGACAAAATATACATGCATATGTAAACATATGCACACATACATACACATTTTGGAATATCTGACCCAGATTAAATATAAATATTGCTTACAAATTTATATCTGGATTTGTTTTTCAGACTGAATTATTCAAGCAATAGAAAATATACCAGACATGATATTGCAATGATAAAATATTATTCACTATTGCTTTAGCAATGTTGTTTTTAATACTCAGTCTACACATCAAGGAAAGGTTGATTATATAAACGCAGTTTGTAATAATTGATTTAGCTATGGCCAATATCATTTTATTAAATATTTGTGCTTTAATTTGGATTCTTAGACTCAGCAGAAGGTTAGAATCAGAGGCCAAATTTATTCTTTCCAACTGTATGATTTGATGGTGGAAAAAGTGTTGGTGAGAAAGAGAACTGCATAGTATTCTATCGTACCTGCATATGTTGGCTCATTATACAAGCCAAATAAGGCTAATACCATCTGCACTCAATGAAGAAGAGACACCTTAACCAATGGTGGGATTCAAATTTTTTTACTACCGGTTCTGTGGGTATGGCTTGGTGGGAGTGGCTTGGTGGGCATGGCAGAGGAAGGATACTAACCTACTTTCCAGCTCTGTTGTCCTGTTCAGAGCAACAAAAGAAGACCCAGATGATCAGCTGGGACTTAGGAGGCAGAGAATAGATGGGGGCAGGGCCAGTCAGAGGTGGTACTTGCTGGTTCTCTGAACTACTCAAAATTTCCACTGCTAGTTCTCCAGAACCAGTCAGAACCTGCTGAATTTTACCTCTGACCTTAACCTATCTGACATGGCCATCCCATTCAGAAATCCTTATCCAGATCTCTCAACACACACAAGAAGCCTTTTCACTATACCATCACTTTAGTAACCTAAGGTGTTGCAAGCATTCACAATCTTTGCATGAATATCTACAAAAAGCAAGAATAATATCTTACATTACATTAAGAGTTTGATAATATAGAGTCTTGCTCAAGGGAAAGTCAACATACCTGAGGTTGTGAATATGAACATATTGTTGCTGCAGACATTTGTGTTCAATCCATGAGGATCTGCTACACCTGGTCATAACAAAAATGTGGGTAGAGACAAAACAATATACATGCATATGTAAACATATGCACATGTACATACACATTTTTTAAATATTTGCCCCTGATTAAATATAAATTATATGTAAAAATTTATATCTGGATTGCCCTCAAATATTCAGGGTGCTGGAACCCAAATGTCTTAATAAGGGATTATGCTTATTGGATCTAGGGCCATGACTTTGAACCTATGGCACGTATGTCACAGGTGGCACGCAGAGCCATTTGTGTCGGCACGTGAACTGCAGGCAAACTTACCTCACTGGGCATGCGCACACCTCATAGCTGATTTTCAGCTGGTATGAGGCCTTTTTCAGCCTCCCAGAGGCTTGAAGAAGGCTTCTGCAGGCTTTGCAGGCTGAAAACTAGGCCCGTTTCATCATTTCCTGTTTTTCTGAAAATCAGCTGTGAGGTGAAGTGCAGATAAGGGTGCGGTGGAGGTGGGTGGGTGGGGATTGCACATGCATGTGTAGGGGGCATTGGGGCATGCACATTGCTTTCTGGGTGCTGGCACGCGAGCGTGACCATGCAAGTCTGCACACAATTTTTGGCACAGGAGCCGAAAAAGGTTAGCCACCACTGATCTAGGGTACAATGACCCCAAATAATCAATTTGACGATATAAATATTCTATTTAACTCCATAATAATGAATGTAACATGCATATAATATGTTCAAGTGTATATATTAAACCATGCCCCTTTTCTCTCTATCCTTCACTTATAATTTATTTATGAATTGTATAATATCAAAACAGGATATTTTGCATCCAAGTAAATTATTATCGTGATCAATTACAGTATAACAATTATAAAAATCTTTTCCTAGTTCCAAGGAAGAACCATTGTTTAAATGACTCCAAAATCATACTAAGAATACATCTGTATTTGTTTTCCTGATTAGTTGAGAAAAATGCTTTCCTGTTTAGTGTAATTTTACGTATATGTAAAATAATGCTGCTGTTGAAAATATTGATATAGTAGTCATATTTTATCTCATTATCAGCAACTTCCTGTCTTTCTTTAGATAAAAGTACATTTAAAAAAAAACATACTTCAAGAAAAATGGCTTTGAAAAACTAACATATAAAATTTATTGATATATTTTTTCACATCATTTTCCTTTCTTGTACAGGTGAATTGCATTATTTCATACAGAAAATGAATAAAAGAAAAAAAGCTTTGTAAGCTAAGAATACCTATGTAGATATCATTATAAAATTAAGATAGTAAATGTATTCATTTTGCAATACAAATAAAATATTAAGGAATTTGGAATGTATCAGAGGAAAGAAAACTGGAAAAACCAACTCAAGGAAAGAAGAACATTTTATTGTCTCTAATTACTTAATTGAAGTAGGACATTTAATCTGTGTTACTGCTTAGTTGCATCTCTTACGTGTTTCATGGTGGGAAGTGTCGTGTCCTCGAAAATGATGCCAGGAGTCGGTGACTTCAAATCATGCTCTTTTATTTGTGTAGGAACCGAAACTGGCGCTATAGAAAAAGTTCGCGGCTTTTATTCCTTTAGCTGCGGCGGCCGCGGCCAATGGCACCACTTTGAATCTCCCACGATTCGAATAGACCAATCGCGGGAGATTCTTAGCGAGCCAATTGGCACGGCTCACCTAACCAATCAGAGTGCCCCGCGCTTTGGCCAATCAAAGCGCGGGGGTCTCAAGAATGCTAATGAGGGGACAGAACAGGAAGACCATTTATATTGTGAACTACGACAAGTAAAATCTTCATGCTGGTTTATCACAAGAGAAAAATCTGATATTAGAAGAAAAATGTTCATCTTCTCCCTCTGACTATGCCTCTTTCTCCATTCTTTGGCAGATGATCCAACAAGCAAAGAATCAGATGGAAGGCCACCTTAGCAACAGGAAACACTTTGTTCTCATTCTCATACCACAAGGTAACAAACAGTACAATCCTATTCATATCCCACTGAATTTAATAGAATTTACTTCCATATAAATATAGGAGCAAAATGTTCATTCTTCTGTTTTCTTTTACACATCGAAATGTATGTGCTAGTCATTTTTTCAAAACAGTGTAAGTGGCTTTGATAGTCTCATCCAAGTGAGAGTTACAAATGAATGAATAAATGTTTCTTTATTCCAATGTCTTTCTGGCCAACGCCTATCTGATAGAATGCATTTTAAGCAGGTTGTACTTCAGTGTAGCACTAGGAAGGCAGATTGAACAGTCCTCTTTTGCTTTTCAGATTTTTCTTGGGCAAAATTTAAGGTGGGTCATTAATTTTATATCAGATTTCACAAAGCCAGTAGTTTTGCTGTTACTTCTCTGTGCCTCCTTCCCTGTCACTTAGGATTAGAAGTATTACTTACAAAATAGTAATTACTCTTGACACATAATTATTATAGTTTTGATGACAAGAAGGCCTTTTCTTTTCTGGCTTTCATAACATATATTCTTGATAGCATAAGTTTATTGGAGGTATTTAAAAGTTTAAATGGCTTGGCTTTAGACTGCACTCCAGGATAAGAAATGAAATGAAAGGAAGTCCATCTGAAACTTTTAAGGATAATCTCACACCAGCATAAGGAAGCTAAAGAAAGCCTCAGTCTTATGGATGTTGAACTGAAGTGAGAAAGCAAGCAATCTGCCTCCCAGCAACTCAGCCAGATTCCCAACAGGAAAGGTGTGCTTTTAAAGTTAATAAACCCAAAGAGAGTAGGAAAAAAGGGGGAAAAGATAAAGAAGAAGGGAGGCTCTTGGCAAGGCCACATCAACTACGCCAATGAGTTTCTAATCTTGCTACATGGGCATTTTTCCAACTCTGCACTCTGAGTTAGAGGCTGCAGGTCTGGATGAGCAGTTTAACAATTCTGAAGCTTTTTAAAGAGCAAAAACAAAACAAAACACCCCAATCACATACAGGAATATTGTGTTTCTCAAGCCAGGGGCTATATGAGATTTAAACAGGCTGAGTGGCTGGCTTTCTTCCAACAATACCTGTAGCTGTGTTTCTGGGAAAGTTTGAAATCCAGATGCTGCCGCTACAGATTTTGCTACAACTTTGCCAACCTACAGTGTTGTATTCTTAAAAGTGGAAGAATGGATACCTCAAAAAACATTGATCAAAAGTAGATGTGATTAGAGATATTGGAGGCTTAAGCCAGAGACTATCTAAATCAGACAGCCATTGGCAAGACCCAAAGGAATTGCAATAGGATGTGCCTGACATAACTATCATTTGTATTGACAAGGCCAGGGGTGGGATGCTACCGGTTTGGCCTGGTTCTATAGAGCCAGTAGCTCTGAAGAGCAGCAGACATTGAACTGGTTTGCTGTGGTGACCTTTTGGTCGTCTTTTTGGCCCGCCCCCCAACCCAGGCTTTTGGCTGTCCTTTATTTCCTGCTTTTTCAACCTCAGCTGCTTTGCAGGGCACCGCTGAGGTTGAAAAAGCAGAAAAGAAGAGGATTTTCAAATGCTGCACACCTGCATGCAGTGCTTGTCAGCTGTCCATGTGCCACAGCTGATGTTTTTTTGTAAATGCTGTACACACGCGCAAAATACACTCTCACCAAACTGGTAGTAACACTGGTTGAATCCCACCCGTGGACAAGACCTTTTGTGCCGTAAGGGTTTGGCAATTTTCTTAACTAAGTACTTTTGTTTCATTCTTTCTATTGAGGCTGCTGGATGTGACTGCTTTTTTTCATTTTTGGAAGGGTATGTGTTTTGAGTAACACCTTGCCCAAATCTTTGCTGAAGTAAAACTTCTCTTTGAAGTATTGCCCAGCCCTAAAATACTATTAAGCTTTGTCTTCGTACCTAGAAGATTGAAGTCTGCAACAGTTCATGGATACAACTTCATTCTTCTTATAATAGACTTTATGAATTAATTTTTGCTCTGTTGACAAGAATGCTTCTTTGGTGCCCATTGTGGCAGATTCATGCACTACAGCAGTCACTCAGCATGTAACAGATCTTGCCTATATGAAAACAAGTGGAAATACAATTTGAAAAATCTAAGAAAAAAATATCTATGTGCTAGTCTTCTGCTGATGCATCCCTATCAGAAATAACAAATTCTAAACAAGCCCACAAAGAAACCTTACATCAGCTGAAAAGACGGAAGCATTTGAACAAAGGCATCAATCAAAGGCTGTTTGAGAGAAACATTTCTAAGTCTGTACTCATATAGTTTTTCAGACTTTTTTTTGAAGTGAAGTCAAAGCATTAATGATAAGACTTCTCAAGAGATATAAAGGAACTTTTACACATTACAGAAATAGGAAAAATAGAAGTGTGAGAATTTTTTTTTCAGATTTCATCATCTGCGAAGAGATAATTCATAATCTTCTCTCTCTGGAGATGTGTGAGTCCAAGATATGAAAAAAGAGACAAATATATTAATCTTTCCATGACTAAGGCAGAAGACAATATGTATCTTCTACTATTTTGTGCAATGTGTATAGCTTATGTTCCAAAGAGTAAAATAATTAAATTGCACTTTTAAATTTATCCCAATTTTTAACAAAATATAAACAGAAAAAGAAGATCAGGAAACCTGATATACCACTGCAAGCAACATTTCTATTTGTTTCTACTAACCTCCCACAAATTAACAATAATCTAACCAATGGAATGGGATGATTTTCATTAGCTACATTCAGGAGCCAGTGCTACTTCATCACTGAAGCAGTCTGGTTTTCTTGTTTTCTCAAGTTCATTTTGATTTCTTTAATATTTTTAAGATTTCTTTAATATTTTTTTATTCCCAACTCATTATTTTTTATAAATAACATCAAGGTGATGAGCATTCCTAAGACTCTTTCCACTACCTAATTTGCTTACCCACAACAACAACCACAAATGGGCTAAGAGAAAGTGGCTGGCACAAAGTCATACAGCTGGTTCTCATGCTTAAGAACACTCAGTCTCCTGGTTTCTAAGCTGCTGCATTAACCATTAGACCAAACTTCCTTTTTTGGGGAGCAAGGGAAAGGAAAATAAAAATAAAAATCATTCCCTCTACAATTCTACTGTTGGAAAAGGTGTACTGAATCCAAAGCCTCCTACATACAGAAAAAAAACTTCCATCAGTGGAAAATTTTGCATGCAGCTTTTTATTTAAGAAACAAATATATTATCCTCAAATGTTGCACTATATTTAATATTTATATTACATGTAAAAAATATTTGCACCGAGTGTGTGAACACATAAACCTTAATTGCTCTGCTTTTGTGAACATAATATGTTCTTCATCACAGATATATTTAATTAATGATATAACAAACATATGGGAAAATATCATTATTCTAGAAATAATCTGTCATCAGGGATGATTCTATAGCTGAATGAAGCTCAAGCTATTCAGCCATAGTGTCCTTTAAATCTCCCTCACAGCCATGTTGTTTTTTCTTTTTTCTATGCATTAAAAACAATACCACTGGGGCTTTAAAAAAATCCCTCTTTTTTTCCCTAAACCAAAAGAATGTTGGAATGAAATTATACAATGAGAATCAGAATTCAGTCTATTTTTCTAACTATCAGCCAGATAACATTCTAAATTGGACATAATTGGGCCTAATTTGAGGTGGTGGGACAAGCCAGAAAATCAATCAATCAATCAATCTTATCTGAATCCAGTTTGGTACTGCAGAACAAAATAATTTCCTCTGGGGCATCATATAACAGAGGGCATCCCAATATACAAATATCCCAGAAGCACATATACGTAGGGAAGAGCGAATATAGCCATCTGTGAACAGAAATGCCTCCTTTTTGGTTTGGAGACATGATTTATGTAGTCTTTTTTCTAACTTGTTTGCTGCTATCCTGTAGCAGAACTGTGCAAGTGTTGTAGACCTGGAAGAGGTAGCTTCTCATCCAAAAAGCATTCTTCAGCTTAACACATAAGCATCAACACCAAGATGAAGAATAGACGAAAGAGGGGAGGAAACTAAGCTTAATCGCAACTGAATTTGTAGAATACATTGGACTTTCTCTAAATTATCATAAACTGCCTCTTTTGTACAGTACCTTCCTCCATATAGACAATGTTGGAGAGATGGTTTGAAGCAATTTTAGGCATAATCCAGAAACTGATGGTTGGGATATTTTTGAGCCTGGAGTTTCAGATGAGGATGCTTACCTTTGAAACCCCTGCAGCTATTTCTTCCCATTCAGAGGGGAGACAAAAGAGGAGAGAAAGAAAGGCAGAACTAAATGCTTGGGTTGTAAACTCCTGAGAGTAGCAGTTGAGTTATTTATTTATTTCCTGGTTGATATCTTACTGCCATCTATCAACAGTCCAATGTAATAATCTAGATTCATTCCTTCTCTTTACAAGTTGATAAGAATATAATCTATTTTGCCTATTTCTTGGTAGTTAGATATTAGTTCTTTCCTTCTAGCAAAGGCTTAGAATAATCATGCCCCCCAAGCTTTTATTCATTCATCTTTTTTTTTAACCACAAAGTCCCTCATACTCTGCTCATGCCTCCCCTCACCACAATATATTTTTAAAAAATCAATTCATCTCACGTGGAATTCATTTTCTTGTTCCTATTCTAAGATCAACACCACATCAATATGAAAATTAAATGCATTGTTAAATAAGGAAACAGTTGCAAACTTGCTTTCTACATAATAGCCTGGAATATGAAAAAGAAAATGATTCCATGTGGATCAGGAGTTTCTCATGACTGGAAAAAATGCGAGAAGAAAAGAAGGCTTTAAGCTTCCTTTGCTGAATTCAAATAGGCTTGTTTTTTTCCTTTTTCTTTTTTTGCAAGTATGTTGTTGTGTCATAAGGACCAACACAGAGTGTTGTGAGGTTGTTTGCATTAGGATGACTCTTGTTTTTTTCTTAGAACTCATTTGGAATGTAATTCTCAGGCTCCCTTCAACAATTTAGCTCATGTGAAATCCATTTTCCCTTTGATATAAGCTGCTAAATGGGGATGGGGTGGCTGGCTGGAAAAGCAAATCTGTCTTAAGAAACAGTAAACTAAAATGGGATTCCACATGTGAATGCAGTATAAAAATTACAATGGATTTCAAATGCACTTTTGTATTCTTGGAAGAAATGTCCATCTGGGTTCCATTCCAAATAGGGAGAAAGACACTGGAAACATGGAGGCTGTTTGGAAAGATGGTTTAATGATGGATAGGATCACATGCTTTGGAGCTCTTGGATGAAGAAAAAGGGAAGAGATGCTGAGAGTCCCTGGGTTTTATATCCTCTCTGGCTTTGAACTTCCTGGGGCACTGGAAGAGTATCCTGACTGGTTGCTGTCAGAGGTCATAGCTAGCTTTGTAGGTTGTCTGTGTGCTTGGTTGAAACTTGGTGGGTGGTGCAATGAAGGCAATGAAGGAGGTAGATATTTGTTATGTAGAATAGACTGGCCCAGGCCTTAACAAAGGTAGTGGGGCTGAGTTTCTCTGAGTTTCTACTTTTCTTTTAGGGGAAATATTCTGCCTTTTTAGTATATCCTAAAATATTTCATTTTTCTAGGAGAGGGGTGGGTTTTAGCTTCCAACTGTATGAAACTCTTCATTCATATCTAAACAATCAACTATTTTGCTTCTTGAATTTTTAAAAGCTTTTTGCTAAAAGATTTAAATATTCCAGAGAAGAAGATTGTTGCACCAACTTCCTTTCTATTTCAATTTTTTCAACTCCGCTCCTCCAGTATTCTTTAAGACAAACAAAGCTTCAACAATAACAATGTAGAATAATTTTAAAATATACACATGTATTTGATATGTATTTCTATATAAACCAATTAAAGGGTTAATAAAACATTGGCATCAAGTTGGCAATATACATAAATATATTGATAATTTTGAAGAGAAAGGCCAAGTTCATGAATAAGATTTCTTCCAAGGAAAATATTTGTGCAAACCAAATTAACCAATTATGGAACGCTGTAGTGATGTTAATAAGTGGAAGTTCTCCATCAAGCTTGCAGAGTTTTGCAATATTTCTATTATATTACTTCATAAAAATCACAGAATAATTAAATAATTGAAATAAGTTCACTGATAATTATTAACATATTCTTAAACTTTTTTACTCATTTCATTCAGAGTCCCCTTTTCTTAGAAATAACACAAGCATAACTCGGAGGAAATGTTCTTCATTGTTTCTTGTATTACATATGTTAATCAGTTCATCAATGCTAGAATGTATTTGTCACACACCACATACTTATGTTTCTGTGTTTCTTGGATGCAATAACTACCACTGGCCCAAATGCTCAGTTAGGTGGGCATACTTGTCCATTGTTGGGCAATTAAACAAAAGCTTTTCTTTGCTTTGAAATTCTTTTCTGCTTTTTTTCCAACTGTAAATTTGAGCTTAAGATTCCTCCCTCCCTCCCTCCCTCCCTCCCTCAACCTGTTATAAGGGATAATCAATAGCAAGGTTGTCTGCATTGAGGGGGTGAAAAAAATCAAGATGGCAAATGCAACTGAAGCCCCTTTTAAGTATGCTGCACACATGCAAAAAAGATACAGGGATTTGATCCTGAGGTGATGGCTGCTATCTTGATTTTTTTAAAACTCCCATCAAAGATGCCTGTGGGAATAAACTTTGACTTCAGTATTGGGTAATGATTAGTCTAAGACCTTATACATACATGTCTGCCTAAGGGTCACTGAGATAAAGCAAGGAAATTAAAAGCAAACACCAGAAACATTTAAGCAGCTCAGACAACTGTAAACAATTCTGTGTACTATATGTAATTATTTTAATCCACAATGTGAATACTTACTATGTACAAAATTCTCAATAAAAGGGAGCACTAGAATTTGCTCTGGACTCCCATCCCAAGTACACCAACCTGTGTCTCATTCTTTCCATGGGAGACCACCACAAGTGATGACCCTGACGTGATCCACTGCAGGTGGTACGTGTCCGGACCTCCATGTTTCCTTCCTGGAATAGGTAAAATACGTACTTAACTATTGCTGGACAATAGGATTTTTTCAGGGAACATGGGGGGAAAACTCTCTCAGCCACAGGAACGGCATGTTAGTGAGCTGCTGAAGTTAGTCAGGACAAACTTCTTTATCTTTAAACCCTCTGGGGGGGGGAGCAAATAGTTCTTTCAAAAGATAATGTGAGAGAGCTGCTGCAAGAGATCTGGCGGCAATGTCCCTGGTATCCAGAGAAAGGCTCTTTAAAGTTAGACACATGGAGGAGAATTGGAACTATCCTTCCTGAAGAGCCACGGGCAACAGCTGAAATTTTGATATATTGGAAGGTTGTTATGACTGCTTTAGAGACCCCGCAACAACCTCTTTAAAAAACTTTAGTAGAACCTCCTCCTTATAAAGGAATTGTATTGCACCCTCCTACCCCAAAACTGGACTGTGCTTTATCATTTCCAACAATACTTATGCCTGTGGATGATAAAATCCAACCAAAAATGGGAAAAGTTCAAGCAATGATGCATCAGGCTTTCAATGAAGGGAAATTAGAGCCTGATGAGATTCCCCAGATGAATTTGTTTCCAGTCAAGAGGCAAGTGGATGCTCAAGGCAATCTGCAGAGTGAATGGGTTCCGATTCCTTTAGCAGTTCTTAGGGAAATTAAAAAAGCAGTTAAAGATTATGGTATTCAAAGTCCTTTTACAAAGGGGCTCCTGACAAGTTTGGCTACCTCACACATGATTCCTAGTAACTGGAAAGATTTAATGAGAATGATATTGAGCTCTACTCAGTATGTGGTTTTTGACTCAGAATACCAAAGGGAAACTATCACTAGGGGAAGTAATTCGGGGGGGGGGGGCTGTATATGCCAGACCAAATCTATGGGGCAGGCTTGTTTGAATCCACTGCTGATCAAGCTGCTAATTTGCCTGATCACGTATTTCCAGTGGTTAGGGCAGCTGTCCTTGGGGCGTTGTCCCGCATCCAGGATGTGGGAACCCCAGCATGATCTTTTTCTCAAATTAAGCAAACAGCATCTGAGTCTTATAATGATTTTATGGAAAGGCTACAATTGGCTATTACCAGGCAAATCTCTAATGAGGAAGCTGCAAAAGAACTTTTGCTGATATTGGCAGTTGAAAATGCAAACACTGACTGCAAGCGTATCTTAGAGCCTTTGGTGGCTAGAGGTGAGGTTACTCTGGCTGATCTGTTAAAGGCATGTGCAGTGGTGGGTTCTCAGGCTTACGACATGGAGACTTTGGCTATGGCATTCCTACAGGGAATTGTTTTCATTGTGGAAAGCCTGGCCATTTTAAAGCCCAGTGCCGTGCCCCGGGGGGGGGGAATGGCATTTAACAAAAACAAAATTAAGGACGTCCGTCCAAAATCGGTCTGTCCAAAATGCAAAAAAGGGTTTCATTGGGCAAATCAATGTCACTCTGATCAGAACCAAAATCCAGAACCAAAATTTGGGGCGTGCAGCTAGTCCCGCTCCCAAGGCTGTCACAAAAGCATCGCCTGCAATTACTGGAAGCGCAGGTTTGGGTTTAAAAATGTTGAACTCAATTAATGTGACCTTTCCTAATCAAGTGTATATTGAGGACACTCATTTGCATGGGCCAATGCCAGAAAAACAGTGGGATTAGTACTTCCCATGTCTTCTGCATCAGAAAAAGGGTTTTTTGTTATTCCAGGAGTTATTGATCAAGATTATAAAGGGGTTATTAAGATACAATTGTACACTGATACTCCTGCATCATTAACGGCCGGTGACTCTATTGCCCAGTTATTATTGCTTCCATACATCCCTATAAATCCTTTAATTGGGATCCCATGAACTGGTGGTTTTGGGTCCACTGAAATGGCAAGTTCTCCAGTTGCTGCAGAATTGCTAGCGCTGACAAAAAATTTGACTACAGACCAACCAAAAATGACAATTGAAATTCAGGGAAAATCATTTTCTGGCTTTATAGATTCCGGAGCAGATGTCTCTGTGATACGCCAAAAGGAATGGCCAAATGAATGGGTGCTTGAAGACTCTCCGGCTGTTCGTGGAGTGGGTGGTATGCAGTTTGCAAGAAGTAGTGTATGTTGGTTGAAGGCATTGCATAGAGAAACTGGTGAGACTGCACGGATTCAACCTCTTGTGTTGCCCCTGCATATAAACTTGTGGGGTAGAGATTTGCTGTCACAATTTCACACAAAAATTGTTATTGGATAATGGAAAAATTACATGATCGATGCATTCCTGATACTCCATTTGCTTTGGCAATTTTACAAACTCCAGCCTTGCCTACTGCAGCTTTATTTCAATTACATGAAGCGCAGGTTTATATCATTGAATGGTTACATTTGCAAAATACTCCCTGAAAAACAGTTTCTACTATGGCTATGTTTTATAGTGAGTTAATCATCAAAGGCCGAAACTGCAGTATGCATTTATATGGCATAGATCTAGTTCAGTTATTTTTACCTATCTCCCTCACTCTGTGAGAAACTTGGTATAGTCAATCCATTGAATTGCAAATTGCTCTTGAAAATTGGCCAGGGAAGATTTCTTGCCACACCCCCAGTGACCCTTGTTTCCAGTTGCTTCGAAACGTATCTGTAAATTTTAATTCAGTTATTGCTAAGCAGCCAGTTGGGGGAGTGACCGTTTACGCGGACGGTGGTAAGACCTACAGCGCTTGTGCATGGAGACAGGAAGGGGTATGGAAAACAAAAATTACCCCTCCTCAGCAATCAGCACAAAGGGCTGAATTAGCTGCTGCTATTTTGGACTTACAGGAATTTGCACAAGAACCGCTAAATCTTATTGTGGATTCTCTTTACGTTTATCAATTGATACTTAACATTGAATTTGCTTATGTTTCTCCATCTGTTGATGCTAATTTTATGAGTTTGTTTCTAGCTCTGTAAAGCTGTCTTCATTCTCGCACACATTCTCTACATATCGCACACATTCGCAGCCACCAGCCACTTCCTGGGGAGCTGCAGGAAGGGAATGACGTGGCTGATGCAGTGGCCTCGGCCATGTCCTGTCTCTCGCTTTCTCCTGTTACTCCATGGGACTCACATAGCTATTTTCATCAAAATGCTAAAGCTCTTTGTAAACAATTTGATCTCACTGCTGCAGAAGCTGCAGCTATTATTCAACAATGTCCTAGTTGCAGTGCTCAATCCACTGCTCTTCCTCAAGGAGTAAATCCTTGGGGGACATCTGCTTGTCAACTATGGCAGATGGATGTCACACAACAACCTCCCTTCAAACCATGGCACCATCTGCATGTCACCGTTGATACCTATTCAGGATTTATTATGGCAACACCTCAATGAGGAAAAGCTACAAAACATGTAGTCAACCATTGCCTCCGTACCTTCACACATGTGGGGCCACCAATGGAGATCAAAACCGATAATGGCCCTGCTTACATTAGCACCGCCTTTGCGGAATTTTGTCATCGATGTCAATTATACAAAAATTTGGCATTCCCTACAATTCCACTGGTCAGGCCATTGTGGAACGAGCTCATCAGATGCTAAAACAAGCACTCCTTCACACAAAAACAAAAATGGGGGAAGTGGATGGATATGGCTTGCCTTACATACAAAACATTCTTAATATTACCTTATACACTTTAAATTTTTTAAACATGACAGGATCTCCTGCTGCTACGGCAGCCAGTAGGCATTTTGCTTCCTCCCCTTCTGCAGGTACGCCAAGACTGAAAGTTCGGTATAAGAGACTACCAGATCCAATGTGGAAAGGACCTGTCCCGCTGATAACTTGGGGCCGAGGATACGCTGCTGTTGAAGATGAGGGGACAGTTGTTTGGGTTCCTGCTCACTGTGTGCGTCCTTGTTAAGCCTGTGTTCCCCAACCAGGGTTAAGGAGACAAGCTAAACAGAATGTGCAGCATTAGTCAGATAGGCACACAGATAAATGAGTGAGATAAGCTTGTATGTTTGTTAACATACAGTAAAAATAACAGATACGCTTGTGCTATCAAAATATAGTTTATTCCATTTAGAGTTTATAGCATAGTCAAAATAACAGTCCATTAGTCATGTATCATTTTAGTCAGTCCATTCAAGGATATTCAGTTAGCAAAGTCCATGTAGAATATCCAATGTCAGTTCACTTACAAATCAGTCCTTTGTTTCTCCTTTTCAGTAGGGGAAAAACGCAGTCTTCAGTCTATCCAGTAATTAGGGATCATCAAAGCCAGAGAGAGAGCAAGCTGCCATGCTTTGCTTCTTTTATGGTGCTATTACAACCACTCCCTTAATTACTATCCTACAGTTAAAGTTGCAGACACTTTAACTAATAAACTATGATTACATATTTATTATTTTACCTAAACCAATTAGGGTAAACAATGTTATCCCTAACAGTCCTTATCATCAGCCAAAGGGGCAAGGGGATGGATTTGGGGGAATGGAAAAGAAACACATTGATCCAGGACATGGGGAAGCTAGCAAACCTTCATAATAAAACTAATTGTTGGATATGTATGCACATGCCAACTCACAAAACATCAGGGCTTCCAATGGTTGCAGTACCTCTGGCCGAAGGTGACTGGTATAAGGGACAATGCTATGGTTGTTCAGGGATGTGGTCTAACAGTTGGACTACAAGTAACACAAATACATTGCATCTTGGAAGCTGAATCCAAGAGGTGGCGGGTATCTGCTGGACCCACAATGAGACAGTAGAGAATATGACTTACTTGGGAACATATCCATTTTGTAACAAAACAATTATTATTGGCAATGGAAGTTGGGTTTATCCGCATGACATGAAAACTAAAAATCTCACTTACTTTGTACATAATATTTCTAAATTTGATATCATATCTTTGATTAATGAAAAGGGTGTCCATTTATCCCTGCCACATGTTGTCCCACCATGAGAGAAAACTAGCTGCCCAAATGTGCAAATGGGAAATACGCACCACCACCCACTTATTTGGCTATGTTAATGGAATCCTTTGCACAATTAATCTATGCTGAACCAAATATGATTGGCCATATCCTGGGAGCAAATCTATGGTTGCTGTGTGGACGGATGGCCTATGATCGCATGCCAGCACGATGGAAAGGAGTCTGCACCTTTGGGAAAGTAATCCCATCTCATGTCATTTTAAAATCTTTGGGGACTGTTCATATCCGCAATGCGCGTTCCGCAATGGAAGTAAACTCTGTTTTGAATCATGACTACTGGACACAGATATCAAGGGGAGTTATTCCTCCTTTAGGAGTCATGATGAACTATAGAGATTTACATCATTTAAACAATTGGACAGTTACTATGTTTAAAGACACCATTAAAACTCTAAAGCTGCTTGAAGAAGAGCAAGGAAAAATCCTTGACTTTGTCCTGCAAACCAGATATGCGGTGGACACTATTTTGGCAGCGCAAGGGGGAGTTTGCGCTGTGATTCATACACATTGTTGCATGTATATCTCTGATTATTCTCCAAACATTACAGCTACTATACAGCATATGGAACAAAACCCTGAATGAGAATCCATTACAATCGGAGGATGAGGGACTGGACGTGTGGTCTGCACTTTGGTCCTGGTTGCCAGATGGTTCATGGATTCGTCACCTAATTGTTGGAGTGATATTGCTTATTATGTTTTCTCTTTGTGTATGCTGTTGTATCCAATGTCTCCCTGGACTTTTAGGAATGTGTCGGGTGAAGCCTACGGAAGGAGAACTGTTGTTGCAGATGGCGAAAAGCTACCGAGGCATCCGCGATCATCAAAAAACTAAAACAGGGGAGATGTGGGAATAAACTTTGACTTCAGTATTGGGTAATGATTAGTCTAAGACCTTATACATACATGTCTGCCTAAGGGTCACTGAGATAAAGCAAGGAAATTAAAAGCAAATACCAGAAACATTTAAGCAGCTCAGACAACTGTAAACAATTCTGTGTGCTATATGTAATTATTTTAATCCACAATGTGAATGCTTACTATGTACAAAATTCTCAATAAAAGGGAGCACTAGAATTTGCTCTGGACTCCCATCCCGAGTACACCAGCCTGTATCTCATTCTTTCCATGGGAGACCACCACAGATGCCCTTAAATAATAATGAAATCTTATCACTTTCTTTGTTTTCCATTGATTTAGGCAAGAAGAATAGGTTGAATATTCAAAATAAGTAGGAAGGAATGGTTAGTAAACTGAATGTAATTTTCATAGTACATGTCAACTCAGAACGATTTCTCTGGTCTTTTAGAGATGACAGCAGAAAGGGAGGGGGGGAAGTAGTGCATTCCTTAAATGCTGCATAGATAATTGCTAGGCGGCCAAAGCTTCTGGTGCACAAGATTATTACTGGAGAGCATGATTAACGACTCTTGGCTATGGATGTGTCCCATTGGAGAACATACATCCAGAGGGTGGGGAAAGACCAGGGTCAAGGGTGAAATGAATGATGTGTCTCAAAGTCGGCTGCACCTAGGTAGCACCGGCATGTTCACTTCTAATAAATTTGTTTTCTTCTAACTCTGAGATGTGGCTCGAGACTCATGATTTGAATGGGGATGGATGCCGAGCTCTGACAGTACACTCATAGTAACTCCTTTGTTTTACCCTCTATCTCCCAGCCATAGGGAGCACTAGTCACCCTGTTCATAATCATTTTTATGCTGATTTAAGAGTTTAACTTACATACTTTCCCTTCTTTTTGGACATCAGATAATTGTTGCAGAAACTGAATGCTAATTATTAAATCCTTAACAGTGATTAAAACAATAGAATAAAATATGACAAAATTAATCAAACATTAGGAAAGTTGGACATAACCAAGGACTTGTAGGAGATTATTCCACACGTGCATGCATTTCTCTCATTCATTCTTCTCTTGCAGAGATTCCCAGCAGAGGTGGCAAAGGATTGGGCCTACTGCTTTGGGATAGTCCAGATGCTGCAGTGTCACTTCCTGCACTTGTGGGATTCAAATATTTTTGCCATCAGTTTGATGGGTGTGGCTTGGTGTGTACGCTTTGCATGTTTGCACACACTTTGCGTGCACGTGTGCGCCAAACATGTACTTTGTGCAGGCGCAGAGGCATTCTAACTTGCCTCCTGCAAGCCTGCACGATCCTAGTCACTTCAGCAGCTGCCGCGCGGCACTATTCTGTGCCACGCAAAGCAGCTGCATTTCAAATTCAGCGGATAAAGATGAGTATACCACCACTGACTTCCTGATGCAATGACAAGAGACTATTAAAAACTTAATTAACATAAATACTAAAAAATGCTGGTTAATAAATGTTGGTGTTAATTGTCCACAGCCAATAAATGCTATTAGCAAGATGACTTTTATTTTCCAGGCATTAACATTAATACGGTATTTAAGATTTCAAATGAAATTGATTTACCTCCAATTATATCTTCTCAGAATATGTTGAAACTTCTTTCTGGATGGACTCCTGAGCAGAAGATTGCATGAAAAGAATGCCAAGAGTCAGCACAACACAAAAATGCAACACAAAGCAGTGGAATTAAAATAATGTTTCTTTTTCTCCCGTGTTACCTACTGTCATAGATTCAGGCATGGGTAGAATGAATGGAGACAGTCTTAGTTGGTGAACTTTCAACTCTTTATTGCATAGTGACTTCTAACTTGTATAACAACAACTCTACTTATATAGGTAATGCTAATGTTAAATAACCAATAGGAGCTTGTGAAATGCTAGCTCCAGTACCAATAAGAGTCCTTCGTTAAGGGCCAATCAGATTCTCAGAACCCGACCAATCCGATCTAGCCGCTTAACACCCAATCAGAAGTGCAGGGCCAGAACCCTGCACTTTACCCCAAGCTTGCCTTTATTCAACTATTTACATACATAACACCCCTTCCCCCTGGCTTCACAATTAGTTTGTGACTATGTAGTCCTTTAAATAGGACGGTTGTCTCTTGGGTCTGTCAGATTTTCTTTGGACTGGCTGCGTGCAGTCCCGTTGAGGTAGGGTGTTGTTTTGTAGTGGCTCAGCTTCTTGTTCTGGTGTGATTTCCCTTGGAGCATACGATTCTTCTTCCTGCTCCATTTCCGGGGTTTCACTTGATTCATCACTTTCCTGGAACAGGTTTCCTGGCATATCGTCATCTTCTCTTCCTTCCCCCCCCTCAGTTTGGTCGTTGGGAAGGTGTTGGCTAGCAGTTATAAGTCGTGACCGTAATTGGTCAATATGTCTTTTCCATAGTCTCTCATCAATACATTTTACAATATAGGATCTGGGCCCAGTCTCGCGTATTATCGTTGCTTCAATCCAAACTGGGTCGCCTGATAAATTCCTTGCATAAACGGGGTCACCTACCTTGAAGGTACGGTAGCGTCCGCTGGATCCTGGAGGCTTCTCTGGCTCGTAAGCAGGGTGCAGTCGGTCGAGGCGGGAACGGAGTTTTCGCCCCATGAGAAGTTCAGCGGGAGTTCTGCCGGTTTCGCTGTGCGGAGTGATGTGTTGTAGAAGTAGAATGCGGTTTATTTTTTCGTCAAGATTATCATAGTCCATTTTTTGTAAAGTCTTTCTTACAAATTGTACCATGCGTTCCGCTCGGCCGTTGGTAGCAGGATACGCCGGCGAGGTGAGCGCATGGCAGAGGCCGTTGTCAGCAAGGTACTGTTCAAACATTAGCGCTGTAAACTGTGGTCCGTTATCGGACACTAGGACGTCCGGCAATCCATGAGTTGCAAAGAGTCTATTGAGGACTTTAATTACTGCCTCGGAGGTTGTATTGGCCATCCGATGAATTTCTAACCAATTAGAGTATGCATCGACAGTCAACAGCAATGTCTGTCCTTTGATCGGCCCTGCGAAATCCAGGTGGATTCTGGACCAGGGTCCACGTGGCGTCTCCCATTCGGTCGGTGCAGCTTTTGGCGGTGCGTTGCTGGTTTGTTGGCACTTGGTGCAGGCCTTGACCCATTGCTCGATGTGTCGGTCCATGCCTGGCCACCCTGCGTAGCTCCGTGCGAGAGCCTTCATTCATACGATCCCGGGATGTCCTTTGTGCAGGATTTGTAACAGTGTTTTTTGGAGTCGTTCTGGGACGACGACTCTATCGCCCCAGATAACGCAGACTTTTTGAGAAAAAAGTTCAGTTTGTCTTGTTTTAAATGGTGCGAAGTCATCTGGGATCTGGTCCAATGGCCATCCACGCTCTACCCAGCCTAGGACTCGTGCTAGGATGTGGTCTCGTCTGGTCTCCCTCGTGATATCTCGAGCGGTCATAGGAGGCGAGGCGAGCGTTTCGATTTGTAACGCCGATACTGTTGGTGCCAGATCGTCGAGGGTCTCTGGTAGCGGTGCTCTGCTGAGTGCGTCGGCATGGGGAATGGCTTTCCCCGGTCGATGTAACAATCGATAATTATAAGCAGCTAGAAACTCTGACCAACGAGTCATTCTTGGGGACAATATATAGGGAGTTGGTTTGTCCCCAGCGATTATCCCCAATAAAGATTTGTGGTCGGTTACAATTGTAAATGTCCTTCCATATACATACTCATGGAATTTTTTTACGGCTGACACAATTGCAAGAGCCACCTTGTCTATTTGTCCATAGTTACGTTCTGCCTGGGATAGAGTCTTTGAAAAGTATGCAACAGGAGCCTCATTTCCATTAGGTAGCACATGGCTCAAAATAGCGCCCACCCCAAACGGTGAGGCATCACAAGTTATAACCAAAGGTAATGTTTCAATATATTGCATAAGTACAGAATCAGATGTAAGTAAATCTTTTACATTTCTAAACGCTTTTTCTTCTCGGTAACCCCAAACCCATAATGCTTTCTTATCTAATAACCGGTGTAATGGTTCAGCCACAGTCGCCTTATGCGGTAGAAACACATTGTAGAAATTGATAAGGCCTAAAAATGCTTGAAGATCAGTTTTGTTACGAGGTCTGGGAGCATTCCTAATTACCCTTAATTTACTCTCAGTTGGGTGAATACCCTGACTATCAATGCGATAACCTAGAAATTCAACACTGTCGGTATACAGATAACATTTATCCCTTTTTACTTTCAATCCCGCTTCTTGGAATTTTTTAAGCACACATTTTAAACGATTCTGCAGAATTTTTTTACTAGGAGCTGCAATCAATACGTCATCAAAATAAGGAACCACGCCCTTGATTCCCTGTAACAATCGTTCCATTAAACTTTGGAATATTCCCGGGGCCACACTCACCCCGAACTGCAAATGGGTACATTTAAAAGCACCTCTGTGCATTACTATCGTTTGGGCTTGGGTTGTTTTATCGTCCACGGGCAATTGTTGATAGGCTTGAGCTAAATCTAGCTCAGCGAAAACCTTTCCACCTCCCAGGGAATGAAGGAGGTACTGCACCACTGGCACTGGATACGCATTCTGTTGGAGGGCGTGGTTTAGAGTAGCCCGGTAGTCCCCACAGATTCGGATTGACCCATCTGGTTTAATGGGGGTTACAATAGGAGTTTCCCATGGGGAATGATCAATGGGTTGCAGTACCCCTTGTTTAATTAGTTTGTCAAGTTGTTCATCTATCTTGGCCTTAAGGGCGAACGGAACTCGACGGGGCTTTAAACGGATCAGGGCGACCTTAGGGTCAAGGCTGAATGAAATTGGGGTCCCCTTATACTCGCCCAGACGATCTGCGAAGACATCGCTGAATTCAGACATAAGATCCTCCTCCCACTCGCAATCACCGACTCAGTTCACGCTGGCTAACTCGATGCCGAGTGGCGCAAACCATTGGAGGCCCAACAAACTAGGCCTGTCCCTATCGATGATCGTTAGAGGTAAGTATGCCGTATGCTTTTTAAACGAGACGCGGACTCGACAAGACCCGACCACAGGGATCCGATTCCCTTGGTAATCTTTAAGGATAAGGCGTTGCATTCGAAGGTCTTGGCGTTGGATGGTAGGAATGAGCTGCTTTAATGTCTTCCACGACACCATCGAGAGGGACGATCCCGAATCGACCTCCATGTGGCAGGGTTGGTTCTCTATGGCTACTGTAACTCGAATCTTCTTAGTGTCCAGGGCCGAGGCGTGACCTATAGTGATAGTATGGTGAGCCTCTTCTTTCTGCAACGCTCGATATCTGTAGGAGTGGTTTGCTGGGTCTCGCCTTACAGGACGGTTTCCTGCCGATTGGCGAAAGTTGGTTCCCTTTGAGGCCGGGCTTGGTTCCAGTAAACTGCGACAGACTCGACTGATGTGGCCTCATTTCCCGCACTCGTGGCAGAGTGCGTCGCGGAATTTGCAGTCTGCCCTGGGATGGTTTGCCCCGCAGCCAGCGCAAGGGCGTAAGGTTTTGGGACGAGGGTCCCGGTCGGAACGCAGTCGATGGACCCCTTCTTCGTCACTGTCTGATGACAAAGAGAGGTCCTCGTAGTGCGTTGTTGCCAACTGCCCTTCTGAGCTGGGTGAGATGTCGCCTGTCGGTGGGTTTGTGGGGTTCCGGCTTCGCCGTAGCTGTGCCACTGACTTTTTTGTTGCCTCAGTGGTAGTGGCTTCAGCGATGGCGTCAACAAGGCCGATGTCGCCCTTCGCCATTATCTTGCTCTGCACGTTTGGTGCATCTAATCCCAGAATTAGGCGGTCTCTCAATGCTTCATCTAAGTCTGCAAACCTGCAGAGGCCTCCCAAGTGCTGGAGGTCTGCCACGAAGTCAGCCACACTCTCTCCTTTTCGTTGGCTTCGTTGATAGAACTCGTGGTGTCTCACGAGTGTGGGTACGGTTGGCGCGTAATGGTCTCTCAGGAGAGGTTCGAGGTCGTCCCAGCTTATTGCTTTCACTTCTCGAGGCTTTGCGAGGGCTTTAGCCATTTTAAAGACAGCCGGGCCGCAGTACGTCAGGAACAGCGCCCGCTTCTTGGCTGGTGTGGCGTCCTTCAAGTTGTTCGTTTCAAGGAACATCTGAAAGCGATCCATGTAGGATTCCCAATCCTCTTGGGATGGATCGTACGGAGCGGGTGGAACGATGCCGCCGGACATGGCTTCCGTTGGTGGCGCCGTTTTTTACACGTGCTCTGTTTTTTCTTCCAAGTTCCTTTAGATCAGATGTCTCCAAATCCCACCTTCGTCGCCAGTGTCATAGATTCAGGCATGGGTAGAATGAATGGAGACAGTCTTAGTTGGTGAACTTTCAACTCTTTATTGCATAGTGACTTCTAACTTGTATAACAACAACTCTACTTATATAGGTAATGCTAATGTTAAATAACCAATAGGAGCTTGTGAAATGCTAGCTCCAGTACCAATAAGAGTCCTTCGTTAAGGGCCAATCAGATTCTCAGAACCCGACCAATCCAATCTAGCTGCTTAACACCCAATCAGAAGTGCAGGGCCAGAACCCTGCACTTTACCCCAAGCTTGCCTTTATTCAACTATTTACATACATAACACCTACCAATTGACATACATTACCTTCTAATACACTATGAAAGAGATCTTTTTCAATATGATAAATAGGGATCCCTGTTTCAAATAGGCAAAAAGGACTGCAAATTTGTTGAAAATGGGTTTGTGCACCAATTTTCCATCATAAAAGCAACACTCAATTTCAAGTACCTTAAAGAATTTATCTAATTTTGGTGCATTGAAATATTTAAAGGAACAAAAGAGGCACAGTCTTCTGTGAATGAATAATGTTTTATATTATGCTCCTGATCAAAACTTGGCAACATGCAACACACAATATATATTTTTAGATTCCATTTTCCCCCTTTTTGTCTTGATTTCTGTTTCGTTTCTTCGGCTTCCCCTCCTGAAGACAGATTTAACTAATTGCTGTCACATCAGAACACGGATAGAACTATATGTATAAGCTGAGACATATTTTCCACTGTGAACCCATATAAAGATATATATTGAATTGCAGTTTCTCTACAGCTGTCAGACTTACAAGCCAGCCTGGAGCAAAGGAGTATGATAAAGATTTTCAGGTCTTGTTTAGTTAAGTCAGAAACATTGGGATTCAGCCAAAGTCTCCACCACTCAGGGACTCCTTTCATAGTCCAAAATTATTTGGCTTAAACATTTCCAACTGTGAGGAGGTCCCATTTCACTGATTATGCAGTCATTCACTTTTCCACATCAACATCAAAGTAATTAACAACTGAGTATTATTGCATTGGCTAGAATTCAGCTAAGAACTAGAGGGATGTTGCTTTTTATTAAGATAAAGCATGTCTTGGTTATGTCACCCATGGAATAATCAATTTACTGTGTTGGTTAATTTCCCTCTTCTTTGATCTGTGAATGAAATTCATCCAATCACTATTTCACATAACTGCCACTACAGTTATAGTACAAGATGAATTTATCCACCCTTTCTGTTGGGGATAGTAAGTGTGCAAATGTGGCCAACATCATTGCAAGTGATATGTGTAATTAATCAAAGACTTCATTTAATTTGCAAAGACTTTTCTAGCCACACCTAATATTTTATTTCTCCCAAGCCACAGTACATGTTGTAAATTGTCTCATTTTGAGTCTGATGTCAAAGGAATCTTACATTAAGATTTGGGGAGGGAAGAAAGAAAAGAAACCTTTACTTGAAGTTCACAACCCTATGCCTCAACTTAACATTTTGATCCAGAGTGGTGGTGGTGGTGATGATGATAGCTATTTAATCTCTTTGTTGGACAATAGAAAGGTGCTTTTTTTTTTCAAGGTTGGATAATATGTGACTGTCTAGATATTGTTGAACTATAGTTCCCAAGAATCCTGGCTATTTGACCAATGGTGAAAGATTTTTCAATTCACAATTAAAGTAATATAAAAGCAGCAGATAGACATATGTTAAGGTATCATGCCTAATTTTGAAATCTAATGCAAGTTTCTACAAATGCTTTTTAAAAAGGACTTTATGAAGTTATAATTATTTAAGTTTCAGAAGTGCAGGGAAAATTGTTGAGATCCTGACTGGAAATGTCTGTAGCACTTTTCATTTTCCAGAATGCTCTGTCTAAAAAGTTTTAACTTTCTTTCATCTTTAACTATTCTCTTTAACTAACTTTCATCATTTAACTACTCTCATCTCAGCAATAACCACCAGATTATTAGCTCAGCCTGGCATGTATGGATTTTGACTGTGATATATTTTTTTGGGAACTTGATTACATTCTAATAGGTTTTTTAAATCTTACCTTATCTGATCCGTGATGGCACAGTGGTTAGAGTGCAGTATGCAGGCTACTTCTGCTAACTGTCGGCTGCCTGCAAAGCAGTTCAAATCTCACCAGGCTTAAGGTTGACTCAGCTGTTTATTCTTTCAAGGTGGGTAAAATGAGGCATAGATGGAAGGAAAGAAAAGCAGTTCTAACAATGTCTGTGGAGATTCTCAGTCATCCAGGTCACGGTTGTCCCAAAGGTGCTGAAGAAGCTGAAGAAACTTCTTGGATGAGAAGCGAAATGTCTTCCAAAAAAACCAACACCCAGAATGTCCAGTTGCCTCTGGAAAAAGCACCTTTGGGACTCAGTTCTAACAGCATCTAAATATATGTGTTGAATCCCACCTTGATTACATGCAGTTAACTCCAGTTGTCTAAAAGACATTTCATAAGAGTATTTTCTTTGCATCTATACAGAACAACTTTTGGCAGTGTTCTTCAACACTGTCAGTAAAAGCCTCTCAATTACAGCATATCCTTGTAACAAGTTTGAAGTAGAATATGCTAAGGATATTTAAACATGTGCCAAGTATATTAAGCCCACTGCCAATTTTAGGCCTCTGTTTGCAAGTCAGAGCCTGTTGTTATTCATAGATTATATGACTGATTTCAGTTTTCATTCACTTCACTCTGTTTATATGGGAAAAAAAATCAAAGTAAATCAATATTGAATATGTAAAGAAATATTATTATGAAAGCAACTGCAGTTAGAAGAAAATTCAGTTTAAGTTTTGAAATATATTCAGAAGGCAGTATGATTCATAATGGTAGGCAAGCTTAACATTTCATTACTTGTGGCAGAGACAAAACTTATTAAAACATTGAACTGAATATAGCATGTTTTGAAAGTATGCATACAGTCAGCATTCTTCCCAATCTTCCTTTTTCACCTCCTTCTCTTTCATTACTATTCTTCTATTCTCCTTCACTGCCTAACAATACGTATATCAGCTTAGCAATATACCTAAGATCCAAAGTGGGATTCTACCAGTTTGCACCTATTTGCTAGAATCGGTTGTTAACATTCCAAGCAGTTCGGAGAACTGGTTGTTAGAAGAAATTACTGGCCTAATCCTGCAAGGAAGGCAGGAAGGAAACATTCTGGTGTTGCTTACAGAAATTGTCTCTCTGTTAACCCTTATTACATTCTTGGCAGGACTAGACTTCCTGTCTCAGGAACTTCTCTGGAGTTTTTTTCCCTTCCTTTGCTGGTACTTTGCTTGTGTGGAGTGACCATTCAAAGTTGTAATGGTACTGAAAAAAGTGACTTATGACTATTTTTCACACTTAATACTGTTGCAGCATCCCCACAGTCATGAGAGGCCAGGTGAGGAGATGTGTGCCTCAATGTGAGTGATATTGAGTTGGCCATGCCCAGCCAATAACATGACCACCAAGCCACGCCCAACAACTAAGCCACGCTCACAGAACCGGCTGTTAAAAAAATGGACTCCCACCCCTGATCCAAAGTAAAAATATTAAGTTTTTTCATGCCTTATTAATAATGAAATCAATAAATAAAACTAATTCATCAAGAGATCACATCTAGAATTTGCAATGTTATAGTTCATGCAGTCTATATACATTTTTGGTGAACATTATATTATGCTAACAGTACACTATATACTCATACTCATGAGCAGCATAATGTCATAATATAGAACTGTTACATAATGTCATAATATAGAACCGTGGTGGTGCAGTGATTAGAATGCAATATTGTAGGCTAATTCTGCTGACTGTCAGCTGCCAACAGTTTGGCAGTTTGATTCTCACTGGCTCAAGGTTGATTCAGCCTTCCATCTTTCTGAGGTCAGTAAAATGAGTACCTAGATTATTGGGGTCCATATGGTTACTCTGTAAACTGCTTAGAGAGGGTTATAAAGTACTGTGAAGCAGTATATAAATCTAAGTGCTATTACTATAGAGATAATGCTGTTTATCTGCTAATCTATTTGTGTGAGTAGATATGTATAAAAGATGGAACACTCAAAGCAGGGTATGAAGGCAGAAACATTGTTCTGGAAATGCAGCCTATGAAGAAAGGCAGTTTCAAAGACACCACTTAATTTTCACAAAAATAGATAGTTCCATTAATAAATGTACAAAAATAATATCCATGTAAATTGCATATCAGTGACATTCTGTTGGAAAACTAATAAGTTGAGACTGGCCAAGATTTAATGGAATAATCAAGCTGCATGAACAGCTACAAAAGCATATGGAAATTGTAATCCTTTGGAGATGTCAAATAGAATGAGGCACCATGAATGGTAATCCTTCTGCCTAGATTCTTCTGGAACTCAAATGTAGTCCAGCCAGCTAGACTTTGGGTTGGGGTAGATATGCAAGGTTCTATGCATGTGTGAATGGAATACTTAGTTCAAAAAGGAGTTTGGTTTACTGGTGAAGGCATCAAGCTAGAAACCAGGAGATGTAAATTCTAGTCCTGCCTTAGGCATGAAAAGTGTTGCCCAGCATGTGCCACAAATGGCTTCAGGGAACCAGAAGTGAAAGCTGAGTGCCAAGTGGGATCAAAGGTAGGTGAACTGCCTGAAAAGACTGTGACTTGTTCTCCTGCTAAAGGTGCTATCTCTCCCTGACAACCTATGCACCCTGTATATTTGTTGCAAATTTCATATGTGATTCCTTCTTTTCTTTGCTATCATCTCAGTGAGCTCTTTCAATACTGTTTTTATACAATTCATTCTGTATACACCAGGAGAGAAAGCTTTCCATAACCTTTCAAATTTTAAATAACATTTTTGGGTGTCTCACTCTATACAAATTGATTTTAAAGTTTTTGCTTAAAAAACCTTTTGTTATTAGACCCCATATAGTAGCCCTCATGGTTTCTTACACGTTATAAAGTAATCAGTCTTTATAATTAGATACATTTAAATATTCTGCTTATACTACTATGACTGGAATATGAATAATCTTGCCCTCAAATTCTATTCTGAAGAAATCACAAAATTTGTATGACACATCCATTTGATTTGCCTGTTGCATTATTTGCCTACTGAATGAATAAAACATGAAGCTTTTTTCATACAGGTGGTCCTTCGTATTTAAAACATGTTAAATGCCTTGAATACATTATTTGAAGTTTTTCCAGATCTGGATGAGCTAATGTCGAAGTGAGGAAAAAGAAAACAGAAAACAGAAAACAAAGGATGAAGGATGAATATTCTTGCTGTAGCCATCGTCAAAAAAATGAACTGTTAACTGATTTTTATGATTTGTTTTTTACAAATAATTTCTCTTATGATTGATTTATGTCACAATGAAGTGGTGGTCATGATTTTTCAAAAATTGGAAATGTATTGATTTTTCTCTTTCTCCTCTCCCTTTGAGATGGTCTATATGATACCTACATAAAGAAGAGAAAGGAGCAGTCAAGAAAAAAACATATGCCCCAAGTCAATTGTGTATTTTAGCTAATGAAGCCAAGTTTTCATATTATATACTGTAACTAATGAGACATAAGGTTGAAGATTCTCTGTTAAGATTGTCAGTTATGGAAGATTAAAGTGGATAATAAGCTTTGAATGAAAAAAAAGAGATATAATGAACATAATTTCAACGAGTAATAGCTTAGGTGATTCTTGGTATATTTATTCATAAATACATTATGGATCCTTGTATTGAACCATATGCCTACAAAGATCAAAACTGTGCAAATCATGATATTTCTTGTTCCATGGAAGCAAATGTTGGAATTTAAGAAAACCAGGTAGGAAGAGTACTGATGTCTTTGAACTTCGATGGTAGATAAGACTCCTAGGCATACTCTAGACCAGGGGTTCCCAACCTGGGGTGCTCGCACCCCCTGGGGCTGCAAGACGATATTCCAGGGGGTGCAAGAAAAGTCCAGGTAAATAATAGGATATTGGTTATATGTTGGCATTTTTATTTATTATTTATTTCAGGGAGTGTGAGGTTTGAGTGAAATTCCTTTAGGGGTGCGGGGTGAAAAAAAGGTTGGGAACCACTGCTCTAGACAGCTGAGAACACAAACAAATAGATAATTATACAAATCAACTCAGATTCTTACTGAAACCATAAATGACCACACATTATGCAAAATTCCAGATCTTTGGAAAAGGCCCTAATGCTAGGAAAGGTGGAAAGAAAGAGAAGAGGAATACTAGCAGGAAAGTGGACGGTGATTTGTCAAAAACAAGTGGATGGCATATCTTCCATCTATCTATCATCTCTCTATCATCTATCATTTATCTGCCTGTCTATCTGTTTGTCTGTCTGTCTGTCTGTCTTCTAAAATCATCCAATTATTGGGGACCCAGTCCTTTAATCATGCTTATTTCTAAATCATGTATATTTTCAAGGATCTGAAAAGCAAAAAAAAAAATTACTTGGCCTCTACCTTGCTTACCATAAAACTAAACTGTACTTCTTCATTTTTTCTCATTGTCACTCTTGTGCAGACTCAGCTAGAACTCTGCTAGACATCTTCCCAATCATACTTTTCAGCAATCTTGCTGCTTTTCTCTTTTGTGCAGGCAACAATCATGCTATTCTTTCAGTTGTCAGATATACATGCAGTCTTCACATACACACACACACACAGACACACACACAAAACAAGTCTTTAGGCAGGTCTGTAAGTAAACTGCAGCCAAAGTTTAACACTTTTTCCATTATATCTATATAATTTTTAATCCTAAATTATTTGGTTTTTAATGTGTTATTATATTCATTAAATTGTATGCTGCTGAGAGCCTCTTTTTGAAGGAAATAGGTAGGCGGTTAAGAAGTTTGATATATAAATATATAAATATAATCTATGCTTGCAATATTTCCAGTTTACAACACTTTCACAGTATTAAACATTTTTCGTACTTTTTATTAATAGAACACCAAGTTTCTATTGTACTTTATAGCATAATTCTTTTAACTTCCAACCAAGATCCATATTTTCCTTGCATCTACATTCTTTTCATTTTATTGGGCAATTAATGTATCTTTTCATAGAGTTTCATAAAAAAATTTCTTTTTGGATTTATGATGTCCATACCAGCAGTCCAAAATGGTCCTAGTATTCCTTTCATACCATCATTTATACCAAATAATTTAATCAATTTAATCAATTTTATTTTTAATTCTAACAAATCTCATGGGTGATCCTTGTTTATTCCTTTGCAACATTTATTTTCATCAAAATCACCCTATTTTCCCTATTTTCAGTTTAATTATTCCTCACTGTTCAAATTTTTATTTCCAACTATTATTTTCTTTTTCCATATATTATGCAGTATTTTTTCTTATCCTATTTTTGCACAATAAAAAGTTCTTTTTAATGCTTTCTAATTAGTAGGTAATGTTACAGAGTTCTATGGTATTCTGTCAAATAATTATTTAGATGTTATTCGAAACAGTACCCACATTCTCTTTTCTTAAGTCACCATTCTATTCTTTCTTTTGGGTAATTAATCTACTTTTTCATATAGGACTCATACTTTCTCTTCTCATTTTCTCTTTTGTTTCTTTAGAGCTATTCTTTTGATAGTTGTATTACTGAAAAATTAATTTGTTTTGCACTGCTTTCAATCAATAATAAATATAGTGATGCGGTTTTCTTCTAAAGCTAATGAAAAAATAATTCTAAGTAAAATAAATAATCTCTTATAAATGTAGTTTCTAGAACTATGCGATAATTGTTAAAAAAAAATGAAGTATTGGAAACCTTACAGGTCTTGCTTGAACACACTTATTGCCCTACTTATTACCCTACTGCCAAGTTGCCATCTCCTTCTTGGGCTCTCCCTCCCATTTTTTTTTAACTTGAAAGCACATCTGGTTACAGGATAATTGTAGATAGTATTCAGGCTCATTATATTCAAAAGTGAATCATATGATTAGTATATTCCACTTTGACAATGTACCACTATCTATTCTATACTTTCACCCAAGCCCCAGAATTACCCTCAGAATTATCAAGAAAACTTTTAGATTTAATGGAAGTAATATAGAAAAACAACAATAATAAAGCATTGCAATGCATACTAAATGTTCAATTGTTCCATAATTTTAACTAATATAAATGAAAAACTGCATCTGTAGGTATGGATATATGCAGGATCCTCTTAATTGTTAATTGAGTCTGTGATTTATCAAATGAGAAAGCATAATTTTTGGAGCAGAAAAAATTTGATGCATTAACCTATTGGCCATTTATAAAGGTGACTTTCTTTTTCTATTTTCATATAAAAGAAAAAAGAAAAAAGAAAAAGAAAGCCACCTTTATATGCTTTAAAATTAAAATGATCACGCTATAGGTTAGTATAATTAACATTTTAATTATGAAAAAATGATTCATACAATGTTATTTAATAATTTATATGAATAGAATAGAACAGAATAAAATAGAACAGAATGGAATGGAATCGAATTCATCATAGAATAAAATTGGCCAAGTGTGATTTTATAATCTTATATTTTTAATGTCTGGGGGGAAAATGATAAATGTCATACAGTTCCTGAAAAAACATTTTCCATTTCAAGTATGAATCATTTCTACAAAATCAATTTTCTAAAAAATCATAATACAAAATTATACCTGTGTTGTAGTAATACAGAGACCAATTTACACAGTGAAATATTCATGCTTAGAAAAGTGTAACTATTGAAAGTCACCATAGTATTATATACACCAGCACATATATTTTAGTATGGTAATCACAACTCTTTCATCACAGCGTTATATACTTTTGCACTTGCAATTATTATTGTTATCAAGTAGATACATGCCTTTAAGTACAGAAAAGTAAACATGGTTTGTATATATATATATGGTATTCAGCTTTGTTCAGGTATTTTCCCACATCATTATAGTTGTGCTTTTAAAGTTGTAGCGACGTTTAGGCAGAATCTCATCTGCCATCATCAGGCTTCTGTATTGGGTTTGTCTGTGTGTCAGGCTTTCACAGAGACTAACCCAATACACAAGCCTGATGATGGCAGATGAGATTCTGCCGAAATGTTGCTACAACTTTAAAAGCACAACTATAATGATGTGGGAAAATACCTGAACAAAGCTGAATACCATACATATAAATATCCGTGAAAACTTAAGAAAACACACACACACACACACAGACACATATATATATATATTAATTTTGATGAAAATATATCTGATTATAAATATAAATATTTGTGAAAAGTGAAACAAAAAATCGAAGAGACTGAATTGAAAAAGAAATAAAGGATGAAAATGATGTATGCAGCCTTCCAGCAACTTACCAGGGTATGTATAATTGACTTCAGTAGGACTTACTTGTAAGGAACAAAGCCATGGCATTAAACATTGTTGTAATCCTACACCAACCTGATAATGACCAGATGTGCTTAATTTCCATTCCCCAAATTTTCTCGCAGAGGAAATTCTTCCTGGTAGAAATAGCTCATGCAGCAACACTTTCAGTTTGACAAGTGATTGAAAAAATATGTTCTTCAGATCCTGAAGACTTCCCACCATCACATTTCTCTTCTCATGCTCAAGAGAATTTTCAGTTCCTTGGAGAAAAGGAAAAAGAATATATGCGAAACAGTTTGCCAGTTCAAAACCTTGTCACTCAACATCTCTAGATATTTCTTACATGTAGCTTCCATACAAAATGTGGAAGTGAAAATATTTCATGCTTTCCATTTTCTTCCTGGAGCATACCTTCAGCAGGAATGTTGGATAATATGCCAGTGTTGTGCTCAGACATATCCTCAGACTCAGACGTATGTCTAATATTGTGGATGAAAACATTTTGACCCTTGTCTGGCCTACAGTTTCCATCCATTATTCTTGTCTGGCTTTAGAAAATAGCTTGACCCCTTCCTCTCTGTGGCAGCTCCTCAAATATTGAAAGACTGCTATCATGTCTCCCCTGGTCCTTCTCTTTCCTAGACTAGCCCCTGGTCCTTCTCTTTACTAGACTAGCCAAGCCTAGTTCCTGCAACCGTTCATTGCAACCATCCCCTAATCATCCTGGTTGCTCTTCTCTGTACTTTTTCTAGAGCCTCAACATCTTTTTTATAATGTGGTGACCAAAACTAGATGCAGTACTCTAGGTGTGGTCTTTCTAAGGCTTTATAGAGTGGTATTAGTACTTCCCTTGATCTTGACTGTATCCCTCTGTTAATACAACTTAGGATCGCATTAGCTTTTTTGGCAACTGCTGCACACTGCTGGCTCATATTTAGCTAGTTGTCCACTAAGACTCCAAGATCCCTCTCACAGTTACTGCTATTGAGCCTGGTTTCATCCAGTCTATATGTGTACTTTTGGGTTTTTTTGCCTAAGTGTAGGACTTTACTTTTCTCTATATTGAATTTCATTTTAATAGATATGGCCCAGTGTTCTACTTTGTCAAGATTCATCTGGATCTTGAGCCTATCTTCTTGGGTGTTAGCTACTTACTTCCCTCCATGTAGACTTAGACCCATAAAGGACTACTCATTGAGTACAGTTTGCCAGCCAGTTTGCCAGTCAGGGTTGAAGGTACCATGATTCAGAAACCCTCTTCTTGTCTGTCATGTATTTCTCAGAAAGAATAGGTTGAAATAGTGCAATGCTATCTGTATTTGTGCTATAAATTTCTACAGAACTGTGCTTTATATGCCATCTTTCAATTTATTGCTATATGAAATAGCCGGGACTCATTATTTTGTCATCTGACAAGGTAGCCATGTGTCTTCCAGAAGAAAGTTTTCTATTTGAAGGGTCAGTATTTGGCATTGTTCTATTTGTAGACATCATATATTTGAGGAACTGATCAAACTAAGTCCAGTTTAAAAACAAAAGGCCCCAAGTAAAGAGAACATGGACTTGCTATTGAGTCTTATCAGATAATACATTGACAAAAAACTGAACAAAGATCATCTGGCTATTTTTTTATATTATGGTGATATATATTCTATACTTTTGTATAAATTCCATTAATTATTTTAAATATAATATCTTCACATATTTTATATATCCATATTTCAAATGTTTTCTTTCCTGTTTTTAGTTATAGATTTCCCTTCTTTTGGTAGTAGTAAATGCCATATCTGAGTAGTTATCTAGTCAGTTCAGTTCAGTTTACATTCGTTTTTTTCTATACTATATCATTTTTCAGTCTGTGTTAAATTGCATAAAGCACACAATTTATACAATTGCTGTGAAGTATAGTTGAAATGTAGGATGGGAAAATTGCAAAACGTTGGAAAAATTGAGGGTGATTGTTCCAGTATAAAAATTGGCAATATGAGAGGACAGGAAGGTGTACCTGTTTCTGGAGGAGTCAGTGGCAGCAGTGGGAGCTACATCCAAACCAGGTGTTTCCAAATTTTGATAATAGTCTCAATCCTTAAAATAAAATGATCGCACCAGTCAGTATTTATACCATGTATTAAAAAAAGAGGTTTTGCTATTGTTCTGAGGAGATTGATTTGTCCTTAAATGGAAGACTGTAAAATTGATTAAAATAGGAATTCAGTGTTTAAGATCTAGAGTCACACTTCCCTAAATGTTTTTATTCAACCATTGTTCATTTTAATGGAACATATTTTGAAAGTGGTTTGTGCTTGCGTTAATTTGCACAATAGGACCGGGCAAAGAAGAAAAAAAGTAGCCTAATGAATCTGTCTGAAGATCCCTTGAGTCTGTAAAAGCACAGCCAGAGACAGTTCCTTTCATGTACTGTGGGAATCTCTTTACACGAGAAGTCATGTTGGCCCTTATGGCACTACATTGTGGCAAACATGTTTCTGTGTCATAAAAGCCCAGAATTAACTAGTGAACTTGACCCAGCCTTTCTTCCATTTGCTTGTTTTCTCCCCCTCCTTCCTCCATCCAACCTCTGTGCTAAGTGTATCGAGGTAGACAGAGTTTGCACTTCTCAACCTGGATTCGAGTTGACATGTTATGGGAAACTCTGGCAGTTGTTAAGTAGGTCACAATAGAGTTCTAATAATTAGCATATTGGTAGGCCATACAGTCTCAGTCGTCAGTCACAAGTAGAAGATGTGGAAAGAAAAATCGAGTTATTTCATTTTGTTTTTGCACTTGTTAGCAGAAGAAGCATATATCATTCCATCAGCATTTCCAGCACAATATTATTTATTTATTTTCCAACCCTCACTTCCATAGTTGCAAATGTTCTTAGCCCTGAGCACTGCCTGAAGCCATAGCCCAGGGAAGTTGCCCATAGGTCTTGATGAAAGCTGATGTGACTTCTGTGGTCAAAGTGTCATAGGAGTAAATTGCAAAAATCACATCGGCTGCACTTTGTGCTTTCACCTTGAAGGGTGCAAGAAGGAGAGGCCAGAAGAGAACTTTTTGCTTTTAACAAAAAACATTTCAAGGTTATGATTCTTGGTATTTTATTTTATTTTTTTAAAAAAATTCTTCAAGAGAGCAAGACAGGAAAGAAGGGAGGGAGGGAGGGAGGGAGGAAAGAAAGAAAGAAAAAGGAAAGAAAGAACAAAAGAAAAGAAAGAGAGAGAAAGAGAAAAAAATTTGAAGGACAATCCAGTGTTCCAAACTGGATTTATTTGAAGGGTGAAATGATTCAACCTGACAATCAGGGCTAAAAAAATGATCTATAAAACTCTTGGGATATAGGCAGGTAAGGTAAAATGACCAAAAAGTGGCTATGATGTTTTTATTGAATCTCTGCCCATTATTTATGTATATTGAACATAATTTGTTTTAGGTAGAAGGTTTTGCCTAAAGGTGCTATCTGTATCCCATTTGCTGCTTTTGGCTTTTTGCAGGCTTCTGCTTTTATCTATTACTGTTTTTTCTCTTGTACCTGCCTTCTTTATTATTTATTGATCTCACTTAATCCTTAACTTCTTTTTTAATTTGAACATTCTTAGCATCTAGGAATTACAATTGCATTTATTTTCTTTTTTTGGGGGGGTTTGGAACTATGGGTTTCCAACTAATGTTGCTTCTGTAATGGAAGACTCGGGGAACCATAAGAATAAAGTTACCTGAAGAAATATGCAAAGTAGAAAGAATTTCTGAGGGAGTTTATTTATTTATTTGTTGGTCAAATTTCTCCATCTGTGGTCCCACCAATGACATGGGGCTGTTATTGACATTGAGACTGCAGTTTTTAAACCTACATGAGGAAACTAAGTTGAATATTACAAATTGTTCAGAGTGAACAAAAATTTTTTAAAAATGGGAGTACAAAAAAAAAAACCTCCTAAAAACTATGCACATTTGGTGAAATAGATCTCAAAATAATAAATGATATTTAACATAACCAAGTGGAAAATTATGTGCACTGTAACTCTGCTGTGCGTGTGCACAAACACATGCAAATCATACATCATACAATGGTAATTTCATTTAGACTTATATACCACTGCATTTCATAATATGTCTAAACAGTTTACAGAGTCATATTTCTCCAAACTATCTATGTTCTTAATTTATTTTCCCCAGAAAGATGGAAAGTTGAAGGCTGAGTCAACCTTGAGCCAGTAGGATCGAACTCATAGCAGTGAGCACAGTTAGTCTGCAATACTGCATTCTAACCATGCATCACTATGGATGGACATTCATAGTATCTGACAATGGATCTGACAGTGGCTGATCTGGAAAGAGATCTGCAAACCAGAAACAGTGGAAAAGTCAACACACAGTGTGTGGCTAGTGTAAAAACAAAAAATCAAAATCATTTGGATTCATTAAAAAAGGAACTGAAAGTAAAACAGTCAACATAGTAATTCCTTACTGTATATGAATCAATAATAAGATTTAACTTGGAATGCTATGCATGGTTTTGAATACCACACATGAAAAAGGAGATAATACAAAACATGGCAACCAAAAATATTGATGTGCTAAACCAGTTTCCATATAAGAGACCAAACGGGGCTCTTAACTTCAAATAAGATAGACAAGGGGATAAATTATATAAAAGCATGCATGGATTGAATATGCATGGAGCAAAAAGATTTTCTCCCTGTTCAATGTCAGGGTCATGCATTGAAGTTAAAGGAGCAGGTCAAAGAATTACATAATGCATAGTTAATCAGAGAACATGTTGACTACAGAGATTGTGTTAGTACTAATAAGGTGGTTTTTAGAAGGTTCTGGAAATATTGACTTATCATTGACCCATTATGTTAACATTTCACTAGAATAGGCACCATAGTCTGTTTCCATTTGTAAGATAACAATTGCAATCCAGTTTCATCTAGAATGTGCATATTGATATTTTGATTTGGAAGGTGGAATTGTACCATCTCTGTATCTTCTGCTTCAGTGCCTTTACATTTTGAAAAACACTTTTTGCTAGAATGCAGCTTGACATAAATTACAGCTTTTTCTTTTTTAAAGTCTTTCTCATCAGCCTGACAATACAGAAAAGAGAGTTTTAGAGCGGTTGAGAGTGGTAGTGAATTTCATAAACGGGTCATAATAGGTTGCTAGGAGAAAGGTTTTGAGTCATATACGTTTTCTACTTCTGAATTATTGGGGCACATCTCACTCAAAAGATTACACATTTTATCTCACAGGTCATTCCATTTTATTGCAGCAGTGCTTTTTGCAATGTTATACTGAAAGTTCTTGTCAGTGATCCCATTACAGACCTCCTATTTTGTTGAATTTATATCTCAAGGCTAGAATTCTCTTTGGCTTAAAACTTGGCAAGTGCAATATGAGGTCTTTTTATTTGAGAAAGAAATTTACTCCCACCATCTCAGAATTAGTCATTGTGTTTGATGTAGACATCAACTGCAAACCATCTATGTGAGATTTGATTTATTGTAGACAACTTTCAATGTATTGAAATTGCACAAGAAATGAGTTCACCATACAAAAATCTTTAACATTAAAGTATTTAGAGTCAATTTAAATGTAAAGTATTTAGATGTTACTAGAAGATGAACTGGTTGAGTCACAAGAAGCTTGGTAGTACTGTATTCAGAATTTGATCAAGTATTCTGATGCAGTGATAATTCAATAGATTGTTAAGACTTCAGAAAATTAATATGGTTTGATTACTTTGAAACAATGGAAAGCTTAATGTAATTACATGGAATCTTGTTTTGATGAAAGAGAAATCTGTAGAACAGAAATAGGCAACAAGGACATAAATCCAGTATAATTAAGTTGACTCTTAGCAGTCATATAGATTTTTTTCTCTCCAGGATAATCTACCCTTCACCTAGCCCTACAGCTCTTCAAATATAGTGTACCCATTATCATTGTAACTGAGCCCATCCACCTTGCTGCTAGTTATCTTCTTTTCCCAGCATTATAGACCTTTCCAGAGAACTAGGTCTTCTTAGACAGTGTCCACATCATTGAATAATGTGAGAATCCTGGCTCACTTTTGTACAATGAAGTTCCCTTTTCTGGCACAATATGTTTGCTATTATCATCTGGGTTTAGTGTCCTTCTATATTGCTGCAGCCCAATATAAGGTGCCCAGGTGGGATGTTCTTCATTCCTTGATTGACCCTTGGTGCCCAGGTGGGATGTTCTTCATTCCTTGGTTGACCCTTGGTTGAATTTTGGCATATATTCCTTGTGTTCTTCAGGATGAGGTAGCCAGCAGGAAAAGAATTCCATATAAGTATCTCATAACAATTGTTGGCGAGCCTCTGCTTAGATAGTAATCTGGTGAGATCATGTTGGATATTGTATAACTCACTTTCTAATGGATTCTAATTTCAGTTCCTCCTTCTAACGTTAAAGATTTGACAGCAGAGCCTATAATTGGTACATGAAAATATCTTTATATCAGAACTCAGAAGAAGTATGGATGATTTTGTTTTCATGGTAGTCAGTATTTGACCTTCAATCATGAATGCATGAATTTGAAAATTTTGCTCATTTTTTTTCATAAAACATAAAAATGTTTAGATTTATAAAATTTTCTTGCTTATTTCTATAATATCTAAAAAAAAAAAAAATGTGTCCATTTTTTCCCCATGTTTGTTTTGACTCACATTTTTAAAAAGGAAAATAATTGTTTTTGCAAGGAATAATTTTCATGAATATATATGATCTTCATGCAAATATTTTAATAATGTGCATTAAGTTTCTGAATTTCAAAAAGATTCAAATTGTGCAATGATTTGAAAATGCAAATTTGGATACATTTGCATTCAAATGTGAACTAAACAAATTTGCTTCCTATCTACTTGACACCAGGCAATTATTTGATGAGTCAGAAAATTGTAGGATTACTCTATTCTATTAGTCAGTGTGGTATAAATTTCCAAACCAAAGAGTTTGTTTGAGAGAGGATCAGGATTAGAAGGTTACTAATGGAAGCGATTGTTGTGATTTGCCCACCCCAGAAGCCCTGTTTCTCTATAGACAACTCTGCAGTGGAAAATATCAGCATTAACATCTCAGCAACAGTAATTAGAGAGGTTCTGGAGCAGAGCATATTTGGGATGGTTTCAGTCATTATGTTTCAGATGCCTGCATTATTTATTACATTTATTTGCTATGCATCTCACTGTTTGAGGTGACTCCACAAATGTAGACTAGATATAATCCTTCTCCATCCAATTTAAATATTTTTAACTCATTTCTTTTAAACTACTCACAAGGAATAAGTAGCTACCTTCAGCCCAGACAAAAGAAAGAGAAAATTATCCTCAATTTAGGAAAGGTAGATAATTTTTTCTATGTAATAATTCCTGTACTTTTGAGTATTAATTGGGCTAAAAACCCATTTTTTGTTTTTAAATAAAATGTTGATGAGGATGGTGATTTGCTGGTTTACCTCCTTCCTTTAGAGCAAATTCCAGTTGGTAATGATTGGGGAAGACAAAGACAGCTCCTACTACCCATGTTTCCACAAAAATAGACCCAGTCTTATAGTTGGGGCTCCAAAACAAGCACTAGGGCTTATTTTTGGACAAACACAATTTAAAAGTGGTCAGCCAGCTGGCCACTCCATCCCAGCACACACACAAAAGACAGTGAATGCACAGAGGGCAACATTGTCCAGCAGCAGTTGCAGCTCACCAGCCCTTTGGCCCATGCACCACATTCAGATTGCCTGCCTGCCCTCTGCCTCTGCCTTCTGCTTAGACACTTAATCAACTCACCTGCACTGTGCAGGCTGTGGCTGTTCCTTACACTGTCGGTCCCTATGACCTCACTGCTTCTGATGCTAGCTAGGCCCCCACCTAGCAATATTCACTAGGGCTTATTTTTCAGGTAGGGCTTATATTAGCTGCATGTGTAAAATCAGTCTAGGTCTTATTTTCATGGTAGGTCTGATTTTGGGGGAAACACATTATGTGGGATGCCCTCTTTTTCCTCTCCATTTTTATATAAATTGGATAAATATATGTGATACATAAATAAACAAAGTGCCTAGTGGCACTTTTGTCACCAGCAAAATTCTTTCATAAGGTATATTTAGTTCCTTTTTCTGTCACATATCAGAGCAGTTCAGCTTTGATTCAGACTGGACCATCACAGGGAACTCCAAACAACAAAGATGAAGCCATAATCTTACAAAAAAAAAAAAAAGCTTAGGTTTTCCTTTCCATGTGATCCAATCCAAATTGATCTATTAGTTACAACTGGGAGAACATGCTATTGGTAAATGCAATATTAAGCAGGATCACCTTGTAAGATAATCATTAATCCAATCATGTAATTATTTCTGCCACCAACTCAAGATGGAACCTTTAATGTTTCATTTTATTTATTTATTTTTGTCAATTGTTTACAAGATAATAGGTATAAGTAAAAACAAAATTATGAATACATGGATACATATTAAAAAAATAAAAGAAATAAAAGAAACAATAGGACAGGGATGGTAGGCACATTGCTGCGCTTATGCATGCCTCCTACAGACCTCTTAGGAAAGGGGTGAGGTCAATAGTAGACAGTCTAAGGCAGTGGTTCCCAAAGTGGGTGGTACTGCCCCCTGGGGATGGTGGGATGCCTTAGGGGGGTGGTAAGAGGCAAGGGGGCCAGCAGGGGGCATTAAGAGGCAGCAGGGAGGTGCTGGAGGTGGGGCCCTCGCAGGGCACAATTCAGGGTTGAGATTTTACCAGTTCGCAAGAACTGCACAAGAACTGTTGTTACTGTTCCAGTAGGTTGAAGAACTGACAAAAAGGGCCCCTGGCTGGCCCTGCCCCTCCTCCATTTTCTGCTGTCAGTTCTTATTGTGCATGCATGAATTACATGCATGCGCAACAATCACTGACAGCATTCCCCACCCGCCCCGCCTAGTCACTCCTTATGTAGTGCATGTGCGCTCGTTTCCATTTTCCCACCTTCCATCGCTACCACCACCAGCCAGCCAGCCAGCCAGCTAGCCAGCCTACCCACCTGCCCGCCCTGCCTTTATTACCACCATCTGATCTAGATGAGTTACACTCTGCAAGCTCACTCCAGCTTTCCTCCACTTTCCTAACATGCCTGCCTCGAATGCAGTTCCCAGTGGAGGAAAGCCAGAGCGGGTTTGCTCTCCTTTTCAAATGTCCCACTGCTGCTGCGTTCAAGGCGAGGCCCTGCATTGGAGTGTGCAGCAGTCAATTGGGTGAACCTGCGGGGCCTCTCCTCGAATGCAAGGGTGGCAGGATGTTTGAAAAGGGGAGCAAAGCCACTTCGGCTTTCCTCCGCTTTTCCAATGTACCTTCTGGCTTTCCTCTACTTTCCCGATATGCCAGCCTTGAACGCAGTGGAGGCGGGATGTTTGAAAAGGGGAGGAAAGCCAGAGTGAGTTTGCTCTCCTTTTCAAACATCCCACCGCAGCTGCATTCGAGTCGAGGCCCCACAGGCTCACCCCATTAAGCCCCTTGCACTGGAGTGCAGCAGTCAATGGGGTGAACCTGAGAGAGAGAAAGAGAGAGAAAGAAAATAAAGAGAAAAGGGACAGAAAGAAAATGGGACAGACAAAGAAAGAGGGAGGGATGAAAGGAAGGGATAGGAAGAAAAAGAAATAAGAAGGAGGGAGAGTGGGAGGGAGGAGAAAGATAATGAGATATCTATTCTAGTTTAATCACCTCCTCCAGCAGGGTTAGAAGGGAGTGTGTGTGTTTGTGTGTGTTCTTGTAATTTACCAGTACATTTTGGTTTTGCCTTCTTCAGAATTGGCACTGTAATACTTTGGGGAAAAGTAATTTTTTTAGGGTGGAGGTCTGGTCCAATGGATCCTGTTTAAGCCTCAACAAAATGTGAGAGCTTCCTGATAGTCTTGGCCATGTTTTGTCCACAAAACCTTTAATTACTGTAATAGAAGCCAAATATGTTTCAATGTGCTGGCAAAGATGTTTCAATGTGGGAAAGGGCCTCTAAACTAGACCTCATTTCAATCTGATGCATCAGCTCTCTGTCTCTGTCTCTTTCTCTCTCTCGCCCCCTCCCTCCTCCACTCTTTCTTTGTCCCTTTTCTTTCTTTCCCCTTTCCCTTTTCTTCCTTCTTTCTTTTCTCTCTCTCTCTCTTTCCTTCTCTCAGGCTCACCCCATTGATTTGCTGCTTGGACATAAAACAAATGAACAAGAATCAGCAAAGCATCTCTGATTAAATTCTATTCACTACTAGAATCTAATCAGAGATGCTTTGCCGATTTTAATCCAATGACCTGCTCCAGCAGGGTTAGAAGGGAGTGTGTGTGTATGTGTTTTGCATAGCTGTCAAAACTCCAAAAACAGGTCAAATAGCTCTGGGGATGCCAGTCATAAATTAGAACACTTGCAAAGCAACCTGCCATTAAGTGAGGACCACTTGTATTTGGTTTGCCAGTCACCAAACCATGCCCACCCAGTCACATGATCAGCAGGCTGCGCCCACCCCAGTCACATGACCAGCAGGCTGCACCCACCCCAGTCATGTGACCAGCAGGCCACGCCCACCAGTTACATGCACAGTAGGATACACCCACCACAGTCACATGACCATCAGGCCACACCCACCCAGTCATGTGACCAGGAAGCCATGACCTCAAATTAGGCCATGCCCACAGAAATTTGAATCCTGCCCCTGGGTGGGGGGCAATGAGGATGAGTTTGTAGTACAAGAGGGTGGTGGACTGAAAAAGTTTGGGAACCACTGGTCTAAGGTTAAAGTTTTGGGGATTTGGGAAAGAAACCACAGAGTCAGGTAGAGTATTCCAGACATTGACCACTTTGTTGCTGAAGTCGTATTTCCTGCAATCAAGTTTGGTGCGATTAACCTTGAGTTTGTATCTATTGTTTGCTCTTGTGTTGTTATGGTTGAAGTTGAAGTATTCATTGACAGGTAGGACATTGCAATGTATGATTTTATATACTATACTTAGATCGGACTGAAGGCGGCATAGTTCTAGGCTTTCTAGGTCTAGAATTTTGACATAAGGTATTCTGAGATAAGTAGAGGAGTGAAGAACTCTTCTTGTGAAATATTTCTGGACTTTCTCAACTGTGTTAATATCAGATAGGTAATGTGGGTTCCAGACTGATGAGCTGTATTGGAGTATTGGTCTAGCAAATGTTTTGTATGCTCTAGTTATTAGTGTAATATTACCAGAGAAAAAGCTATGTAAGATTAGGTTAAAAACTCTGAACAAGCTTTTTGGCTATGTAGTTACAGTGGGGTCTAGCACAGGTCATTAGAGATGAGTACTCCAAGATTCTTGACAGAGTTTGGATCATCAACAAGGTCTTGACTATTCAGCCTGTATTTTATTTTCTGATTTTTTTTTCCCAATATGTAAGACAGAGCATTTATTTGTGGAGATTTGAAGTTGCCATTTGTTTGACCATTCTGATACATAGTCAAGGTCTTTTTGAAGGGTAGCAGAATTGTCTGTGGTGTTGAATAGCTTTACATCATCAGTGAAAAGAACGCAGTTGCTCTTGATATGATCACAAAGGTCATTTATGTAGAGTATGAAAAGAGTTGGTCTTAGAACACTGCCTTGGGGGACACCACTGTTGACAGGTACAGAATTTGAAAGGACACTCCCAATTTTGACCATTTGTTGTCTGTTTGGCAGGAATGCTTCTATCCAGTTATACAGATGTCCAGAGATACCGTAAGATTTTAGTTTTAGTAGTAATTTGTCGTGTACCACTGAATCAAAGGCTTTACAGAAGTCTATGTAGATTGCGTTTATTGCTTTGCCCTGATCGAGTTGTGTAGTCTCTTACACTGTTTTTGCAGTGTAAGAGTTGCAGATTGCATGATAGTTTTTTCTTGAAACCAAATTGTTTATTGAAAGAGTAGGTTTTTATCTCTAAGTGGAGGATAATGGATAGGTTAATAATTGATTCCATGACTTTATAGGTGACACAGCATAAAGAGATTGGTCTGTAATTTTCAACTAGGCTGGGCTCTCCCTTTTTGAGATGGGGATGACCATGGCTTGTGACCATAGTTTTGGAGCTGGTCCTAAAATATTTTTAAAAGATTATACTTAGAGGTTCGGCTATGGCAGTGGATGGCTTTTTTTTAAAGAAGTAGGTATATATTCCATCTGGTCCAATAGATAAAGATGGTTTTAGATTGCATAGTGCTTTTTCAACATTGTCTACTGTAAAATCATATGTATTAGATCATTGTAGTTGTCTGTGGTTCGACTAGGAAATACTGGGCATGATCCATTGCTGTTTACAAATGCTGAGCCAAAGAATGTGTTAAAGAGGTTGGCTTTAATAGTGTCATCATTGCAGTCTTTACTATTAGGTCCTATCAGGGGTGGGATGGACCTTGAATTTTTAGTTTGTTGTTTACAAAATTGTAGAATGCGCGGGTGGAATTGGTGCATAGGAGGTTTTCTTCTTGTTTAATGTGATAATTGATTCAGTCTTTATCTGGTGGCATAAATTTTTGTATTGGCTTTTGAAGCTGGCAACGTGACCAGATTTGTTTTTCCACCAAAGTGATCTCTTTTGGGACTGAAGCTTCCTTATTGTTATGGGTAATCTGTTTTTTTCTGGTTTTGGGAGTTGTTAATGGTACATATAGTTTTATGACTCTTTTGACTTCAAGTAAAAATACGTTGTAATGGTCTTCAACAGTATTGCACCCAGTGAATAGAAATTTCCAATCAAGGGATGAGAGATCGTTATCTATAAGATCATAGTTGCCTTTTAGTTATAATTGGGGTTCACATCATTGTGTTGATTTTTGTGTGGACGCATGTTGAGACAAAAGTCAATCATGCTGTGGTCACTGTTGGAAAAGGGTACTTTAATTTCTATTCCATAAATTGAATTCAAACTATTGCAGAAGATGAGATCGAGGTAGTTGTTAAGTCTAGTATTGTTGGTTATTAGTTGTTCCAGTCCCAGGTTTGTTACGGCATTGTAGAAGGTTGCATATATGGGTTCAGTTTTACATTTGCTTAGGGTCCAGTTAATGTGAGGTAGATTGAAGTCACCAAGAAAGATAAAAATATGTAGGCAGGATGCTGCCCATGTTAGTAGCATATTTAGCATGTTTGCATGTTCGATGTCATAATCAGGGGCTCTGTAACATAGTAAGAACTGAAATGTGATATTTAAGGACAATTCACAGACAATAGTCTCAGGAATAGCAAGTTCCTGGGTAACTTGGATGTTATTTTTAGATATAGGGACTTTTTATAGAAGATAGCAACACCACCTCCTCTACGGATTTCACAATCTGATCGGTAAACATGATAGTCTCTTACTATGGTAATGGAGTTAGGGAGAGATGTGTTGAGCTATGTTTCACAGACAAATATAATGTCAAATTTAGCCATATTTAGTAAGAGGAGAAATTCAGATATTTTATTTACAAGGCTTCTTGCATTGAGTAGCTTGCATTTGAGGCCAGTTGTAGTTGGAATAAAGGTAGTTAGGGGCGTGCGTGCCTAGTTTTGAGTGATGTTGGATTGGATGGGGTGGGGTGGGGTTGGATGCGGAGTGGGTTGTGTGACTTTCTTTTGATGCAATCAACTCTGTAGTCAATGTATAGATCCTTTCCTCCATTGTCTAGACGATTTTGAGTTCTGCACGGAGTTCTTGGGAGCGGATTCTTTGCAGTATGGATAAGTCTGGTCTTGAGTGAAGTTTTTTGTGGTTGCGATTGGTTTTTGCAATGGCATTTATGTAAACATTTAACCATAGCAATCTTTTGCTTGCTTTGTCATCTTCAACTTTAAGAGCAAATTTACATAGCCACACCTATATAAATTGTTAAGAGATACTTAAACCAGGCCAATGAATTAAAACTGTCAAGTCCTATTTTCAAGCTAAAATCTTTTTCGGAGTTCTTTTCTAAGTTCATTGATTTTTAAGTCTCTTGGAATACCACTGAGATCAGTTAATCAGTGAACAGTTGTTCAGCGATGAGTAACTTGCAATATGGTAGAGAACACTTGTATTATTTTTGCTGGCATAAACAAAAATGTTACTACAACTAAAATAATTACAATTTGCTCATTGGAATAGGTATTCTTATTCACAGTGGGTGTATTCAAAAAACTGATGTGTCATATATTAGTTGGATATCCCAAGTGAGATGATTTGAATTTACACAGCACATCTAAATCCGCAAAGGCTCAGCTTGGTGGCATAAGAAATTAGAACTAGACATTAATTCCAGAGACATGTAATTAAATAAATGAAGACTCATTTGTACCCCTATGATTGCTCTTGCTCACTTAATATCAGCCTTAGTTCCTTGAACTCATTTAAGTTCTTTATTCTTTTTCCCCATGAAATATTCTTACATTTACCTCCCACATACAGTGTTCTGTTATGTCATGTACTATGCAAGAAAAAAAAAGCAGAGAATAATAATGGAGTTGAAAATTGTGCATTAAAAATAGCCCTTTATAGCAAAGTAAATATAGAAGAAATGTACCCTATTTATGCTGTCATATGTCAGAAAGAATCAACTATACTCTGCTTTATTTTCCTGTGGTACTTGCCTGCTTAAACATGTTGACTATTCAACTTTATTCTTCAAAATATTCATTAAATTAAAAACAAAGCTTCTACTTTTTAATTGCCTTCCCCAAGCCTTTTCTAGCACCTTGTAATTAAACTTTTGTTTTAAATGTTTTAAAAATCTCACCAAGCACAGCTTTTCCCCAAGTGTAAGCCTCCACATTTGATACATTGTGCTTATAAATAGAAAATACGCTATGTAAAATATCATATTGGCCAGATGATTTTTGGCTTTACCTGAAGCCATCCTCTATTAACAATTCATGGAGTTTTCTCTCTCTATTATTTAGATATAAAGTAATTATAGACTGTTCTGGAAAAATGGGACATATCTTATATTCATATTTGAACATATTAATTAAATTCAGCATATGTATTTATAATATGCAACATGTCTCCATTCTTCGGGATAATCCCTTTAATCCTGTTTGAATAGCTAGTTAGAAAAAGTTAATTCCAGGAACATCTTTCTAAATAAATATTTCAATAAACTCATTTTGGTCTTTGTTCTCAATAGCACCTGATCTGAGAAAGCTGGGAAAATATTCTAGCCCTTCATGAGCAATAAATAATAGGGTGCTTAAGGACAGCACGCAAAATTGTCTCATGTATAATTTGAGTCACACTGGAAAACATCTCTGTCTAGCATTTTTTATCTAAATAACCACAATGCCTAACCTAAAGTATGTAAATGAACATTTATGTATTCTGCAAAAATATTATTAACATTAACATTTTTATCCAAATTTACCTGAAATGCCACAATCAATGAAAATAAGTTCTGTTCTGTATTGAACTTCATCTTGAAATTAAAGATTCTAGAGTCATTGTGCTGTTTTTACTTTGCCAAGTCTGAGCTCAGAACACCTCAGCATAGGGAATCCATACTGAATGTTTTAGCCAGTAGAGTGGCAACATATCAGACAGAAAAAGAATCAGGGTTAGAAAAGAAACATCTGGCTTTCCCTGTTCTGAGAAATAGAACATGCATCATATTATTTTCATGCTTGGATTTTTCACCTTCATTATATATATCTAGACACACACACACACATACACATACACACACACACACACACACACACACACAAATATAATGGTAATATAATGGTAGCTTAAAACTCTGACAATGTCAGCAGAGACTGACGAAACCTCAGTAAGTATATTAAATGTAATTTTAAGTTCTGGAGATCGCAGGATGTCTGTTTCTTCATTTACATACATACATATGTATGTATATGTGTATGTGTATGTGTATGTATATGTATGTGTATGTGTGTATATGTATGTATATATGTGTGTGTGTGTGTAAATATATATATATATAAATGTGTGTGTGTGTGTATGTGTGTGTATATATATAATCCCAGCCACAGAATCATCAGAGAAGCCATAGAGATTGAAAAAAGACCAGAAAGCATGAACAGAAGAGATGATTCCACCAGGCTGTCAATCATTTGGAAGCCTGCACTCACAAACAAAAAAATCTCCACACCACAAGCCAGGCAAACACCTGGGCACAAACAGATCCCCCCTGATACCTCCAGCTCAAACACACCCCAACCACGCACCCAGATGAAACCCAGCTTCCTAACGAATGATAGCCGTCCATTTACCCGAAGCCAAGCTGCACTAAAGGCCTCCAATAAAGTAACACAATGTTGCCAGCCAATCAAGATACAAAAAGAGCCAAAAAAACAGACAGAAGATATTAGAAGCAGAACACAGCAAACTCCAAGACCAATAAACACAGACCAAGACTCTCAACCAATCAGGAGGAAGAAAAAACCATTCTGTCACAGCAATAGGCTGCCCCAAATTTAAATCTGAAACCACTGTAAAAGTCTAACTCACAGACGAACACTATACAGAAGCCTGATGATGGCAGATGAGATTCTGCTGAAACATTGCTACAACTTTAAAAGCACCACTACTATGACATGGGAAAATACCCGAACAAAGCTGAATGCCAGATTCACACACACACACTCACACACACACACACACACACACACACATATATATATGAAATATAGGCAGGAAAGAAAAAAAATACACATGTGCATATGTATCCTTAGTGAATTTTCACAACCTGAGAGGTAAATTTGGCCCACGTTCAGTGAAGAACACTGTTTAGTACTCATCTGACTATGGTTCTAAAGTGAGAATTGTATATATCTGACTCAGAGAAAGAAACATTCTAATCTGCATTGCACAGACAGTACTAAACAGCAACAACAGCCAGCCAATTAAACAGTCCAAAATCAGATCATGACTCAGAAAAATCCAAACAAACAACATTCAGACTAATTTGCATCTCATAAAAAGGTATTTAAAGACCTGTGTTCTGACAGACAAGCACAACTCAAAATGCACTGATGGTGTCTCCTCGAATGGTGACATCCAAACTGTGAAGCTTAGAGGTCAAACCAACAGTCTAACTATCAACCTGAGCTATTAATATTTGAACACATTTCAAAGGAACATTAAGGATTTAGGGGAAAGTCTTCTGCTCCTGTTAATCTGAGCAGTTGTGCCCTAGCAGCCATAGGTTACACAAAATCACAAAGTTGAACGAGGCTCTTTGGGATAATCTATTGCTTAATGCAAATGAAAGAATGCCAGAGAGATGGTTTTGTAATCCCTGCTTGAATACATCCGGTGAAAGGAAGGCATCATTATTTGCACAATGGTCCAACTCTTATTATTTAGAGATTTTTTTTAGTTGGATTCTACTTTACTATATCCCAGAATGCATTATTGCATTATGGGATGAGAAAGAACAAACTTTCAATTTCTTTATGTTGAATTTCTGTGTAAACAAATATTCTACATAGATATAGGTCCAATAGAGATATATTGTAGATAGATAGATAGATAGATAGATAGATAGATAGATAGATAGATAGATAGATAGATAGATAGATGGATAGATAGATATAAATAGATGATAGAGATGAGGGTGGAGGAAAGAAAGAGAAGGAGAGAGAGAGTGCACTGAGAGAGTAAACTACAAATTCCACCTAGTTGGTGGGATGCAGTTTAGAAATCTGAGCATGAATAGATTACTATGATCATATTTCTCATGAACTAGGGCTTGATTTTGTCTTTGGTGTATTCTTCAAAATGCAACCAAACAGGCTACCTATATTATAAGCAAGGGATGCTGCATGTGGCATAAGTATGCTTAAGTCAAGAAACCTAGTCTGTACTTTATTTAGTTTATTCATAGTATGATGTAAAAGATTTGACCAAAATAACGATGCATGAGATGGGTCAGTATCTATGGCCTCATTTGGTAATTGCCACATTTTTTTGGACATTATGATTTTGAAGATAACAGGAGTAAACATAGAGCATGAATTAATGAAAGAAAAATAGATATGAAAACAATTTAATTTTGTGGAGTAAAGTTAATAAATGTATCCATAAATTGAAGGTATGGTTAATTATGAATAAAAGGATTAAAGTCTATATGGGAAAATGTAGATTGTGTTGTCTAAGATTTTCTGGATAATTATGGAAATGGCAATACTCATTTTGTTTGTATTGTATAGTCACTGAGTGTGATTGTTGCATGCACTCCAGTGGTGGTTGATACTGGAAAATGATTTTTGAAACAAACAATGCAACATTCTGAATAAATTGGTGGACAAAAATATCCTGTTAAGAGACTTTAATGGATGGATGAGAACAATTGCCTGGGTTATTTGAAAGGCCCAAGAATGAAAAAGAATCATGACTTGTACACACCTTTCTGGAAAAGTATCTGTTGATACTTTTGTTTTCAAACATTTAATGTTATTCATCATATACGCATATGGAAAAGGAAGGAATAAAAATGTATAACTGATTCATTTTTTATGAAAGATTGAAAGAATTAATTAAAGTGAAAAGCAGGTTGTAAACTTCTAAATGTGGCCCAACCTTTTATTTGATGGTATCAGGAATGGATCTTAAGAAACAAAGAAACAAAGAAAAAAGAAAGAAATAATGTGAAAGTAGAACTACAGTAAGATATAATATACAAAGCACATATAAGAAGGAAAAGTGAATGGGTCAAAAAAGAAGGCTTAGAAAATTATTGTCTGACAGAGTTAATGAGCACCCAATAGCAGAAAAATAAGAAGTTTAAGAACAAAAGGCAATGCTTGAAACAGTATATGGATTATCAGAATAGAAAAATATGAAGTGGTAAGTTAAATGATCTTATTACAAATTAGTTTTAGCTATGTTTGCTCCCCCCTTATACCTTGCTCCTAACCCCCCTTTTTTGCTTATTAGTTTTTACTCTTAGTCTGCACTGGTTTGGGCTCATCCAGAAATAGAATGATGGGTTGTGAAGATAAGTATGCATGATGGTTATTTTGATGCTAATCTAATGTAGTAATCAGTTCTAAAACCATTACTGTCTTAATAGTATTTGTATCCTGTTATTAATATCAATTATGAATTCTTCATTTTGTGATTTCTGTCTATGATTGTTAATGTGCCCATTGTATTTTGCCAGTTTGTTGTTATTTAATTTTGATAATGCTATGGGTAACAAGGAGCTAGTAGGAGAAGGTAACATCTTAAGGATCAAGAATAAGAGAAAAGCCGATCAGTTAACAGCAATTCTCTTAGAGGGATCCACTACACTAAAAAGAAAATTAAATGCTGTAGCAAGGCCAGCATGTGCTCAGAGAAGGTGAGAGCCTTTCCAAAAAAAAAAAAAAAAGAAGAAGAAGAAGAAGTAAAAATTCAATTAATTTCCCCCTCCTGCACAGCTGAGTGCCCATCCTCCATCTTTTGTCAAGCTGTTGTAATTGCTACTTATTCCCACAAATCAGCCCAATTAAGCATGTTATACAAAGAATTCACAGCTGAATGCTAAGACCTGGGGGATATAAAATGAACAAATGGAGGACTTCCATGGTGTGCTTTTGACCAATCATCTCATTGTCCTCTGAGCCTGTCAGGATGCTGAGGCAAAGAAAGCCTGAATTTAACCTCATATTTAAAATGGCAGTGACAATAAATGCTTGTCTAATGACAGTTCCCTTGTGTTTGTACTATTTCTTTCTCCTGAGGCCCATTGCAAATCAGAAATTCCTTTTTTGAGAGGCTGGGGGGTGGGTATAGTGAGACGTTACTGCTCAATGAATGCCATGGGACATTTCTTAAATAAGTAGCTTTCAGAGGAACATAGTTAAACCAATGGATTTCTTCCTGGTGATCAGCCTCTATGAAACCAACACCTGTAAGGAAGGTTTCTTAGCATTTCAATGTAATGCAGTCTGAAAAAAATGTACTGTTTGTTCCAAAAATGATGTAATAGGTCAGTTTGAGGCTGTGGATAAAATTTAATTAAATCCTGAAAATAATTTGTGGGACATTTTAATTTCTGGAAGAATGAAATATCTTTTGGGATATTGAATAGACTGATACGTTTTACCACTTGTCACTTAATAACTGAAACAGAGTAATCTGAGAGACTGAAATTTAAATTATACATTTATTTTTCCAAAGGCCAAAAAATGGAAGCATCTCTTTTCCTCATATTTGTGGGTGAGGTTGACTGAGGCTGGGGAATGCTCTTAATTTTTGTCTCTTCCACTCATTTGTTCTAGATGGCAAGTCTCCTGTTATCAGATTCCTGAGGCTTGATCAAAGTCAAAAGTGAGAATTCTGTATATAAATGGCATTAGGAAAACAGGGGGAAAGAATGAAATCGTCATCATCATCATTATCCTTTCTATTTTGCTCCTTTCCTAATGATCATACAGCAATGTTCTAGAAAAGTGCATAGTAGGTTGGAGCCTTGCTACATATTATTACTCTCATGATTGCTGTCCTTATCATTCTTTATGGATAATAATCTCCAGTTTGTCCATGTAATTTATTTCTTAGAGTAGAACATTGACAACTATTCCATGAGCTATGTTAACTTCCAGGATTGGCTCTAAACCTACACTGAGTATCCAGCTACTTCTGCCAAAATTTGATGTGCTATGGCGCTATTGAATTTCAGTCTCTAGTAGCCAGTGGAAATTTTTCCACAGACAGCAATGAGTTTTGAATTAGGTCTCTAATTATTTGCAACCAGTAGACTGTGAAAAAAATACCCCAGACCAATCTAATTACAGAGCTTATATGAAAGCTGTGTGTAATGTATGCTGGGGAAAAAGACTCTCCCCAAACCTCTATTGCCAAAATTCAAATTTTGTGGTTCTTGAAATTATTCCCTTTATGAAATGCAGCCCACTTCCTCAGCATGATTTATGAGTATGCATTAAATGTTTTTGGCAAAGGCTGAGGCAGTAAATAGGGAAAACAGAAAACTGAGGCAGAAAACTGAGAGTTGGAGCCCTACCTCTATAACAGGGATGGAGAACTATGACCCTTTTATGACTTGTGGACTTCAACTCCCAGAATTCCTGAGCCACACCTGCTTTATAACACTGGGAGTTAAAACATTTACAAGCTGGCATCTCTCTCATTTACTCTCTCTTGGTTCACCCCTCCTCCTCTCAAAATCACACATAATGGAGACAGTTGCTTTAAAATCACAAGGGTCTCATTTAGGTAAACATCAAATATGCTAGAAACCAAAATCCCCCTTGCAGTACACACAGCACATCTGATGCAGAAGGTCGTATCTATTTTGTAAGACTTTAGCTAAAAAGGGAAGAATCTAGCATAAAGTTAGGTATGCTTAAACACCATATGTTTCAGTGAGGTTTAAATGTGAATAAGTACATAATGGATGGCACTGATATCTAAGGTTGGAAAATATATATGTGTATTTTAAAAAATCTACCCAATTATTATCTTCACAGAAAATCCCCAATGGTTGTCTCAGCATGAAGGCTATAAAAGAGGAAGACACATTTTATTATCTATCACCAGAAGACAATAGAACAGAAAGCAGCCAAAAGAAAAATGGCCACCAGAAAATTTAGTGCTGTGGAATGTGCCGTATATTTTTTTCCATTTGCCATATTTATTGAAAAATCAATGTCAGTACTCCGCCAGTGTGACTGTAGCCTGACAAACTCTTATTATAAGGTAATATTCTATTATACCGGTTCATCTCAAACTTTTTTTTGCTGTAGTAGCAAATATCAATAGCATTTTTAAAAAAAGCCTTCAGAGAGGAAAAGGAAAGAACTGGCACTTTAAACAGCAAGAAGATGCTTGGAGCTGATGGATAGAGGTAAATAAGTTGGGTAAGAAGTAATTCAAAACCACAATCAAAGTTTTGGTGATAATATCACCTGTAGATCTATCTATCTCATAAGCACATTTGTCTGAAACAATCTTCAATCAATCATTAGTCTCACAGTCTGAATCAGCATATCCAAAGGGACAATAGAGGCAAAATAATTAAAAATACATCCATGTTTAGTACATTACAGTCCAGTTTAGTATACTACAAGCAACATATGTGCAAATACATAAAGAATCCAGCAACCCAGAATTAAAAACAAAATTATCAAAAAAGAGGCAGAGAAAAGCATATGAATAATGGTTAATATTTGAAATTCAAATAACATTTGCTAAAATCTGTTTTAATTAAATGTCCTTATGAAGCATTTTATTTTTATATACTGTAGCAATACTTGTTTAAACATTTGCCCTACAAAACTTGAACCTTAGTCAACCTCCTAGAATAATTTTTAAGGTGGTAAAAATAATTAACATTTCATGATAAAATCTTTCATGATACGCATGAGAAAACAGTTTTGTGTTGTGTGCCAGTTGCATCCTTTTCTAAATATGGGGGCTTTGCTCAGTGTCACTCAAGTCCTGATCACTTCCCATTTGGGCTGCCCTTGAAGAGTATCCAGAAATTTCAGCTGGTCAAAATACAACAGCTCAGGCACTTATGTCTGCTCCTAGAGCAGTATATGTTACACCTCTTTGAGTTCTGCATTGGTGCACTTCTGGGATTAATGCAGGGCTAGTATTCAACAGGTTCTGACCAGTTCTGGAGAACCAATAGTGGAAATTATGAGTAGTTCGGAGAACCGGCAAATACCATCTCTGATTGGAGATTTTACAATATCCTTCTCCTCCCACTCCACAAAGCCATGCCCACAGAACCAGTAGTAAAAAAAATTGAATCTCACTGCTGAATTAATCCAAAATACTGGTTTTAACCTTTAATGGCCTGGGCCTGAGTTATCTGAGGGATGACCTTCCTCTTATTACATCTGCCACCCCATTAGGTCTGGCATAGAAGGCATCATGGGGTCTGCTAGGAATTGTATCTTATGGATCCCAAGAGGTGGGCCTTCTCTGCTACAGCACCCACTTTTTGAAATCTGCCACTCTCCAGAAGTGAGATTATTTCCGTAATCTCTCAACATTCCATAAGTCCCTTAAAGACCAGGTATGTTATCAGGCATGGGGCATCCCAGAGGACTGGGCAGATTTTGCAATGGCTCTCTCATTGTGGTTAATATCATCCTCTCCTTTTTAAATTATTTTTAATCTTGTCTGTTTTTATGCATTATTTTTTTTAATTGGGTGCTGTATGATGTCCAGAGTCACTTTGATGTGAGATGAGTGTGTGTATAAATATGATAAATAAAAAATAAAAGAGCATTAGCTGACAATCTCCTGCTATTTTCAAAGACGCATTTAATGAAAGAACAGAAAATGATGTAATCTCAGTGCTTGAATGTAATCTTAGTGTTTGAAGTTTATGTTGCCAAATATAAGAGACAATACATCTAGAAAGGAGACTTTTTTAAAAAAAAAAAAAAAAAATCATTTGTCCCAGAGTTTCCTTGAAGTGATGCAGCAAAGTTGCACTAATTGGAGGATTAACACTTTCAATGGAATTATTTTGTGATAGTTGAAGATGGTATTTCTGCACCATAAAGTACATTGACAGACAGGACATCCCTCCCTTAATGCCATTAGAATGCATCTTCCACCAGGTCCTACAAGATTCCTACAGGGAATCTTGCTATACCTTCTTATGGGAAGAAGATTTATTTAAGAAGAGCAAGACAAACTCTAACCTATGATATTCGAGAGGTAGCTTCTTACCTTACCTTTTTTCTGTCTTTTTTTGTTTAACAATTAAGAGCGTTTAGATTTTAAAAAGTATAGTTTGGGGGGGAGCTGAATCTCTCTGTCACATTTCTCTCTCCCATCTCTCCCTCCCTCCCTCACCCTCTCTCCCCCCCATCTATCATGTATCTTTCTCTGTATCCCTTACACATCTATCATCTACCTATCATCTCTATCTCTCTCCCTCCTTCTCCCTCCCTCCCCCTCCCTCTTATCTTGCTGGTTGCTTTGCATTCACAGTTTGCAAGAGACATACACTAAGACAGCCCAATTCCAGTTTATAATTAAGCCAGCCATTTCCTATGCTGTGCAGAATTCTAGTGGGTGCTGCCATACTCAAGATGAACACTGTCCTTGCCTTTAACAATAGCCACCCCCAACCTCACCTGCAGATTGAACTCCTTTAATATGAAATGCTAGCAGTCTTTTTTATTTTTTTACTCCCACTGGGAATTGAAGCTAGTATCCTCCTGACACTTGGAAAGTGGTTTTGACCGTGTTCAACTCCTTCCGCTGTGGGGGGTTAATCTCATAAAGGTTTCAGCCACACAAGCACTGATGTCAGGGGTATAATGATTACTTTGAAGTTTGTTTGTTTTCCAGTGCATTGAAACAGTTTAAACGTTCTAGAAATAGGATTAGATGCTCCAGTGAATTCATTTCATTTACCCCCAGCAGTGGTTTTCCAATACTATATGGTGTTTACATGGTATCAATTTAGATGCATGCTGATTTCTTAGATTCTTCTGCTCTCCTGTCAAGATTCAGATAGATTCTGTTTTGCTGATGCTGTTACAGGGCAAAATGTACGGAAGTATATTTAAGAGATTTGAGATTGTGATAATGTCTTTGTAAAACTTTAAATTTACCTAAGCAAATGTGCCAATTTAATTTGATGTCTGTTATCTGCTGGAGTTAAATCTAAGTTTTATATAGGAGAAGCCTCTGGGGGAAAAGAATTCAAATTCAAACATGATGTCAGTAAACAATTTCTCTACATGAATATTACCCAGTAATATTACCCAGTAAGAAATGTTGAAATTTTTTGGCAACAAAAAAGTATTTGAAGATTCCCAATCCATTATTGGAAGGCAGTGCTTCTTGGACACTAGATTTGTTTGAGTTTTAATACAATTCGTTATCCTAATAGACTTATTTCAGTTGAATATATCAGTTTTAGATAAAGAATCTATCACTATTCAATCAAATTCCCAAACTTTCTTTGTTTTATGTTATGCAACATATATATATATAGATGAATTAAACTCAGGTGCTATATTTCTTCTTGTTAAAAGAGAAATAACAATATTTTAAGATAGTTTTTTTAAAATAATCATCTTGAATAAATAAATGCACAAACAAAGACATACTGTATATACACACAGACAAAATTATTTAGTTTTACTTCTTGGCTTCAATTTCTTATGGTCAGAGCTCAGATAATGTACATTTTGTCATAATTTTGCTATAAAATGGAATATGATTTTATGTGCAACATTTTTGCTAAATATTAGCAAATGATATAATACACTATAACATTATAGAGATGTCATACCACGTACATGCATTTTTTGTTTAGTTTATATGATCACCTATCTCAGCAATTGATTCTAGGTGGTAAACAATCTTAAAATAAATTATAAACAAATTTCCCTCATAAATACAAAAAATATAATGGTTTGCACAACTATGATATGGGATTCTTCACACACACAAGAAATTAGGCCCAAACCTAGAATAAAAGGCCAATGGGATTGGGGCCATCCTAAGAATGTTCCAGGGGGTGGTGCTATGGCAAAACCTCTATGCCTCCTGAGCCCTGCCAACCAGAATTCCCAGGACAACTATATATATAAAATGTACTTGCCTATATGATGTTACTCTTAATTAGTGCATCTAGGATTTTAGTGTTGTTGATTGATTCGTGATTGGAATTATAATAATGAAAATAAATTTACTGTACAATTACCAATGTCTTCTAGTTTCTTTTCTGAAGATTGGGAAATTGCTTACTCAAGTGGGATGGAAGCAGAAGGATCCCAAATAAAATAAGTACCTTTACCTGACTGAGTAGTTCTCTTCCCCCACAGATAATTCATTTTTATTAATTTATCTCAGAATCCAAGCCAACTTTCCATTTGATTAAGTAAACTACACATATAAAAACCTAAAAACCTCTTTTTAAAACATATATTTGGGTTAGAAGATTATAGGACCATTCAAAATTACACAGAGTAGCAAGAGTTGGAATAACAGGTGGGAATCCAACCCCCTTCTCAAGCAGGATATCCCATATCATTCCACAAAAACAGCACCCACAATTTTTGGAGGTAAGTTGTTCCTCTAGTTGTTTTCATTGTTAGGAAATTTCTTTTTGGTTCTAGGTTGTATCTCTCCTTGATAAGTTTCCATCTGTTACTTCTTGTCCTTACCTCAAATGCTCTTGTCTGTGGTAGACCTTCAGATATTGGAAGACTGCTATCAAGTCACCCATGCTGGTACCACTAAGATTACTGTCATACTACTATCATCATCATGATTATTCAGATTTTTGGATTTTATATATCTCTACTTGAAATGGCTTTTATTTATATCTTTTATGTTGCATGTATTTTAAATATGATGATTATAATAATTTTGAAGCACTACACCTTGGAATCCTACTCCTTGTTTATTTTATTATCCATACTAAAAGAAATATAAAATTGTCCTAACTCAAATTTATACACTGTTGTAAACTTTTCGATGCTATCATAGGAGGGGTTCAGTTGTCCCATATAGTGTTCTTATATTTGAATTGTAATAGATATCTCAATTTGGACCTGAAGTTTTAATTAGACAACACTGAGTTGGAAATAAATCATGTTGCACAAATTTTAGGAACATTTACTATTCTAATGATTCCTTACATTGTAAATCATTTCATGAATTTCCAGTCCCAACTGAAACAATTTTTGTAAAGTGCTGGAATAAGGTCTCCCTCACTTTGTATCACTGCTGGGAAATACCGTGGAAGTCTTTGACAACATATGCTGTATGAACAAACACCACTTAAGCCAGACTTGGCTTTCTAAACAAGTATTTAATCTCCTCATTAAAGATATATGAAACTAGAAATCAATGTGCACTGGTGGTTAGAGCTTTTTAGCGGAACTAATGGCTACACCTTGTCTAACATTGGAAACTTCACTTGTGGTTTACAGCTGCTGCACATGGAGAAACATGAATCCACAACAAAGGATCTTAGGCAGCTTTAATAATTTTATTGTGAATTCAGAATAGACAGGTCACATAAATATATAACTGGTAAAATGTTTTCAATTCACATTTCAGCATCTTAACTGGATGCACTGAGATCTTAAACCATATGGCACTGGATGACAGGCAGTAAAATATGTTATATAGTAGACCCAAACTTCAGAGAGACATGTGTTGAAGTGTAGAACTGTACACTGCAAATGATTATAATGCTGTGAAAACAATGTTATTTTTAATCGCTACCCCAAACTGGAGTGTATTCAAAAATATTTTAGAGTTCTAAGCAAAAGGGCAGGCATTATCTATTTAGTTTCTGTGATTAGCAGTTGAGATAATGAAGTATGATTTCTTGAATTCATTTCATGAAAATGAAAATCTCTTAATTTGTCACATTTTAAATTTGACTAGTCCACAACATTCTCTCTACCTTTATTGATATCATTAGTGCTGTTTTTTTTTTTCTCAGTTGTTTTACTCTTGGTCAAAGGGATTGTGAAAATCTCTGTCAGAATGGTTTGCCAATTATTACAAACAATTTTGAACTGCTTACTGAATTGTTTATTCTTATGATGTAATAACACATTGGACTGTCAAACTCTCTGGGAGTGAATTTCTCATGGACTTGCATAATATTGACAGATCCTATTCAGAGCATACCATACTTTCAAAATTAAGGTGTTTTTGTCTTCTATTTTATATTTTTTTTTTATAACAAATTTTATTAATTTTACAAAAACAATACACAATCCAGGCATAACAACTTGAAAAATCTTTTCTAAAAAATAAATAATTAAATAATTAAAGAGAGCCAATAGAACATACAAAATAATTCCAAATTGTAATATCAATATTTACATTATCTATTTAACTTCATATCTTATCCAGACTTCTCCTTTTATCCAAATTATATTTCTTGCTTATTAAAATTTTATTGCCTTTCATAAACATACATAACACAGAACATAGAAAAAAAAAAAAACTTAAAACATCTTTTCTGAAGGCTGCCTGATGCCGGGTTGAAACTTCTCACAGACACAAATTCAAACATCATATTCACTTTATATATCCTTCCATATCTTATTATCATTTTCTTTTTTTTTTATAAACCAATTTTATTAATTTTACAAAAACAGTGCACAATCAAGGCATAACAGCTTATAAATTCTTTTCTAAAAATAATAATAATAATAATTAAAGAAGAAAACCAATAGAACATAATGATTCCCAATTATAATATCAATATTTACTTTATCTATTTACCTTCATATCTTATCCCAACTTCTCCTTTTCATCCAAATTATTTGTTAATTAAAATTTTATTGCCTTTTATCAACATACAAAACCCCAAAAAACATAACAAAACCTTTATATATCCTTCCATATATATATACCATTTTCAATAACATTCTTTGTCTGTTCTATTTCCAACTATCCATTCATCTTTTTTCTTTTACTATACTTCTCCTATGCACTAATTGGAGTGACGCCTTTAACTCATTACCCTAACTTAAAAGTACTTAATATAACACTTAATTTATCTTGGGATTCTGTTTAGTAGATTCTAAAATTACACAATAAATTTTATACTCTAAATACACATATAAAAACACAATCTTATGTACCTTCCAGAATCCCCCCTTTATCCTTAATTAGATTCGCCCATTGTCTCTAAATAAACTTTTTTTCTTTAGATCTTGCTTCCCACCATTGAGGCTTCTCCTCCCCCCCTTTCTCTCTTGCTTATTCTTCTCCTTGCCCTTTTTACCCCTTTGTCTCTCCTCCTCCCTTTTCTTACTCCCTTTCCTTTGCTTTCTAAACTTGCATCCACCTTTCCTCTCATTTTTCTCTTTTTTGGTTGTTTTTTCAAACCTTAAAATCCCCTTTTTCTTATCCTCTTTCTCCTCCTCCCCAGAAAAAACCCATTGTTCAAAGATGGCTTCTTGTTCCTCTTCTTCTTTGTCCCAGTCATTCTGCTGCATAATCAACTTTTCATAAGTACATAACGCCATTTCTAAAAATTGAAAGTGCCCAAAGTATCTTTTCCATCTTGTTCTTCCTTTTTATATTTTTGATATTCAGTCTTTAGTTCATCCACAAGCGATGCCATCCTGAAAAGAGAAACTTTCCCCAAAACAACCAACCAAGTATTTTTAATCAAAAATAATTCAAAAAAAGTTCCAAAAGTTAATACTTTTCTTCCTTCTTCTATTTCTCTTTCTGGGGTTACTGTTTAATCAAAGAGGTCCAATTACTATATATCTTTCTTTGAAATTCTAGGCAATCTCCTCCTTTTTCCACTTCTGCTCCAATTTTTTCCCTCTCCCTTCCCACTTGCAACATCAATTTTTAAATGATCAGAAATCCATAACTCTAATAAGGGTTTTCCAATTTCTTAAATTTTTAAGTCCAATATCCAAGAACTCTTTTGTCCCTTAACTTCAACTTTCAGAATAGTTCACCTTCAGTGCCCAAACAAATTTCAAATCTTCACCTGCTGTTTCCATGGGGTGGGAGAGTGAAGAAAAAAAAAGTTCCCTTTAACAGCTTCTCCGCCACTTTTGATCTTCTTAGGGATACAATGTATCCTCCAGCAATTCAGACAGCTCAGTTCCAGCGAATTTAAAAGATGTTGATTGACCCGGCTCAGCCAGCATTTCACTTTTCTTGCTTCTTCCAGCACAATCTTACCCGGTTGCAGGCTTCTTCGTGGTGGCCATTGCTGACTGCCGCTCCACCACCTTGGAAAAAGGAGTTTTTCCGGACGAGGAGGGGGTCTGCGACATCCCCAACCCCCTGTCCAGCTCCCCTTTCTCTTCAGCTGTCCCTACAGGGCAACCATATCCCCCTGACCCATTTGGATCGGGGGTACCTCGGCGGCAAGCGCAGCAGGAATCGCGAACAGTCGCGAATTCCTGCTGCCACCGAAGCCACGCGGAACCGGAACTTCTATTTTATATTTTTGAAGACATTCTACAGTATATATGGATAGCTGCCCAGTGTAAATCTGGTTTCAGCATAAATAACTATACAAAGCCATAACAGTGATCTTACTATTTCTCATCAACAATTAGCATGGGGCCACCTGACTAGTAAGAATAAATAGACTTTGCTGATAGTCTTCCTTACAGTGGTATATTTTACTTAAATTTTATATATTATTAGTATACATTTGCATTTATCAATTTAAATTAGATTTTATTATATAAATTTGTGTCAGATTTTGTTCACTTTTTGGAGTGGTGGTGAATTTCCCATAGGGACCGGTCTACAAATTTATTCTTTTTTAATAAGATATCTGCTGGTAAAGAGTAGAGTCATATGGACTGTAATCCGCTTCCCTTTCTCCATGTGGATACATATTCCATTCCCTGAAAATGTCAAGTAGAGGTTGACAATGATGCTGTTTTTCTCAATTATTAAACATTACTTTTTTCTCATCTGTCTGCAATCTTTTTCTTCATTTTTTATGACTGCTCCATTTTTATTTATTTATCTATTTATTTCTTATTTGTGATTTTATAGTATTGCCAGGTGCCAAACAGCCAATTTGAAGATGGGAGGTGTACTGGAAATGATAAATAGAGAGGGAGAAAAATTTTGCCCCTGGAGGCATCAGTACATGTTTAATGAACTAGAGCAGGGGTCTCTAACTTGGCAACTTTAAGACTTGTGGAATTCTGGGAGTTGAAGTCTACAAGTCTACAAGTTGCTAAGGTTGGAGATCCCTGAACTAGAGGTCACATTTGCAAGAGTCAAAATAAGAATATTCTTTTTTGGGAATATTTTTTTAAAATTATTTTTTATTATGCAATTTCCTTCGTTATATATAACATTTCCATACCCACAATGGCAGTGTACTGTCTGGATGCAATCTCTTTTAAATACAAATAACAAACCTTGCACACACATTAATTATAACCATTATTCACTCAGTCTATTCACCATAATCTTCACTTATCCTTATTAAACAGTTTTTGTGGGGAAAGTTTTTTTAACACCCTAGTAGACCTGATTTGCTTACCAACCTCCTGATAGACCTTCAAGAAGACATATTCAGTTATCCCCTGAGGTAAAAGTAAATCACAGTTACCTGCATTGTTTAAGGAAAAAAGTTCAAGGCATCCAGCAAGATTTCTTTTTAAAAATCATAATTGAAACTAATAAGTCAGCAAAAAACTAACCCAAACAGTAGTTCTGTGTGCAGAATGGGAATTAGTCTATTAACTTTGGAAGGGCTGTAGCTCAGTGGCAAATCACAGACTTTCTATGCTGATTCCAGAAAGTCACTGTTAATGAATGTAGACAGTCATGACCTAATGGGATGTAACACTGCACTCTTCTGAGTGCCTGTGGTGCATATTATCAAAGCTTTTATTGCAACAGCTTTGTGCATTGTTTAAAACTTTTTCTATCATATTCTTTGTTATAATCCTTTCTCAGCTCCATGCATTCATACCATGCTGTCTTTCTTTCTTTTTGGTCTGCATCCTTTCTTTTGCTACTTTTGTTTCCCATCTACCCAAAGGAATTATGCCCTGGCTTTACTTGGTTCATCTTTAATTTAAGTGCTTTCCACTTACCGCTCAGTTTCCATATATAGGTGCAACCCACAAACATTTTTTCCCCTCAGTTCGCATGGACGAAAGATGCAGGGAATAATGGATTTGGTTACAGGAAGAGAAAGTCTAAGTGAATGATAGAACAGTAAGAGAAGTTTGACAGTGGAACCAATTACCCAGTAAGATGGTAGGCTTCCCATCATCTTATACGTTCAAATGGAGGCTAGACATCTGTCTGGGATGCTTTAATTTGGATTCCTGCATTGAGTAAGAAGTTGATCTCAGTGGCCTAATGGAACCTTCTAACTTTATGATTCTATGCTTCTTTTCATTATATTTTGCTGCATGATCCTGTTAGGTGGAGGCAGCACAGGGTGCTTTTGTAAGCAGCATTTAGATTTTCCTGTCCTTTCTTGGGCAGACTTTCAGAGATTATGACTAGTACAGCCATCATATCTGTAACTTGACAGTTAAAGCCAAACTGAAATATTGCCAAGCTCCAGTGTTGTTAGTTAGCTATTTATTTTTATGTTCCTCTTCTTCTGCTGCACAGGAAAAAAGAACAATGAAACAGTATTCTATAAAGTAATTTGATAACATGGCAATAAAAACACCTTTGTTATGAAACTAGTAGTTATACAATAGTATAGATAAAATAAAGTTAAACCAAAAGGCTATGTGATCTTGGGTCAGTTCTTCAGTCTTGATAAACAAATATGTTTTAAGCTACTTAGGGTCTAGTTATTCTTAGTTTAGAAAAAAGTTCCTTGATATCACCAACAGTTGTATACATCCTTAATGTCTCTCCTAAAAATGTGGATTGCATTGTATAAATTCAGCTAGATCATGCTTTTATTAAATCCAATTGTCTTGCTCCCAGTCATGGGAGTTTATGCTATTAACTCCAACTATATAGATATTCATGATTTACTTATAAGGACCAGGCCATGACTTTACTATGTTACACATCACGGACAGAAGAAGATTTCACTCTTAATAGTTTTACATATCACCTATCATTATAAGACTCTGCTAATAAGGTCTCCGATCAGTCTGAGGATTCTGCTTCTACTTAGTAGATGGAGTATGCACATGCAGAGAATGCATTCATTATGACTAAACATATATATTCTAGATGCTTTGTGTGCTAGTCTGATAAGGTATGCACTATATAAAATATGATGATTGCATGCTGTTTATTACTATGCCCCTTAGTACACAGAATGACTTACTGCTTGGAAATATCCCTGCCATCAATGTGACTTGGCATTGAGATAGAATTATATAAATATGTTTTTATTAAAGTTTTTAATCTTTTAAAGTTTAAATTAATAATTTTTCCCTTTCTAGTTCTTGTATTTCTGACATGAGAGGGATGATAATATTACTATTATTTGGGGCAGAGGCAACTTTACTGCAAGTGCAACACTGTAGATGAATTCAACTACATCCAACATAGAACCCCACTAGCTGGTAAAATCCAGTACTGTGGCTCCTACTAGTACTCCTAACATCTTCAGTATTACTAAAAATAGTAAAACATATATACCCTTATTTTATTTCCGTGCTGAAATTCCATCCATCCATCTATCCATCCATCCACCCATCCATATCATCTCTCTCTCTCTTTCTCTCTCTCTCTCTCTTATCTCTCATCATTTTCATCATCATCACCATCATCATATATGTCTCTATGTCCGTCCATCCATCCATCCATCCATCCATCCATCCATCCATCCATCCATCCATCCATCTTCTTAGAATGTAGTACTGCAGGCTACTTCCTGCTGGCTGCTTGTAATTTGGCAGTTCAAATCTCACCAGGCTCAAGGTTGACTCAGTCTTCCATCTTTCCTAAGTCAGTAAAATGAGGACCCAGATTGTTGGAGGCAATATGCTGACTCTGTAAACTGCTTAGAGAAGAGTGTAAAGCATTGTAAAGTGCTATATAAGTCTAAGTGCTCTTACTATTAACAAAATAAGACTTCCTCTACACTTTTGAAGTGTAACTCAAGACACTTAGATGTTATTTGGAACTGTGGCTCTGTGAATAGTTTGCTTTCTGGAACGTGCTTTGGGAGTTCTCACTGCTGCAAAGACATATGCAGACAAAATTGTTTTCTGGAAGAGGAACCAATGTAAGATTTTGCCTGGAAAGGTTCTGTCCTGTGTCACTGGTTCTGTCCTGTGTATATCTTTGAGCTTTTGATTCTGAACCAGTTTTATTCTTTTAAAAAAAGGTAATTTCCAAATAATTCCCTCTATTTTATAAGAAATGTAGAAGTATATAGAAGACCATTTTCCTCCTGGCTTAGAGAAGGAGAAAAAACATTTTATTCACATAAGTCACTTTATCAAACCAAGCAATGTATGCTCAATTTGCAGTTTCTTGTTAAAGGGAAACGGTACCATGATGCCAGAAATAAGATGTTTGCAATGCAGTTTTCCATACTGACCTTTACTATTTTAATCCAGCTGCTCTGCATCATATGTCAATAATCATAGAAGCATTACAAATAACATAATTGGTTGCAATTTGTTTTTAATGATGAGTCTGTTCAGACTGAATCAGGTTATTCTACCTGTTTCTGCTATGGTTGTGTACAAAATGGTGATTGCTCATTTCAAATGAGCTTAATTTGACACAGCTTGAATGTAATTGTTTTCGTTTTCTTCCAAAATAATCCAACAGGCACAGTAAATTTTCTGGAAGCAAACAGAAGAAATGCCCTTATCCCAGTGTGTGTGACTCTATGAGAAACCAGCAAGCTACTCCCAATTTAAGGTAGCCACCTGAATGTCATCCCCCATCCCCTGCCCAAAAAGCACAGATTTGCATAATATTTTCCTATATCCAGATAAATCAGAAATGACATCCATATTAATAATTTAAGGCTGATCTACCCGACTTGCTTGCCTCCATGAGTGACTGAGAGAAGGAACATATGATGTTGTCCTATATCCATCTCTCTTTATTTCTTCCCCCATCCCATGGGTTGTAAGGAGTGTTTTTTCACCTTGTCTTTGGAGCAGTGCTGTCTGATTCACCATCAGCATTTCATTTTTGTTATTGGCAGACTCCTCCATTATAATTAACTACTATGTGCTGTGGCAGGACTGTTGTCCCTATGTTCATTGTTTGCTGGCCTTCATAAGTTTTTTTTAAAAATATTTGTTCGTGGAGAAGTGGAAATCTGGGCTTTTCTTCCCCACTTTCCAAGTTCACTGAGGTAACATTGAGATGGTAACCTTCACTTTCTTTTTAAAACGTTCATTGATAGAAAGGTGGAATAGTAAAATGATAGAGCTGTTCCATAGCCTGTTTTTTTTCCCCCAGGTAAAATGACAAGATTTCTCCCACATTTTCCTTCTAGCCCAAGTAACAGCAAAAATGGTAAAACTATTGGATAATAATTCATCAATGCAGGAAGGGGAAGGAAGATAACCCAAGAACTACCTATAGGAAAAGCACAGACAGTAATGTGATATATCTCTGTATAATGCTAATATGTATAGTTGGGCCCTGCTTTTTTTTTCCTTTTTATTCTTTCTCTATTGAACCTTTATTCTTTAAATGTTACACTTTTTAATCTTTAATCTTGACTTTGTCAGGAGATCTTCAGATAAGACAGTTTCAGGTAAATTTACCTGAAACTAGTTTTTGACAGGCCTTAAAATAGAAGTCTACTCTTAATTTATTTATTTATTTTTTGGATGCACGAGCGCATGTATGCAGTTTTTTTTTTTAAAGTTAATGATTTGAAGTTTCAGCTTCCTGATCTTCATATAAGTAATTTTGTTGAAGTATTACTGATATGGTTGGTGGGTATTGTTGGTGGTGTCCTATTTACCATTTTATTTTTTCTAATTGTTCAGTCTTATTAGTATGTTTTTTTGTATTCCACTTTGTGATTCAAAGTGAGCTAAACATTGTATGAATAAATTACAATCTGCCTTTTGTTTCATCCCCTCTTTAAGTTTTTGATAACTGGACATGATTTGTACAATTTATCTTGATAAATCTATGAGAATAAAAAATGGTAGATGTCCATCTGAACATGCAGATGGATCCATGCATCAGTGATAGCTTAAAACATGAGTGATTGGCCTCACTAAACCCATGGTTCAAATAGATCCAGAGTCCTAAATGGAAACCTAGTGGTCTTTCAATGACACTTTAGGTATTTGTGAACATGATGTGCCATTGAGAAAAAGTTGATATGCTAAGGAAGTATTTCTCTAGCTCTACCAAAATAAAACATAATATGCTTGCAGAAAAAAGAGAAGCATGTGAATAGGGGATCTTTGAGAAACAGATACAAGAGGCAAGGCAAAAACTGGAAATGGCAGAACTGGTTGAAGGATGAGGGGAAGCATTGGACTTCTTGGTTCTTGAAGGTAAGTGGTAAAGGATGGAAGAAAGGGGTCAGAAAAAGACCAAGTAGTGGGAGGATAGGAAGAAAGGCTAAACATTGTGCTAGGAATGAAGACAATGGAAAGTCAATAGCTTTGGGAGCACATAAGAATGTATAGAAGAAAAGATTCAATGATCCATGTTGATTTGGGATGAACTGTTTATATCTGCAGTGCTTCAGTTTAAATCCACCTGAGATAGATGTCAACATTTCTGTATCCTCAACTCCAAGAGAGAATGTGATTTTCTTTTACAGAGTCATACAGAAATGCACATAAGCTTGATATAAAAATCTGCCAAATTAAATTAATGAATCACATTTGTTATTTGATCATGCAAAGATAATACCCCTACTGGTGCATAGTGGTAAAAATCTTCAGAACAACTTCTTTTGGTTCACTCCTATTATAGGAGGTTACAATAGCCTCCTGTTTGGGAAAAAATAAAGGGCTGGGTTTTTTGTGGGGGTGGGGAGAAATCATTAAAAGCAGTCTACATTTCAGTAAAGAATGTGTTGTAACTATGTATCATTGCAACTATGTATCATTGCAACTATGTATCATTCATGTGTTTGCAACATTGTATCATTCACGTGTAATCATTAACTTCTGTCTCTTCAGTGACCTTTGCAAGGCACATACAAGGGACAAGGAGCTAGACGATTGTTAATAAGCTTATCCACATTGTAAATAATCTGTCCAGTATGCAGCTTTGTAAACATGCACATCCTGATGAGATTACCATGTTTGACTTGAGCTTTGATTAAATCATTTTCTTGTAAAAAAGCACAATAAAAGAGCGTGTGCCAAGACATTCGGGGCGCGCTCATCCCGAGGAAACTTCGCTTCCTGTCGTTTCTCTTCCTTTTGCTCCCTTTCATGAGCCGCCCATCAGATGCGGAATGGCAGATACCGCATTCTGGTGACCCTGATGTGATTCCCTAAGGGGGATATGCAGCGACGCTCCCATATCTTATCAGCTCGATGGGAGCTGTGCATCGCTAGGCCTGAAGCGAATTGCACATCATCGGATCTGAAACATGGTCTCGACTTTTCGTAAGTATGGGTGGAAACTTTTCTCAACAGCAGACGCAGCATCTGAAGGAATTGAGGGAGTTAGTCGCTTCTTCTTCTAAATACTCTGCTAATTTAAAGGGCTCACCTGTAAAAAAGAAACCTATTGCTACATTATTGGCTTATGTGTGGCAACATTGTCCTAATTATTCAGAGGAAGGGTCCTTAAAAATTTCCACTTGGCAAAAAATTGGTGAACATCTCCATAGTCCTCCTCGTGCACCTATTGGCATTTTGGTCACTTGGAGGAAAATTATGGAGGCTTTAAAAGTCCATTATAAAATAGAAGCAGGGAGTGTGTTTGAATCTCCCCCGCCAAGTTATGATAACTTTTCAATTTTCCCTAACTCAGGCAGAAGCTGCTGCCATTATTCAACAATGCCCCACATGTAGTAAGCAAGGATATTCCATTCCCATAGGAGTAAATCCTAGAGGATTAAAAGCTTGTGAAATTTGGCCAATCGATGTAACTCAGTATCCACCTTTTGCCCCTTGGAAATATTTGCACGTTTCAATAGATACATATTCAGGGTTTATTCTGGCTACTCCTCAAAGGGGAGAAACTGTAAAACATGTCATCAATCATTCAATTCGTACCTTTGCCTCTCTGGGACGTCCAAAAGAAATCAAAACAGACAATGGACCTGCATATATAAGTTCTGCTTTCCAGGACTTCTGTAACAGATGGGATGTAACCCACAAGTTTGGGATTCCCTACAACAGCCAGGGGCAGGCTATTGTGGAACGAGCGAACTTATCTCTGAAAAGTGCTCTTGATCGATATTCGTTGTGGGAAAAAACCCCGAACCTCCCAGCATTGCAAAATTCTCTTAACATTTGTCTTTACACTTTAAACTTGCTTAATCTGACTGGCATTCCTCCCACTTCTGCTGCTTCGCGTCATTTTTCCTCCCCCTCACCCCCGCCTAACAGACCTCTAGTATATTATCGCAGATTGCCAGATCCTGCCTGGCAGGGTCCCGCTGAGCTTCTCACTTGGGGACGAGGCTACGCTGCGATCTTACTGCCAGACAAAACCACTTGCTGGATCCCTGGTAGGGCGGTTAGACCCTATGAGGCGGCGATACCCGGCGAAGAGAGGAGACCTATCAGACGGTCACCATCGGCCACGCCACAACAAACGACACCCGGAAGGTCTACGTGGAGGTAGGCATCGAAGGCGAGCCATGTAAAATGGAGGTGGACTCCAGGTCCTACCTCTCCATGGTAGCATGGCAAGAAATAAAACGCTTGGTGCCTACCATCCAGAGAAAAGGCCTAGACAACCAGAGACTAATCGTGAAAGACTACCAGGGAAACCGCATCCCTGTAGTCGGAACCGGACAGTTCAAGGTAACCTACAAAGGGCACACCGAAAGACTTCCCTTGACCATCGTCGATCGTGACCGCCCAAGCCTACTGGGACTCCAATGGTTCGCACCGCTCGGCATCGCAGTCACAGGCATCGACCACATTGCCGACGACAACTGGGAGCAACAACTAGCCCGGGAATTCTAAGAGGTGTTCGACGGAAACCTAGGCAAGTACCGAGGGCCCCCTATATCATTCAGCCTAGACCTAAACGTCCCCCCAAAACGCCTAAAACCAAGGCGGGTACCATTCGCGCTTAAACTGAAGATTGACGAGCAAATTGACAAGCTCATCAAGCAAGGGGTCCTACAACCCATAGACCATGCCCGGTGGGAGACCCCCATAGTCACCCCGATTAAGCCTGATGGGTCGGTGAGAATCTGTGGGGACTATAAGGCCACCCTAAATGGTGCCTTGCAGCAAAGCGCTTACCCCGTCCCAGTAGTGCAACACCTACTACATTCACTGGGAGGGGGCAAGGTTTTCGCTAAACTCGACCTCGCCCAGGCATATCAATAATTGCCGGTCGACGAGGAAACGACAGAAGCGCAAACCATAGTCACCCGCCGGGAAGCCTTTAAATGCAACCGACTCCAATTCGGAGTCAGCGTGGCGCCTGGAATATTCCAAAGCCTAATGGAAAGGCTGCTACAAGGCATCAAGGGGGTGGTACCCTACTTCGACGATGTCTTAGTGTCGGCAACCAACCAGGCCGAACTAGAGAGTCGCCTAAGGGAGGTCCTAACCGAGTTCAAAGAGACCGGGCTCAAAGTAAAGAGGGAAAAATGCCAATTATACACGGAGCGGGTTGAATTCCTAGGATATCTCCAAGACCGCCACGGCATTCACCCCACCAACAAAAAGATCAAAGCCATCAAAAAGGCCCCCACACCCAAGTCAAAGACAGAACTGCAGGTGTTTCTGGGGCTGCTTTACTTTTATAATGTCTTCCTGCCCCCAAAGGCAACAGCGGCGGAGCCTTTGCATAGGCTCTTGGACAAGGCGGCGACCTGGACTTGGGGGAAACGTGAGGAAGCCGCCTTCGAGAAAACAAAGGACCTACTCACTTCGGATGCCGTCCTCATCCAGTACAACGAGACCCTACCACTAGCCGTCACATGTGACGCATCACCCTTCGGCGTCGGCGCTGTCCTCAGCCACACTCTCCCCGACAGAAAAGAAGCACCCATCGCATTCTTTTCAAGGACCCTCACCAAACCGGAGTGGAACTACAGCCAGCTGGACAAAGAGGCTGTGGCTATCGTCGCCACAGTAAAAAGGTTTCACGAGTACCTCTACGGCCAGACATTTACCATCATCACCGACCACAAACCGCTGCTGGGAATCCTTGCAGGGAACAGGGCCACCCCAAACATTCTGTCTCCCTGAATGATAAGGTGGTCCAAGTTCCTGGTGGCCTACAACTACGGACTCACACACAGACCGGGTAAGACTATCTCCCATGCAGATGCCTTAAGCTGCTCACCGTTACTGGAACCTGACACTGACCCAGCACCCACGACAACCACCCTCAGTATAGAGACTCTACCCAACCTACCCATAACCGCGTCAGACATTGCCCGAGAAACTAATAAAGACAAATGTCTGGCGCGGGTGTTGCATTGGGTAGAGAAAGGGTGGCCAGAAAGGGACAACGACGAGTCCGTCAGGACATTCCGGAACCAGCAAATGGAACTCTCGTTACTAAAAGGGTGCATACTATGAGGGGATAGGGTGGTCATCCTGGAAAAACTACAAGGGAAGGTTTTGGAACTGTTACGCGAGGGGCACATGGGCATCGTTAGGACAAAAGCCCTGGCCAGAAGTTACACTTGGTGGCCAGGGATGGACAAACAGATCGAGGCTTGGGTAGCAAGGTGTCAACGATGCCAGGAAACTAGGCCAAGCCCACCCACAGCACCCATCCTAGAGTGGGAAATCCCCAGGGGACCTTGGTCTAGGATTCACATAGACTTCGCCGGGCCCACAAAAGGACACACTTTCTTAATAACCGTAGACGCTTACTCCAACTGGCTGGAGGTAAGCAACATGAGAACAGCCACCACGGAGGCCATGACCAAAGAACTCAGCAAACTTTTTGCAACACATGGCCTCCCAGACATCCTCGTTTCCGACAACGGGCCCCAATTCATCTCGCTAGAATTTGAAAAATTCCTAGCGGAGAGGGGCATACGACATGCGCTGACAGCCCCGGCGCATCCGGCGGCGAATGGTAGGGCGGAACGGATGGTTCAATTCACAAAGAAAACCATCCAGAAAATAGACCATGGGGAGATCCAGGACAAAATAAATAAATTACTTTTTATCCAACACATAACCCCAAATACCACAACAAATAAAAGCCCAGCCGAACTGCTAATGGGGAGGAAAATAAGGTCCCCACTTGATAGATTACACCCCACGTACAACCCAGAGAAACCCCCAGACTCAACCAGCAAACACCGAACCTTCGCACCAGGCGACGCCGTCTACGCGAAAAACCTAACGGGAGACCCATTATGGGTACTGGCCGTCATAACACAACTAACAGGCCCACACTCGTACCAGCTACAAAAAACCGACGGACGAGCGTGGAAACGCCCCATCGACCAGTTAAGATCGAGGATGACCACCCAAGAGACCACCAACGAGCAACCAAGCAAAACCAACCCCCACAACACAAACCAAGAGGGGAGGGAATACCCAGGGAACCAAAACCGAGAAGGAATAAACCAGCCATACTCACCTGAAAGCAGCCAACATGAAACCTCGCCAGGAAGAGACAGCCAGGCCAGCTCAACCAACCCGGGAAGACCGAGCGGGAGTGGCGAAACCCGCGGCTCAACCAACCCGGGAAGCCCAGGAGGGAGCTGCAGAGAGCAGCCCGGCCAGACAGACCAGGCGGTTCCCATGATGGAGTCCAGAGAAACAGAGACCCCGACCGAACCGGCCGGGATCCAACCTACGACTGACCTGCGCAGGTCCAGTAGGCAGAGATGGAGCCCCGCCTACCTCCGGGACTACGCAACGTAAGGACTGAACCAAGAGGAGAGGCGTGTTCTGTCCCCTCATTTGCATTCTTGAGATCCCCGCGCTTTGATTGGCCAAAGCACGGGGCACTCTGATTGGCTAGGCGAGCCGTGCCGATTGGCTCACTGAGAATCTCCCGCGATTGGTCCATTCGAATCGTGGGAGATTCTAAGTGGTGCCATTGGCTGCGGCCGCCACGGCTTGGAAATAAAAAGCCGCGAAGTTTGCCTTTAGCCCCAGTTCGGTTCCTGTACCCAATAAAGAGCTAATGCACAAGTCACCGACTCCTGGCATCATTTCCGATGGACACAACACTAGTGATGTTAAACTGCTTTGGAAATCCAGTATCAAAATGCTGGCCATATTGATTGGCAATTATAGGGGCTGAAGGACAATAATTCTTTATGGTGCCATGTTGGGAAAGTTACATAGAGCTCCAGTGTGACAGTATAAGTCTGGAACTAGGAAGACTTACTGTGATGGAATGTAGTGGATTCCCAGGAAGGAGGGGTGCTTCAGAGGAGGAAGAGGTGACTCAGTTCTGATATTATATGACAGAAGATAAAGACAGACTTTCCTTAATAGTTCATGGAGTGCATTATAATAGACATAGTAGAGTGCTTAGTCAGGCAAGATTTTCTCTATAGGTATAAAACAACAGGAGTGGGGGGTGGGGGATCCTCCGGTTGGAAAAATCATCATGTATAATTCTTGGTATTGAGCCTGACACCCAGGTTCAAATACATACTCAGTCAAAGAACATAACTGGATGAATTTGCATTAGCTTCTATCTCTCAATCCAATGTATCTGTCACAATTATGGTGAAGCTAAAACTTGTAGTGGAAGAATAGCTCCTCTGAAGAACCAGGAAATTATATGTCTTTCAGCTCAACATTTGTTTTGGGAAAGACAATTGGAATTGCTTTTAAAGATAAAATAACCCAGCATTTAGAGACATAGGCCTTCTTCAAGGATACCCAGCATGGTTTCACAAAAGGAAGGTCCTGTCTAATTAATATGTTTGACTTTTTGTGGATATAGACAACATGTTGATAAGGGTGTGCCAGTAAACGTTATCTGTTATGTCTCACCTTTACAAAGGAGGTGAGAAGTCCAAATTCCAATTGAATACAAACAAGCAAGCAAATCCAGTAATTATAGAGTGAACTCCTTGAGCCGATAAAGTTCTTGGCAGTCTCACACACGCTGTCTGCCAAGTCTGACAAGAAAGCAGGAATATAAATCACACAAGCTATCACCACACAGAATAATCCGGAGCTCCTCTGAGTAAGTACGAAACTCTCAGAGCGAACACACCCACTTTTATTCCCTGTGGGGTGTGTCAGTCCTTCAGCTCAGTCTCTGATTCGTCCCTTCCTCCTGCGTTGCAGCTCACACTTTTGCCTGTGACGCTGCCTCGCATCAAGCCAGCATTCCTATGCCCGATTCTCAGTCAGAGACTCTGATACGCCCTCCTCCTTTTCCCTTTTCAGGTCTTCCCTCCTGGTTTTCTGCTGACATCTGAGGCACAATCAGGAAGGAAGGCATTGCCAAAGAGGAAGGTCCTGGGGAGGAAGGCATTTCCAAACCCTCCTCTTCCCCATTGTCCGAGTCTTCGTCCTCTAACAATGCAGGCTCAAACCTCAAAGCCACAACAATTACCTACTTAGATTTTCAAAAAAAGTTGGATCAGTTCATTTAAGTTATGGGAACCACCATAACTTAAATGAATTAAATGTATCCTGATGGCAATCTGTTGGGAGACTAAGGGCTTCATTGTGAAACTGATGAGTGAGAACTGACTGCTGGACTGTATTGGCCAATGGTCCAATGCATTAGGGCATTGCTTATGTTTTTATGTTCTTTGGTATTAGATACACTGCATTGAGCTCCTTAAGGAAACGAATTTTAAAAGAAGTCTTGATAGATCAAAGTAGTTTGGTCCGAGAATGGATTTTTACTGTTAATTCTGTAAGCCAAATGTAAACCCAGTTTGATTTGAAACCAAGAAAGCTGTTCTTTATCAAGACAGCCCATTAATGTTTCTCACTCATTTTTGCACATATCGAATTGATTCATATGCTATGTTAGGACCCATTTATGATATTTAAAACCCTGAATTGATTATGGTTAGGTATTTTGAAACATTTTTTCAAATATGTACTTGCATACTATTGATATGATTGATACATTTACTTATATTTAATCAAACCAGGAAGAAGTCTTTGTAATGTCTTCACCTAGGTTCTGGGATTACCTTTCATCGAAGACCCATCTCAAAAGTTTAGTGTATGTTTTGTTTTAAAAAGTTCAACAAACTCCCCTTTTTAATACTTATAATATTTTAATTGTTACTACACTGAGTTCTGCTGCCGTTGATTCTTTTTGAAAAATCTTGCACTATAAATCCAGGGAGAAAGGTTAATTGCTCAGTTATGGATCTTGCACTATAAATCCAGGGAGAAAGGTTAATTGCTCAGTTATGGATTTGCAATGCAACCATCTACAACTGCTTGGTGAGAAGGTACATTAGAATCACAGAAAGGACATTACAAGTCATCTAATGCAAAGTTCTGTATAATTTTTAACAGAAAGATGAGCATTGTCATGGTTGGAATAGATTTGAGATCTATTGCTGATCTGTCAGTTTTGTTCCACAACAATTTTTTTCTGATAAGTAAACAGTGATTCAGTTATTCATAGTGCTTTTGTACGATAGAATGAAGTGCTTCTGTCTTTGGAATCTTATTAGAAATATAGTTGTAGGATGAATGTAATGAAAAACAGAACATGAATGAGAGTTAGTGCAGTTGCCTGGCATTCTTCTTTTAATGCCATATAACGGATACCTACACTTGAGACACTTTATGAGTCTAAGAGTTAACGTAGGATTCTCATAAAACACCCATAAGTCATTAGACTATATACAACAATCTAACTGGATGGGAAATAAATGAATGTCTATGCAGATTCTCATTCATCAAAGTCATGGTTGTCCTAAAGGTGCTTGAAGACATTTCACTTCTCATCCAAGAAACTTCTTCAGAACTGAAGAGAGCTTCTTGGGTGACAATTGAAGAAACATCTTGGATGACAAGTGAAATGTCTTTAAGCAAAAACAAAGAAAGTCCAGTTGCCTTTTGAAAAAGCACCTGTGGAAAATAGCCAAGTTCTTTTAATCAAGACTGGGAAAATTCACTCTTTATTTATATATTTACCAATCAGGTATTTATAAGTGTAATAAAAATGGAAGCTATATAAAATAAGTCAAATTAAAATCAAACCACATTCTGATATAATGACACATAATATAATGACACATAATATAATGATATATAATGACATAATATAGTGACATATAATTTAATGACATATAGTATAATATAATGACATATAAGAGTGGTGGCTAATTTCTTTGGCTCCTGTGCCAAAAATTGTGTGCCCCCCAACCCCCTGCACATGCATGCATGATCCCCCCCAATGCCCTCTTACCTGTACTGTGCCTCCCAGCTGCTTTTGGCCTGTTTGAAGCCTTTTTTGGCCTGCCAAAGGCTTGAAGGAAGCCTCTGCAGCCTTTGCAGGCCGAAAAATAGGCCCGTTTTATCACTTCTTGTATTTCTGGAAATACTGGAAGTGATGAAACAGGCCTATTTTTTTGGCCTGCAAAGGCTGCAGAGGCTTCCCTCAAGCCCCTGGCAGGCCGAAAAATGCCTCAAATGGGCTGAAAAGCAGCTGGAAAGCACGCACAGTGAGGTAAGTTTATCTGGGGCTCACATGCCCGCAGAAATGGTGTGCCATAGATTCACCATCACAGACATATAATATAATATCATAATCAGTTATATGTATTGTTGCATCAAGTCTGATTCTATGGAAGAATATGGAAAAGTTAAGTGCACGCATGAAGAAATTCTCTTATTTTACTATTTTACATGCAAAGAGCACCAGTTTGAGCTGACATGGGGAAATTTCATAATATTCAAACTTATATGTGGCTTAATATATTTTCCCAATTTATTTATTAACTTGTCCAATTATCAGAAAAGATATATTTCTTTTATAACTTTTTATTGGAATACAATAAATATTTATTTTAAATATAAACATTCCAAGTTCATATTGATCTGATTTCTTTTTTTGTCCACGCTATGTAGAATAATTAATTTGTTATCTGTAACATGCATCATTCCTTGGTAATTTCTAGAACTTGTGAAATCAAACTGTCCATTTAGGTAGCAACACTGATTGACAATCAATTTCACATGCTGTTGTGCAAATGGAATAGGCAACAGGTGGAAAGCATAGGCAGTTAGCAAGACATCCCCAATAAAGGAGTGGTTCTGCAGGTGGTGACCAAAGACCACTTCTCAGTTCCTATGCTTTCAGGCTGATGGTTTGGTCACTTTTGAATGCTGGCGGTGCTTTCACTCTAGTGGTAGCATGAGATGGAGTCTACAACCCATACAAGTGGCTCAGGTAGTGCAGTTCATCCAGGATGGCACATCAATGTGAGCTGTGGCAAAAAGGTTTGCTGTGTCTGTCAGCGTAGTGTCCAGAGCATGGAGGCGCTACCAGGAGACAGGCCAGTACATCAGGAGACATGGAGGAGGCCGTAGGAGGGCAACAACCCAGCATCAGGACCACTACCTCCAACGTTGTGCAAGGAGGGACAGGAAGAGCAATGCCAGAGCCCTGCAAAATGACCTCCAGTGGGCCACAAATGTGCATATTGAAAAAGTTTGATGTTGGTTAGTTATGTATAATGGTAATGAATTTTCTATCTATATGATTCTTCCCTAAAAAGATATCAAAATGTAAGATGTTTATTCCATACAAATTATGGGCAAAGGTCAGCAACTAATTGTCTGGTATTTAAAATAGAAGGAATGTTCATTCTTAGAATTATCAGAAGAAACAAACTTGGTTAAATTATAGTATTGACAAAAGATTATTGAATGATATTATTAATTATTTGTTTAAGAATTTGGGATAATTATTTTTGCTTTGCACAGGTCACCTGCAGGAAGCGAGGGGAGCCGAATGTCAAAGCATCCCTGGTCTGCTCTTGAGTTTCCATAGGCAAAGGGGATGGGAAAATGAATTTGTAGCTGAGGCAAGGCAGCATGACACACAAAGCAAAAGCACATTGCAGCCATATCTCTGACAAGGCCATCTCTGGGGTTACACACAGTGGCTGGAGAAGACTGGTATCTACAACTCACGAAATTGCTTCATTGGAGAATATGACTTATTACACAACTTGGGGGAAGGTAGAAAATAGGGTTAGAGCTGGACCATAAATTACGTGGGATCAGAGTTGGATTTACTTGGAATGTGCTGACATAAAGCTCCTAATAAATAACTGGATTTATTTTCAAGCTTGGCTCAAGGCTCATGATTTAATTAGGGAATTGGTCCTAACAATAACATTATCACCATTTTGCAAGCTAACATTTAGATTTTTATTGTAACCACTGGATACTGTAGCATTTTGTCTATCAGACAAAGCTAAGCTATTACCTAAGCTATTGTTAAATCCACGTAAGGAGATTCTTGACAATTTCTGCAGAAAATGAATACAGGTAGTCCTCAACATATGATGACAATTGGGACCAGAATGTACATTTGTAAGTGATGCTGCCATTAAAACGAGCCATTCACCTTTTCCTTTTTTTCCCTTTTGACATCTGAGACACACGACCACCGCCATGGGACACCAGCAGCTCTACTGGAGTCACCCCAGGCAGTTTGGGCAGGGATCGCGATCCTGCCATGTGTGCTCCAACTGGCATGGATTGATCTGCAAGTACAGCCTCAACATGTGTCGCCAGTGCTTCCACCAGTATACCAAGGACATCGGCTTCATTAAGTTGGATTAAATACTTGTCTACAGAAGTGGTTTTAGGTGACTGGCAAGCTGGAATATGTGGCTGGATGAACTGTTCTTGCTATCCTTACCGTTGTGGAGAGTTATCCACCCTGACTCTCAAATATTGTAATTTCTGTTTGTTAATGCGGATGTGTTAATTATGTGACAGTCATATTTAACACAGTTTGATAATTGACAAATAAAAATAAATAAATAAATAAAATAAATAAATCTGAAGCCTGTTTGGTTTCCTTTGATTGTTTAATAAAAATCAGTCCTCCTCAAATGTAAAAAAAAAAAAGAGTCATCACATTAGTATGCCCAATTTTGCAACCTTTGTAAATGTGAGCTGGTTGCCAAGTACCTGGATTATAATCACTCAACCCGAGGAATGGGGGACTGATCGTAAGACACTTTTTTCACCATTATATTAATTTTGAATGGTTGCTCAATGAATGGTTGCAAGTAAAGGACTACCTGTAATGAAACCACATTTAATGCTTCTTAATTTTTACTGGACCAGGAAATGAAATTTGAAATTTAGCACTTAATTTAAACTTAGTTTAAATCACCTTTACTATAATGATGAGATTCACTGGTAGCTTCTTTGTTTGGATAATAATTATTGCTCAGATTTTTGGAGAGTCTAGATACATTGGTTGTAGCCAATTAACTTGAATTCATCTGATTAACAATAGCACTTAAATGTATATACCACTTCACAGTGCTTTACAGCCCTCTATAAGTGGTTTACAGAGTCAGCCTATTGCCCCCAACAATCTGGGTCCTCATTTTATTGACCTTGGAAGGATGGAAGGCTGAGTCAACCTTGAGCTGATCAGAATCAAATTGCTGACAGTCAACAGAATTAGCCTGCATTATTGCATTCTAACCACTGCACCAACACATCTCATTAATTCCTAATGTGTTTGCTTTTGCTTTTGGAATTCAATATGGCCTCCATCTCTCACTTCAAACAGCAAATTCTTAATATTTGTTAAAGAATTAAACATGAATTCTAAGACATTTGATCCTAGAAGATGAGTCTTTGTGAAGGAGAGATTAATTAATATAAATAGTTTATGTTGGCTTCACTGAAGCTAGTTTAGAAAGTTGAACTGTGAAAGTTTATTTGCCTATGGTAAGTGAAGCAGATAAAGAAACTTCAGGGAAAAAAACCCAAAGAATTGCTATAAATATATGCATAAGAATACCCAGAAAATTATTTCTTTCTGGTATCCATTAAAAGATAGCAGGGGAGGAGATGACAAAGTTGAGTTTACTTTCACCATGGCTATTTGATGCTTCATATCACTTAACAGCGGAATATCAAAGACATCTACTACTGATAATATCTTGAGAGAGAGTTGGATAAGAAAGCATTTTTGTGGGAATTTGGAGCTTAGAAAACTGGGAGATAGTATAAGCCCCTCTTGCTGGCTGAAAGCTAGAGTTTGTGTCAAGCTTCACTAAGCACACAAGATTCTGATTTTGTATCATTAAAGGCTCATTATCTCTTTTAACTTCTGTTGAAAGCATTCATCCATAGCCATAGCTGCCTCTGAAACAATAGAAGCTACCAGCTTAATAATAATGCATTTTTGCCAGCTTAAAAAGCCTTTAAAGATGGATTGGGTTTCAAAACAAAGAAACAAAGAAGCCCTGTACAAAGGGGAAAAAAGTTATTTCTATGACCGACTTTTTATTTTGTATATTTCCACCTTCCTGCATTTTGATTGCTCTCAATTTACCTGACTTATCTTGTTTTGTGAAGAACACATTTATTTTGAATGCAAAAAGGAAACCCAATGTCTTTTTTACAGTGCACAAAACAAAGATTAATAAGAAGAGAAGAGAAACAATATATTGACATTTACATATCTTAGCCTGTTTTTTTCATAGTCATTAAACAACAAGACTCTCCCTTGAATTCAGCAGTGAATTAAATGAATAGTTATTTCTATAGCTTATGGTTTTGTTTTTGCATTAATGATATCTTTACTGCATTTATCTGTTGCCATGATAGAGCTACCATAGTCTTCTCCAGCCTTCAGTATATCAGAGTCAGTTTGGTGGCATAAGGGAATTTTGAATGTTATATTGCTGCACATGAATCAACAGCAAGTGAAATGCACTTGAGACATGATCAGCCAGTTTTAATTCATTGCAGAAAGTTAGAGATACCAACATGCATTTAATGTAATCTGATCACTTTATTCAACCCTGAATTTATGAGCGATTCAACAAGAGTAATATGACAAAGTTTTTTTTATAAATAGTAACTTCCATCAAATGTCAATTTAGTGCATCATAAATATATTTATTTAAACATATTGCTGAAGGTATAGAGAACTCTTTGGATGTTCATTCTTTTTTTCACAGGAAAATGATCTCTGAAAAGAAAGCAATATTTTCCCTTCATTGACCATGCCCTTACAAAGGAAGCAAGCATTGTATGCTTATGGTATATAAATCAGTGGTGGGATATGAAAAACAGGTTATTACCATCCAAGACCTTTTTTCATAAATTTTTGATCAAAATCACATAAGAGAGGGGAGGGATGCACCAGTTAGTTTGCCTTCTTGGCTGTACCTTCCTCGCCACATCTGCAGGTGTGGGCAGGAGATCAGAATGATAAAGCATAGAACAGAACAGAACAGAATAGAATAGAATAGAATAGAATAGAATAGAATAGAATAGAATAGAATAGAATAGAATAGAATAGAATTCTATATTGGCCAAGTGTGACTGGACACACAAGGAATTTGTCTCCAGTACACAAGCTCTCAGTGTACATACAAACTACAAGTGATAAATCATGATCATAATCATAATACAGTCATTATGAATATACAATACTCAGTGATATAAGACACTAAATAACAGCAATCAGTGTAAATCATAACTCAAATGATATTCATAAGATGGCAAAGAATAGATAATAGGAAAGATGAGAAGGATAATAAGTAATGCAGCCCTACTAGGTGGTTTGATGTCCTAGGGCATAAGATAGTATTGTGGAAATTAGTTGTTTAGAAGAATGATGGTATGGGGGAAAAACTGTCTCTGTGTGGACTTGTTTTGGCATGCAATGCCCTGTTCATCTTGAGGGAAGAAGTTGAAACAGTTTATGTCCAGGATATGAGGGGTCTGTAGATATTTTCACAGTTCTCTTTCTGGCTTGTGCCATATACAGGTCCTCAGTGGAAGGCAAGTCCTCAATGAAAGGCAATGCAATTGCATCATTCTCACATAAACAATGACAACTTTTGCTTCATTCTGCAGCCTCTTGGATGTTAGGGGTTAAATACTGTATAGAAATTAAAACCCTGCTATAAGGCTCATCCATAATCTCTTCTTCATATGATTGTAACCATGAGAATGGGCCAGAACACAAATGGGATCAGTATGAGTTACAATTTGTTTTGATAATGTGTAAGCTTACTATTCAATGGCACATTTAAATTTCTGAAAATAGAAAATCTAAATTTGTAGGAATGGGCAAGGACATTTCAGAAGTATGGAAAGGGAACATTAAAATGTTCCCCTTTGTGAGAGAATGATTATCTGCTTACATAGAGGCACGCCACACACATTCATCCCCCCAGGAACAAAAAAAAAAAAACCCTAAGTGTAAACCTCATGACTAATAATCAGGCATACAAAAAATAGCTAATTTGCATTACCCAATACCCTTGAACATAGGGCTGGAAGGGACCTTGGAGGTCTTTTATTCCACCTAGCATTCAGCAGGTTCTGACCAGTTCTGGAGAACTGATAGCGGAAATTCTTAGTAGTTCTGAGAACCAGCAAATACCCCTTCTGACTGGAGATTTTACAGTATCCTTCCCCTGCCACATCCACCAAGCCAGGCCCACAGAACCAGTAGTAAAAATTTTTGAATCCCACCACTGATTCCAACCACCTGTCCAAGGCAGGATTTCTTATATCATGCCAGATAAATGATTGTCTGGTCTTTTCTTGAAAACTTTCAATGATAGAGCACTCACAATTCTAGAAGGCAAGCTGTTCCATTGATTAATCATTTTTACTGCCAGAAAATTTGTTTTTAATTTCCAGGTTGAATCTCACTCTTGATGAGCTTCCACCCATTGCTTCTCATCGTTCCCTCAAGTGCTAGGGAGAATAAATCAACACCCTCTTCCCTGTGCCGGCCCTTCAAGTATAGGAAGACTGCTATTATGTCTCCTCATGAGACTAAAGATAACTAGTTCCCTCAGATGTTCAGCATACAATTTACCCTCCAGACTTCTTATCATTTTGATGCTCTTCTTTGCACTCTTTCTAGGTTCTGAACATTTTTTTTTTGAATAATGATGACCAGAACTGGGCACAGTACACTCCAGTGTAGTTTCATCAGTTCAGTATAAACCAGTACTATTACTTCCTATGTTCTTAATGTGATCCCTTTGTTGATGCAGCCTGGACCCATGTTGACCCAACTCAGTACTAACTCATACTTAAGTGGTAATTCCCCAGGACACCTGGGTCCCTCTCACAGCTCCTATTTTGAGTTGGTTGCCTCTTATTCTATAAGGCATTTGGTTTTTCTTGCCTAAGTGCATGACCTTACTTTTCTCACCACTGAACTGCATTTTGTTGTATAGGGCCCCATGCTCAAATCTGTCAAGTTCCCTCTGAATCTTCAGCTTATTTTCCAAAGTATTGGCAATTTTCTGCAGCTTGGTGCACTGCAAATTTGATGAATACCCCCTTTTGTCCCTTTATCTAGATCATTTATAATGAACATCAGGCCAGCATTTCCCTGATCCACAAATTTAGTTACTTTATCAAAAAAGGCAATAAGATTTGTCAGGCCTGATCTGTTTTTAACAATTCCATGCTGACTTCTCATTATCACTCCGTTTATTTCTAGATGCTCACAAATCCAATATTTGACCCTTCCCTAGGATCTTCAAGTTACAGGAGCAAAGGGCAGAGTGGTAGCCATTTTGTGTAGTGGCAATGGTGGTTTATTCCACAGTCTCTTTGCTGGCAGGCTGATACTGTCCAACAACTCCTGTGCTCCTTGATCTGCAGACCTGTCAGTCATGCCATAGAGTAGGAAAATAGTCAGGATCTTGCCTTTACAGAAAACATTTGCCAACCTCTAGTATCAGGCCACTTTTAGAGTCCTGAACAGAGTGTCAAATCAGATTAAAGAATCTCTCCAGAACTTCTTTGGCTATTGTATTACACCTTTCTTTTATATGGAAAGAACTTACATTTATGACAGTTTTGTATAAGGCACTGTTGAAGAGCTTTTATATAAAGTTACTTCACATCAGTTTTTATATACTACTTGATACATAAGATTGCTAAAAGATTCTGCCAGAAACAACCATCTAAGTGGTTGTCTCCCAGATTTTTAAGTGAGGTGAAATGCAAGACTTTTAAGTAAAGCTATTTGGTTCTTGGCTTAGTAAAAGAAAGTTTTTAAAGTTGTATGATTTTATAATGTTGCAAGTTATATATGTGTAATATTTCAATTTTGTAGGGTTTTTTTTTCAATTATATGAAAATGCAAAGCTCTGACTCATTGAGTTGGCAGATCTATTTAAAGAAGATAACTATAAGTACTAATTTTGTTCAAGTGATATATTTTGTCTAATTTTTCACTTCTATATTAAGACATACATTTATTTTCTGGAAAGTGAATTAATAAATATTGTTTAACACTTCCCAGTTGTGCTTTATTCTTCCTTATATTCTAAATTTTAGCAATCCATATCTACTGTTGCTAAAAATAAATCAGCGCAATTCATTGTCACTGAACTAATATATGAATGCTATCTTGCAATGCTTTAATTTTTTCTGCTGCAGAATCTGATTCAGCGTTGTAATTATGCATTATCACCTCACCAGCTGTTTTGGGAGCATAGGTTCCTAACCTTTGAACTGGATGAAATAAGATTCCCTTAAGGCCTATCAAAGCCACTCTGTTTAAAGTATTCACACATTGATTAAAATATACCTTAATCAATACTGCACAGTGTTCATACATAATATGAAGTGCTTCCTACAACAGCACCAACTCAGAAGGGATTTTTTCATCTGCTAAATGCTGAAGATCTCTCAAGGTTGCCTTTTGGTGCAATATATTATTTTTTTTCTGGGAGAGATGAATATGGCCTGCAGCCTGCATTAAAACATGCTTGGTTTTGCATTTGTTATCTTGAAATACCATTTGGGAAGACTATTCCATTGAAAAGCTAATTTTTTTAATACAGGTGGCCATTACTTAAACAATTTTTGGAACATGCTTACCTTTTGCCAGATTGACTACCTATGCACTTTGAGGCCTAGTTTCAATACTTGGAACTGATTTTTTTTTTTAATCCAAACAATCTTGGAACAAGGTGAAAGATTTCCTGCTGGTCAAGCTGGTCCTCCTTAAAAATACACATAGGGCACTCAAGGACATTTGAAAAAGCAGCCCTATGTTTATGGAATTCAAGGTTATATGTATGACTTCTTTTGCAACTTTATATGGTCCTTAAAATATTTGTTGCTTTGAATTGAAATTAATGGACTGCATTATTTTAATACACTGCTCAAAAAAATAAAGGGAACACTTAAACAACATTATGTAACTCCAAGTCAATCATACTTCTGTGAAATCAAATTGTCTACTTAGGTAGCAACACTGATTGACAATCAATTTCACATGCTGTTGTGCAAATGGAATAGGCAACAGGTGGAAAGCATAGGCAGTTAGCAAGACATCCCCAATAAAGGAGTGGTTCTGCAGGTGGTGACTACAGATCACTTCTCAGTTCCTATGCTTTCTGGCTGATGGTTTGGTCACTTTTGAATGCTGGCGGTGCTTTCACTCTAGTGGTAGCATGAGATGGAGTCTACAACCCACACAAGTGGCTCAGGTAGTGCAGTTCATCCAGGATGGCACATCAATGCGAGCCGTGGCAAGAAGATTTGCTGTGTCTGTCAGTGTAGTGTACGGAGCATAGAGGTGCTACCAGAAGACAGGCCAGTACATCAGGAGACATGCAGGAGGCCATAGAAGGGCAACAACCCAGCATCAGGACCGCTATCTCTGCCGTTGTGCAAGGAGGGACAGGAGGAGCAATGCCAGAGCCCTGCAAAATGAGCTCCAGTGGGCCACAAATGTGCATGTGGCTGCTCAAACGGTCAGAAACAGACTTCATGAAGGTGGTATGAGGGCCTGACGTCCACAGGTGGGGGTTGTGCTTACAGCCCAACACCGTGCAGGACGTTTGGCATTTCCCAGAGAACACCAAGATTGGCAAATTCACCACTGGCACCCTGTGCTCTTCACAGATGAAAGCAGGTTCACGCTGAGCACATGGGACAGACGTGACAGGGTCTGGAGACACCGTAGAGAACATTCTGCTGCCTGCAACATTCTCCAGCATGACCGGTTTGGCAGTGGGCCAGTAATGGTGGGGGGTGGCATTTCTTTAGGGGGCTGCACAGCCCTCCATGTGCTCACCAGAGGTAGCCTGACTGCCATTAGGTACCGAGATGAGATCCTCAGACCCCTTGTGAGACCATGTGCTGGTGCAGTTGGTCCTGGGTTCCTCCTAATGCAAGACAATGCTAGACCTCATGTGCCTGGAGTGTGTCAGCAGTTCCTGCAAGATGAAGGCATTGATGCTACGGACTGGCCTGCCCGTTCCCCAGACCTGAATCCAATTGAGCACATCTGGGACATCATGTCTCGCTCCATCCACCAACGCCACATTGCACCACAGACTGTCGAGAAGTTGGGGGATGCTTTAGTCTGGGTGTGGGAGGAGATCCCTCAGGAGACCATCCGCTACCTCATCAGGAGCATGCCCAGGCATTGTTGGGAGGTCATATAGGCACATGGAGGCCACACATACTACTGAGCCTCATTTTGACTCGTTTTAAGGATATTACATCAAAATTGGATCAGCCTGTAGTGTTTTTTTCCACTTTAATTTTGAGTGTAACTCCAAATCCAGACTTCCATGGGTTGCTAAATTTGATTTCCATTGATAATTTTTGCATGATTTTGTTGTCAGCACATTCAACTATGTAATGAACAAAGTATTTAATAAGAATATTTCATTCATTCAGATCTAGGATGTCTTATTTTTGTGTTACCTTTATTTTTTTGAGCAGTGTACTTTAAGCTCTTGATAAGCCTGGTTACCTATATTATTATTTTGATATTGAATGTCTATATTAATTGTTGATGTGACCTGGCTCATATCGTCCTAAAGAAAGAAAAAAAATGACATACATAAAAAGAAGTGCTTTTGTTTTGTACAGTATAGCATTTCTGTGCCGCTATTTGCTGCTGAATTAAAGGAGGAGTTAAAATATATTTTATAACAAAGAGTAATTGCATGGCATGTAGTTCTCTAAGGTGACTCAAGCAGGAGGTATGCATGCATCCTGCCTTCAAAAATATACATCTTGACAGATTTTCTTTTTTTTAATAAAGTTTTAATGGGTTTTCACACACTCAAAATACAAGTAAAACATCTTTTTTGAAAATAGCATGGTCCCAGGTTGAACTTCTTTATACAGACACAAAACTCAATTTCATTCTCCTTTTTGTATTCTATTCCATATCTTATACTATTCTACATTTTCTATATAGTTTTTCCCCTCTTTTAATTTTCTCAATTTTATTTTGATTATTGCATCTCAATTCAAAGAATTATATTTATACTTTTGTGTGTTCTGTTTCAATTTCATATTATCTTTTCTCATTAAACAAATTTTCTCCTGTAGTTACTAATTGGAGAATGATACCTTTATATCTTTTAATTACATCCATTCAACTCTTATTTAAATTTCAATATATACCTTAAGGTTATGACCTTCAGTATAATACATAATACATAACTTCCAATCGAATTCTGCTGGTATGTTCTTATAATACACCCTATATTCTTTAAAAAAATATTATAAATATATGTAATTATAAGCCCTCATTCCATTCCAATTCAGTTCTATCATTAATAATCATTTAAATCTTAACATCTTTAACACTTAAATATCATACTTGCTTAAAGACACATATAATCTCCATAATTAATTTTCCCTTATTTCTCTTCACATATGTTTTGTAAATCATTAAATATTCATTTTGTTACATTTATTTATTGACAAGCATTCCACTGAATTATGATAGCAATTTTATCAAACATTTTAATCATACATTGTTTCATATTTTCTAAAATTATTTCTGTTTCTAATATAACAATACTATCTTATGTACCTTTGCAGAATCCCTTTTTCCATTAAATTTTCACCCATTATCTCTAAATAGGCCCTGTTTCTCTATATTTTGTTTCTGTCCTTTATAACTTCTTTTCCTTTCTTTCTTCCCTCTCTTCTTCTCCCTCCCCTTTTTACCCCCTTGTCTCTCTACTTCTAATTCTCTCTTCTGCATTTCCCCCACCTGTTGCTTTCTGATTTTATACTTATTTTTCACTCTACTTTTTTTGAAATTGTTTTGCCCAATCTTAATCTTCTCTTTCCCCACTTTCCTTTTTTTCCCCCATCTAAGATTACTTGTTCATAAAAGATGGCTTCTTCTTTGTCACAATCTTTTTGTTCTGCAGGCATTTCTTGTTGTTTCTCATAATTCCAAACCTCCATTTCTAAAAACTGAAATATGAAGCCAAAAGAACTTCTCCCTTCTTGTGCATCTTCTTTGTACTTTTTAAGTTCCATTTTCAGTTCTTCTAAAAGTGGGACCATTTTAAACAGTTTTAAACAACCACCTGATTGATTTTAGTCATTGAAATACAAAAACCAAAAATCCAGAAATCATCAAGTAATCCAAATAGTCCCAAATTATTTCTTCTTATTTCTTTTTCCACTTTCTCTTCCTGGGGTTTTTGTTGTGATATTTCAGTTAAAATGTATCTTTTGGAAGTCTTGTTGAGATTTTGCTGTAAGTTCTTTTTAATTCCAGGCAGTCTCCTCCTTCCAGATCCTGCCCTTTTATTCTTTTTCTCTCCTTTCCTGTTTTCAAAAGCTTCTGATTATCCAGAAATCTTTATTATCCCTTTGACTTTTTATTTTCAGCATTAAATGCCTATTAATGTCAAAGTGGATTTTTTTCCAATTTCTTGCTTAAGTCTTTTAGCTGTCAGTATAGGAAAAGGAGACAAAAAAACCCCCAAATATTTTCCCTTTTCTTTCTCCTTCGTAGCTTAAAAATCTTCTTAGGGAACAATGTTATTGTTTTGTTTTGTTTTTAGTTTCAATTCCAGGGTACCTTATTTGTTGCTTTTGCTGTTTGACCCGGTCAACCAAAACTTTCTCTTCTTATCTTCCTCCTGCAAATTCTTTTCCGGTCGGTTCTTCTTTGTGGTGGCCATTTCTGACCACCTCTACAACTGCCTTTGGGAAAGGGAGCAATGGCCAGCTGGGGAGGAGAGATGCAGCTCTCCTCAACCCTGCAGGCAGTCTCCCTCCTCTCACCACCTCTATGGGGTGGCTTTGCCCCAAAACCAGCTGACTTGGGGTGCTCCAGAGATGAGCACCCATCGAAGCCTCACAGAAACGAGGTTTCAGTCTATCACCGAAGAAGCTCAAACTGGAAGTCCACATCTTGACAGATTTTCCGCAACATAGATATATTCTTCCAATATTAATTTGGATCACAAGGGTTTAAAAGCAATTTAAAGAAGACTCTAACTGCCTAAATATAATATAGTTTCCCTTTCTTGTTTCTGTGTCTAAAATTATAAATTCATTCAATCAGAAACTAAAAAATGACACATATGAAAGTCAAATATGTAATTGTCCTGTTTAAAAGCTTTTCTCATTAACCAGTTATCCCCTTCTTTTTGCAAAATAAAAATAACTTTTCTGGTGAAATGAAGCAAACAATTTGAAAAGAGGGTATTAGCAATGGAGCAATGGAGTAAAATTCATTTGATTTTGTCCCAGAGTTGAAAGAATTCAAATTGGATCAAAATGAAGCATGCCTTTCTGAAAAAAATGAATGTTCCTATGTGAAGACCTGTGATTGTTTTTAAGCAGCCCGTGCATGTCCAAAATAATACTTTGAATATTACCTCTTATTGTAAGAATGGTTAAGAAAACTAAAAATCCACATTACAGTTTGATATTGCAGAATAATCTTGTCACATTTTGCCCATAATTTCATAATTTCCAGCTAGCATGGATGGCATTGCCAACTTTTATAGTAGCATAGTAAATGGTGATCTGTAAAGGACAGCACTCTAGTCATTGCTAGATTATGTTAATGTGCAGAATTTCCTGGCAAGCTATTTTTAGATCCAAGAACCTATTTGGTATAGTGGCTAAAGACCCTGATACAGAGGCCATGTTAGTCCTGCCTTAAGCACAAAGCTAGATAGAAGAAGTTGGGTTGATAAACCCAAGGAAGAAGGCAATGGCAAACCATTTCTGAAAACACTGCCAAGTAGACTGTTAGCCTTACAAGATAGTCCAGTGAAGAAGCACACCCAGAAGTAGTAGTTTTAACTTTATTGCCAGATGACATTAATGGAATCTTGTTAGTCTTGTTAGCCTGAAAGTATAACTCTCACCCCCTCACCTTTGCAGTTCAAGAAACCAGGTGGGGTATGTTTTGAGATGTTAGCCATGCCCTCATTCCTTCTGTGGCCTCATTTTTGTCTTATCTGACCATTTTCTACTCTATGATTCTTTGTCTTTTCTCCCAAAATCATTCCCACCTATTATTTCATAAAGTGCATGGACAGTATAGACAGTTTATGACACTAACATTCACCATGCCCTTAGCTTGCTTGTGCCACAAATGTAGGACATTTTGAATTAATTATGGTAAAAAAAAATGTATATCTTCCTAGAAATCTATTCCTGTACTCAGCATATAACTTCTGCTGCTGTTTCTTCTGTGTTTTGTGTACTAGGTATATTGCTCGTACTGTACTGTATAGAGCTGAACTGGGTATCTTTACTCTGGATAACTTTATTCATATACTGCCAAGTTACTTCTGCAGAATACCAGTGAACGTACATTTGCCATTCATAACTTCCCTTGGTTCCCAACAGCTGGACCTGCAGATGTCATAGTAGACAACTTGGTCCCTTTCTGAACACATTTTTGGTGATAAAGAAAAAGAGGCTGAAGTCCTCATAAGTACTGTAAGTTCCTATAATTAACATCATAGGTGCCATTCCTAGAATTTCCTCTTGTACTTTAGTTTTAGTTTGTTAATACCACACTTTCTCATAAAGTGTTGTCCTATTTTGTTCTCTTCCTCAAGTTTCACTTACCCTGGTATTGCTTTGTGGATACAAAAAGTAGGACTGAAGTAAATAGCTACATAAGAAAAAAAAAAGGTAATGTCTGTCTAGAGCTTTAACTGACAGCTCCAACTGTGCAGTTTAAAAGGCAAGAGGACTGCCTTATAGTCTTATGTCAATCAAATGTAAGTCGGTTGTAGGGAAGTCTACCATTCTTTCCCATAATATACATGCCTGGCATCTTCTTGAGTCAATATAAAGCACAGTGGTGATTTTTGAAATGTCAGCCATAAAAACTTCAGTAATTCAGATTTCTACTTGCTGGAAATCCCAATACAGATTTTAACATATCATTCTATTTGTAAGTTTTGTGGGAAAGGACTTCTGTCATTTTAGGTCCCCTTTTATGAATGTTAATAGAATGGCATAGAGCATCGTTGCAGCTCCAAAAAGGGAGGCAGAAAGTATACCATGCCCCTGGGCTATGTTCCTAATCAGACAAGCTTTGTGTTGTACCAGCAGTTATCCCTGAAATGGTGGCAGTTTTGCACTGAGGACATTTAATGACATGATTGTTATAAAAGGAAGGTCTAAGTAAAAGGAACATCATGAGAAGAGTGAAGGACCAGGTTAGGGGCAGATCATGATGGAGAAAATTCACGTCAGTGTTTCTCAGACACATTAAGATAGGTGTAGTTCAACTCCCAGAATCTCCCAGCAGCATGCTTTTAAATATTTCTTTAATTATTTTTTAAGAGGTTAAAGAAGAGGTATTTTCAGGATGCAGTGGTTGGTGATTTTCACAGACATACTAAAAATGCTCCAGAGGCCACGTCTTGGAGTTACGATCTAAACAAAAGAATGGAGTTGTATTATCAGCTGAACGAAACAACAGAATCTGAACCTCATATAGGCCTTTAAAGGATTGGAAAGCTTATTTGAAAAATCAGAGAACTTGTTTTATGTAAATGCTCCCTTTCATAGGCTGATATATGTAACATCCATGTTTTTTTTCCTTAAGAGTGCTTGCTTTTCTTCTCCCTCCCTCCCCCCCCCCAATTTTAAAGTTGGCACTCATTTTGATGGAATTATAATTTGTAGCAAATATACAGAGAGACCTCAAAGTGGAGGTTAAATGTAATGATACTGTTGGACTCAAGTTACTGGAGTGATTGTAATTCAGTTATTTAGAATTTGAAGAAATGAATATGTTAGCAATAAAAAAATTGGCTTTCAACATAGACATTCTGTTGTATTTCAGGAGGAAAGAGGAATTCAAAATCAAGTATTAAACAACAAGCAATGGATTCTGGATACAACTTTTTTCCCCCTCAGGAAATGGGCAAATTTAAAGGCTAAAGTTTTCCATCCAGATCGTGATTACTCATCTGATTTGAAAAATAGTGATGTACAATGGTGCAATTTTGAGCAATATATTCCCTTGATGTGAAAGAATGGATCCTTGCCACAGAGTTGCATTCCCGGCATCTGAGAATGTTTATTAACCACACAACTGCATGGAATCACTACTGTTCTCATGAAAACACTTATGCAACCTATGATCCCTTCTCAGGGACTCATGGGCATTTGTAAGGAGCAGTCATTTTACAAACACAGCTTGAATACAGCTGTCCATGCCTTTTTTATCATTATTATTATTATTATTACTTGTCTTTACCTAGAAGACAAAATGCAATGTGAGATTTTTAAGCATTCCAAAGCCCATCTGCCATGTAACCCACTTATCTTTGTGGCTGGGAGTTTATTATTGATCCAAAATGGTAAAAAGAGAGAGGCAATAAAGGGGAGAATAACCATAAATCCATTCTTTTGTTCTTCCAGTAGCATCTGCGAGCAATTGTCACAATTGCTATCAAACTGTATTTGACTGGTTGCCAACATGAATTTTCCCCAAAACCAAATGTAAACAAACTCTGCAAGTGCTTCCTCATTTGCCAAGCTAGTAATTATTTACTTTGTTTGGAGCTAGCATTACTGTCAGCTCAGCTTTACAGACCTGTAATATGTTTGCTAATGAAACCATGAGGTCTAAAGCTACATATTAACCCTGTCACCCTTCAATTTTGATCTCAATAAAGTTTCACCATGGTTTTGTAAACTCATGTTGTAGGGACAGACAAGTGATTAATTATATTTTTCCGTTTTCTTTATCCAGGCAAATTGCTAATCCTTAAACCTGCCTTGCATTCGAAGGTTAACTCACTAAATCAGAAGCCCTCGTTTTCAGCTGTCAAAATTACAATCTTTATTCGGGAGCTGAAAGTTGGCAAACATACTTACTAATGAATACAATCAACAACCGCACAAAAAAGTCTCATTTCATATGAAAGTTGATATTATACTAGAAAAGTATTCAAGGGACAAGAGTGAGTGAGCTCATTTTAAATGAGGCTTCTGAGTAGAATTGGAAAGACGGAATCTTGAAGTGGCTTAATCAGCTAACTATGAATTTCATAGGGTTAGTTCTCAGAATTTGTTCAGTCACTGAAAAGGTCAGATAGTGTATCAGAACAGATGAAATCAGTCCATATTAATATAAGACAATAAAAGTACCTGCTAAAAGTTGCACATTAAGCTTTACAAAAATGTTCATAAATTCCACAGTATATCCTCCACGCTTCATTACACATTAAAGAAAAATGCTCCAGTATTTAGTATATTTTGCAAAAATAATAACAATACATAAGGCTACCAAAAAGAGGAATGGCATTTGATTTTATATAACACGTAGAGCTATTAAAATGAGATTCTTTATAAATCTTATAAACAAAAATAAATAAGATAAAGATTAGATTAAAAGCATATTCTAAAATAACACCTTGTGATTTATACGCAGATTTACAAATATCTATTTTTTTTCCTTCCGAGTATTTCTGTCCACATGTACAGAGTCTATTTTTCCTTTTCCTTTTTCTCCCCCCCCTTTTTTTTGATCAATCAAATTGATCCATTGGTTTCAATGGGAATTGACTGGGCAGCTTTTCACTTGAAGCTGACACTGTAGGCTGAGAGAGACTGACTAGTTCAGCTACTTTCATGCCTAAAGTGAGATTAGAACTCAGTCTCCTGATTTGTAATCTGGTACCTTAACCATTAAATCAAACTGGCTCTCAAAAATCTAAATCATTATTAGAATTAAAATACAATAATATTGTAGAAGACTGTAGAATAGTCTATCTGTGTGCTTGCTTAACTGATTATTTAATTAGTTGGTTAAATTTCTATCCTGTCTTTTTCTTCATATAATCCCCCCAAAATTCCCACAAAAACCACGTGAAGTAATCTAGGCTCAGAAAGACACAACCTGATCCATAGTCACTGTTGTGAATCAATAAATACTTAATAAAGATTATTAACAGCTTGAAGTCAAGTGCAGGGTTCTGGCCCTGCACTTCTGATTGGCCGATAATAGCGACATCAGATTGGTCCGTTCAGGAGAATCTGATTGGCTATTAACGAGCCTCTCCCATTGGTTAATGGAGCTAGCGCTCCCCGTGTTTCATTGGTTAAATAAGTTAAGAATTGCCTATATAAAGGGGCCCATTGCGGCCATTGAGCTGAGCTGTTTTCATATGTAAATAAAGAGTTTGAAGTTCACTGTTCACCGGCTCGTCTCCATCCTTTGCGCCCATGCACAGAACTTAACACTGGCGACGAAGGTGGGATGTGGAGACGTCAGAGCTTACTGAACGACGAAGAACTATAACTGAGCATGTGGCTGAAACGCACCAACGGCGGAACCATGTCTGGCAGCATCATACCACCCGCTCCATTCAACCCGGCACAAGAAGACTGGGACTCATATATGGATCGCTTCCAGATGTTTCTGGAGACCAACAATTTGAAGGATGCCACTACTGGAAAGAAATGAGCGGTATTCCGAACTCATTGCGGGCCAGCCGTACTCAAGATGGCCAAGGCACTAGCAAAACCGGCAGAAGTAAAGTCTATGGACTGGGACGTCCTCGAACCCCTGCTGAGGGCTCACTACGCACTGACCGTGCCAACGCTCGTCAGAAGGCATGAATTTTATCAGAGAAGTCAGCGGAAGGGCGAAAGTGTTGCTGATTTCATAGTGGATCTCCGTAATCTGGGAGGCCTATGCGAGTTTGCCGACTTAGAAGAAGCCCTAAGAGACCGAATAGTTCTGGGATTAGATGCACCAGGCACTCAGAGTAAACTAATGGTGAAGGGCGACATTAGCCTTAAAGATGCCATAGCTGAAGCTACTGCAGCAGAAGCAACCAGGAAGTCAGCTGCCCAAATGCGCCACACCCATGCACTGTTTCGCCAACGTGCCTGCGAAATTTCACCTCAGTCAGAGGGACAGCTTGAAACAGCCCACCACGAGGACCTCGAATCGTCATCAGAAAGCGATGAAGAAGAGGTCTGTTAGGGATAACATTGTTTAGCCTAACTGGTTTAGGTAAAATAATAAATATGTAATTATAGTTTATAAGTTAAAGTGTCTGCAACTTTAAATATAGGAATGTAATTAAGGGAGTGGTTGTGAAAGCACTTTAAAAGAAGCAAGACGACAGCTTGCTCTCTCTCTGGCTTTGATGATTTCTAATTGCTGCATGGACTAAAGACTGCGTTACTCGAACGGGAGAGATAAACAAAGGACTGACTTGTAAGTGAACTGACATAGGATATTCTACACGGACTTTGCTAACTGAATATCCTTGAATGGACTGACAAAATGATACATGACTAATGGACTGTTATTTTGACTATGCTATAAATGGAATAAACTATATTTTTGAAAGCACAAGCTTATCTGTTATTTTTACTGTATGTTAATGAACATACAAGCTCATCTCACTCATTTATCTGTGTGCCTATCTGACTAACGCTGCACATTCTGTTTAGCTTGTCTCCTTAACCCTGGTTGGGGAACCCAGGCTTAACACTGGTTATGGGCCCAGACTTAACAAGGTCCATCGACTTCGGTCCAAACGAGACCAACGCCAGAAATCGCAGTACCAATGCGCCGGGTGTGGAGCAAGCCACCCCCGGTCAGAATGCAAATTCCTCGACGCGGTCTGCCATGTGTGCGGGAAAAGAGGCCATATCGGACGGGTCTGTAGAAGCAAGCTAGGACCCAGCCAGCCCTCAAGGGGGGCTAACTATCGCCAACTGACGGGAAGTCGTCCTGAGAACCCGTGAACCACCAATGGTGAGAAGCGAGAACCCGTGAACCACCAATGGAACAACCACTCCTACAGAAACAAAACCCTAAACCACCCAATGAAGTGAGAAGAAGCTCACCAAACGATCACGATCGGTCATGCCTCATCTCTTGACGCCAAAAAGATCTGAGTGAAAGTGGCCATCGAAAACCAGCCCTGCCTGATGGAAGTCGATTCAGGATCGTCCCTCTTGATGGTTTCCTGGAAGACCCTCAAGCAGCTCATCCCCACTATCCGGAGGCAAGACCTCAGATTCCAAAGACTCATACTCAAGGACTATCAAGGAAATCGAATCCCGGTCATTGGATCCAGCCGAGTTCGGGTATCGTTTAAGAACCATACAGCATTCCTACCCCTGACTGTAATCGACAGGGATCGGCCTAGTTTGTTAGGCCTCCAATGGTTCGCTCCACTCGGAATTGAAGTAGCCGGCATTCATTGAACCTGCAGCAGCGGTTGGGAAGAAGACTTCGTCCACGAATTCCAGGACGTCTTTGCAGAAAAATTAGGTGAGTACAAGGGGACCCCGATATCATTTAACCTCAATCCTGAAATAGCTCCCATCCACCTTAAGGCTCATCGAGTTCCATTTGCCCTTAAACCAAAGATTGACGAGCAGCTTGATAAATTAATAGCCCAGGGTGTGTTAGAACCAACCGATCACTCTCCCTGGGAAACCCCAATCGTAACACCCATCAAGCCAGATGGATTGATAAGAATTTGTGGGGACTACCGAGCCACCCTGAACCACGCCCTTCAACAAAACGCTTACCCGGTACCGGTGGTGCAACACCTTCTCCATTCCCTGGGGGGCGGAAAAGTCTTCGCTAAACTAGACTTAGCCCAGGCATACCAAGAACTGCCTGTTGACAAAAAAACGGCAGAGGCCCAAACGATCGTTACATACCAAGGTGCGTTTAAATGTAATCGACTCCAGTTCAGAGTGAGCGTAGCCCCGGGAATCTTTCAAAGCTTGATGGAAAGGCTATTACAAGGGATAAAAGGTGTTGTCCCATATTTTGATGATGTGTTAATCGCTGCCCCAACTCGGAAAATACTAAAGGAACGCCTGAGGTTGGTTTTCCAGAGATTTAAAGACTCAGGTCTCAAAGTTAAAAAAAACAAGTGTCAATTATGTACTGATCGTGTAGAATTTTTGGGATATTTAATTGATAGTCAAGGCATTCACCCCACCAATAACAAACTTAGGGCAATCAAGAATGCCCCAAAACCCCGGAACAAGGCCGACCTCCAGGCTTTTCTGGGCCTTATCAATTTTTATAATGTTTTCCTGCCTCACAAAGCAACCGTAGCTGAACCCCTACATCGTTTATTGGACAAAAAAAGCAACCTGGGTATGGGGGCACAGAGAAGAACAGGCGTTTCGACATGTGAAAAATTTATTGACTTCTGATGCTGTTTTGATGCAGTATAATGAGACTTTGCCTTTAACGATCACGTGTGATGCATCTCCATTCGGAGTGGGCGCCATTTTAAGGGACATTTTGCCAAACAGTAGTGAAGCCCCTGTTGCCTATTTCTCAAAGAAGTTATCAAAAGCAGAACACAATTACAGTCAAATTGATAAGGAGGCCCTTGCTATTGTGTCCGCGGTTAAGAGATTTCATGAATATGTGTTTGGCCGAGCCTTTACCATAGTGGCTGACCACAAACCTTTGCTGGGAATAATAGCGGGAGATAGGCCAACACCGTATATATTATCTCCCAGAATGACTCACTGGTCAGAATTCTTGGCGGCATATAATTACAAGTTGCAACATTGCCCGGGGAAGCCCATTCCCCACGCCGACGCATTGAGCCGCGCACCACATTGATGACCCCGCTCCGACGGTTACAACACTGCAGATCAAGACACTTCGAACACCGCCATTAACAGCCTGAGATATCACGATGGAAACGAAACGTGACCCCATTTTAGCACGAGTCCTCAGTTGGGTCAAGCGGGGATGGCCGTTGGACCAGATACCTGACGACTACGCCCCATTCAAGAATCGACAAATGGAACTATTTTCCCAGAAGGGCTGCATTATCTGGGGTGATAGAGTTGTTGTCCCAGAGTGGTTGTGACCAGCAATACTAAAAACCTTGCATGATGGCCACCCCAGCATCGTGCGCATGAAAGCCCTCGCACGAAGCTACGCGTGGTGGCCGGGTATTGACAAGCAGATCAAGATATGGGTAAAAGCTTGTCACAAATGCCAGGAAGTAAGCAACGCCCCTCCGAAAGCAACCCTGACTGAATGGGAAACACCGAGGGGACCATGGTCCCGCATTCATCTGGACTTTGCAGGACCTACCAAGGGACACACATTTTTATTAACGGTGGATGCCTACTCGAACTGGCTTGAAATCCATGAGATGAGGAATACAACAACCGAATCAGTCATCAGGAAACTAGACAGACGCTTTGCGACACACGGATTACCAGATGTTCTAGTATCCGACAATGGGCCCCAATTTACCGTGCTGTCCTTCGAACAGTACCTGGCGGACCGCGGTATTCGCCATGCACTAACTTCGCTGGCACATCCTGCAGCCAATGGAAGGGCCGAGCCCATGGTACAATTCGTCAAGAAAGCCTTGCATAAAATGGACTATGGTGATATAGAAGACAAGATTAACCGGATACTCCTTTTGCAGCATATCACTCTGCACAGTGTCACCAATAAAATTCCCGCCGAGTTGTTAATGGGATGGAAGCTCCGCTCCCACCTCGACTGTCTGCATCCATCATATGAACCTGAAAAACCACATGGTTCCAGTGGGAAATGCCGCAATTTCCAGGTAGGAGACTTGGTTTTCGCTAGGAACTTTTCGGGCGATCCGTTGTGGGTTGAGGCAACTGTAGTACAAGTAACCGGCCCTTGATCGTACCGTTTGAAATGTCGCGACGATAGAATATGGAAGCGCCATATTTATCAGCTGCGTTCAAGGCTACAGTCGGGGATCTCCAAGCCCCCTGATTTCCAAACTGAGGGGGGAGGAGATACCGAGGAAGCTGAATTTGAAGCATCAGAAACTTTAAGCGGAAGTAATGACCGCTCAGAGGCAGCACGTGATGGATCCGGAATGGGGGTGGCCTCACCTCAAAGAGATGCCGAGAGCAGTAGCGACAACGAAAATTTGAATACGGAACTGGAGGCACCCTCTTCACCAGATAATGTCCTACCCCAACAAGACTGTAGCCAAATACCAGGAGAACAACGCAAATCAAATAGACAATCAAAACAACCTGCCTACCTCAAAGACTACGTGACCGCACCCCTTAAACAGAACCCAGGGGGAAGGGGTGTTGTGAATCAATAAATACTTAATAAAGATTATTAAGAGCTTGAAGCAAAGTGCAGGGTTCTGGCCCTGCACTTCTGATTGGCCGATAATAGCGACATCGGATTGATCCGTTCAGGAGAATCTGATTGGCTATTAACGAGCCTCTCCCATTGGTTAATGGAGCTAGTGCTCCCCGTGTTTCATTGGTTAAATGAATAAGTTAAATAAATAAGTTAAATAAGTTAAGAGTTGCCTATATAAAGGGGCCCATTGCGGCCATTGAGCTGAGCTGTTTTCACATGTAAATAAAGAGTTTGAAGTTCACTGTTCACCGGCTCGTCTCCATCCTTTGTGCCCATGCACAGAACTTAACAGTCACCAAGTAAATTTCCATGGTTGAAAGATAAACTTTAATAAGGGTTTCACAAATCCTAATTTAGAATATATGGAAGATTATCTTCATAGGATTATCTTCTGATGTAAGTAGTCTGCTATCATCTTTAAAATGAGAAACGTGGCCATTCATCTTATGTAGATCAAGTTTTGAGATATGAATGTAGGTCCCTTTGTAAAGTTTCCTTTGCAGATAGAATTGAGTATGTAATTAAGCATCACAACAGATGACAAAAGAATCAATTCAAAAGAATTGATATTTGCTATTTCAAATCTTAAAATATCAAAATAAAAGACTCAAAATTAATTTTTATCCTTATTTTTTTCTAGACTCACATACAAGTCCCACGTTCAGATGCCAGACTCTTCATTCCAATTGTACTGAACTCAGCATAAACAAAAAATGTCATGTATTGTTAAAAGTCAACACGAAGTAGCAAAATCAGGATTACTGCCAGCATCATTAGATGGAATAGTTTTTTGTTAGGGCAATGCAGTACAAAATCTGCAATTCCAAATGACTTTTCACTTAAGGAGGACAAGAATGAGGATCAGCAAATTCTCATTTACACACCCCTTTTCTTCTATATTCCTATAAATTGGAAGTACCTTTTAAATTTACCAAATAAGAAAGATATTGTGTCTCTAGTAAAAATTGGACTAATCTATGTAATATAACCCAGGTATGGGTCAGATAACTATCATTGTGAATCATGAAATCAAGTAATCAGAATAGAGATGGAAGGGCTCCTTGGAGGCCTTCTAATTCAACCCCCTGCTCAAGCAGGAGATCCTATACCAGGGGTCTCCAACCTTGGCTCCTGGAAGCCTGGCGGACTTTGCTGGCTGTGGAACTCTGGGAGTTGAAGTCCGCCAGGCTTCCAGGAGCCAAGGTTGGAGACCCCTGTCCTATACCATTTCAGACAATTGGCTGTCCAGTCTCTTCTTAACAAACTCCAGTGCTGAAGGCAACACCTACAACTTCTGAAGTCAAGCTGTTCCACTGGTTAATTGTTCTCACTCTTAGGAAGTTTCTCCTTAATTCCAGGTTGCTTCTCTCCTTGATTAGTTTCTATCGATTGTTTCTTGTCTTGCCTTCTGGTGCTTTAGAAAATCAGTTGACCTCCTCTTCTTTGTGGCAGTCCCTTCAATACTGGAATACTGCTATCATGTCACCCCGAGTCTTTCTTTTCTGTAGACTGTCCATACCCAGTTCCTGCAACTGTTCTTTACATGTTTTAGCCTCCAAGCCTTTAATCGTCTTTGTTGGTCTTCTCTACACTTTTTCCAAAGTCTCAACATCTTTTTTGTAATGTGGTGACTAAAACTGGATGCAGTATTCCAAGTGCGATCTTACTAAGGTTTTATAAAGTGGTAATAATACTTCTTATGATTTTGATTCTATGCCTCTGTTTAGTCAACCAGGGATTGTATGAGCTTTTTTTGAGCTGCTGACTAAAATATACTTAGCTTGTCTTGCAACTATTACACCAACCAATAAATTATTGTTGTAATATGCTACCAAATTGTAGCCTATTCTGGATGATTATATGGGAGAAAGCTTCACAAGCTGTTCTTGTAGGTGTAAGTTTCCAGTACTTTCTACTCATCTCATATGCTTTGGTGTCTTCTTCTTCTTTTATATACTGGGTATTATATTTTCCATAGATGCATTAACATCAGCCCTCAAGTCATTTCCAAAGTATGTTATTTCTTTATTTATAAAATTTGTATAGCTGCCCATCTCACTAGAAGGAACTCTGGGCACTGCACTTATGTTCTTAAGGTATTGCAGCACTTGTTTCATTACCAAACTTAATTTGTAATTTAGTTTGTTACTTACTTTGCATGATGAAGCATCTGCAAGAAGAAAACCAAGCTCAGAGAGCATCAAGGACCCTGATGAGTTCCTAGATGGTTGGAGGCAATATGATGACTCTGTACACTGCTTAGAGAGTCTGCTTAAAGCTCTGTAAAGTGGTATATAAGTCTAAGTGCTATTACTATTTCAACTCTGAGGTACAAATATTCACCGTTATTCATACTAATTTTTTGAAATAATACTTTTTTCTTCAGTTATTTCTTTATTTTGGTTTGTCTTCTGCCATTCAAAAGAAATAATTTCATCATTATAAATCAGTCTCTCTAATATGGCTTTCTCCAAATATGTTTTTGCTGGAAATTTCAGAAGTTATAACACTGCATAACTGGAGAACATGGGCTTAAAAAAAGCTTGTAGCAACCATTTTGCTAATCTAGGACCAAACGCAGCAATTTCTCCAAATAACATTTCTTAATATTTAATAGAATGCTTGATTATTTTTGATGCTTTGGTTCTTTGTGCCTTTCAGTCTTTGTGAGGTTGTTTTTTTTGTGCAGCAATGATGTCATAGAAACCTTCTGAAGAAAATGATATGTGGCTCATTTATTTTCAGGCTATAATGTATCACCAGTTTAAATGGTCATTTCCTTTTATCTTCTGAAAAGGTGTGAATAAATCTCCCCTAAAGGAATAATTTTGCTTAGAGTCAAATAGCAATGGTTTATAGATTATAGATTCATTTTATACTTAAATCAATATGAATTATGGAAACAGTTTACTATTTTATATTGCAAAGTTTTGATAGCTTTAGAAATCAAGATCTGTTCCATAGCACTTGTGCTTCCATTAAGAACTGAGAAGTATTTTCTAATTAAAAAATATACATTTTGGTTGTAAAATTGAAAGCTAATTTGTGCAACTACTAGAAAATCTCTACCTTTTAAAAGATGGATCATTCATCCATTTCTGTACTTAAAGAAGCATATGCATTAGATTGTTTTTTTTAGTGAGAAGGGTCACTATTAATTTTTAGATATTCCTGTGTGTTCTGCAGAGAAGTCACATTACTATGATTTTCTTCATCCCTTCTCCCAAACGAGATCATCACTAGTTTTGGAATTCTACCTGGTAATGATCTGTTCGGTGAAGGGAGAAATCTGTTTCCCAATAACAGACTGTCAGTCCTTTCAAGGTAAATCAAACTAGGACTCAGGACCTCTTTACCGTATCATTTTCCTGGCAGCAACTTGTCCTTCTGTCCTTCAAGGTCATTCCCTCTTCTATCTAGGTCAGGGGTCCCCAAACTTGGCAAACTTTAAGACTTGTGGACTTCAACTCCCAGAATTCTTCAGTATTTAAAATAAGGATTATTCTCCGAACTAAGTACTCTTTCAGACTTTCTGATTGCTATTTACAAATGCCGCTGTAATATTATGAAATCTTCCAGTCAAGCATAATGATCACTCATGGATCAGCTTGCAGGTTAGGAACTGCTAAAATTAATCATGCTCCACAGGAGGAAAAACAATTTAAAGGACTAGAATTAAATAGTATCAAGCAATTAAAAGAGGGCCAAAACAATGCTTAGATTGTAGGTGTAGGCATGGATTGGAAGGTCTTTTGATGATTTCTCAGGGAAAATAAGAAATCAACCAACATTTTTAGAGTCTATTATCATAGACTTGTTCCATCACAGATTTTCTAGCATTGATCATAGTGAAAAAAGATGTTACTCAATGTAAAAAAAGATGTTGAGACTCTAAAAAGAGACAGAGAAGAGCAACAAAGATGATGGGGGACTGGAGGCTAAAACATATAAAGAACTGGGCATGTCTGGTTTGATGAAAAGAAGAACTAGGGAACATGATAGCTGTGTTCCAATATTTGAGGGATTGCCACAAAGAGGGAGTCAAGCTATTGTCCAAAGCACCTGAGGGCAGGACAAGAAGCAATGGGTGGAAATTAATCAAGAAGAGAGGCAATTTGGAACTATGGATAATTTTTTTGTCAGTTAGAACAATTAATCAGTGGAACAACTTGCCACCAGAAGTTGTGAATGCTCCAACACTGGAAGTTTAAAAGAAGACATTGGGTAACTATTTGTCTGAAATGGTATAGGGTTTCCTGCCTAAGCAGGGGGTTGGAGTAGAAGGCCTCCAAGGTTCCTTCCAACTATTATCCAATTCAATTCAATTCAATTCAATTCTTAACACTGGGCTTGTCAGCTGCAAAACCAGCAGCCCATATTCAAGATCCAAGAGCCACACAATACCATGAGCTCCCATCTTTTCTCCAAACAGTTCAGAAGCATACACATGTAATTAGATAAATAGGTATCACTTTGCTGGGAAGGCAACAGCATTTTGTGATGTCATGCAGGGATGGGATTCAAATGTTTAACAACTGGTTCTGTGTGCGTGGCTTGGTGGTCATGTTATTGGCTGAGCGTGGCCAGCTCAATATCACTTACATCAAGGCATACATCTCCTTGCCTGGCCTCTCATGACTGTGGGGATGCTGTAACAGTCCTAAGTGTGAAAAATGGTCATAAGTCACTTTTTTCAGTGCCATTGTAACTTTGAATGGTCACTCCACACAAGCAAAGTACCAGCAAAGGAGGAAAAAAAAACTCCAGAGAAGTTCCTGAGACAGGAAGTCTACTCCTGCCAAGAATGTAATAAGGTTTAATGGAGAGGGAATTTCTGTAAGCAACACCAGAATGTTTCCTTCCTGCCTTCCTTACAGGATTAGGCCAGTAATTTCTTCTAACAACTGGTTCTGCTTAGAACTGCTTAGAATGTTGACAACCAGTTCTAGTGAATAGGTGCGAACTGATAGAATCCCACCCCTGATGTCATGCCAGTCACATGACCATGGGAATGTCTTCAGACAGTGCTGGCTGAATGTTCTTGAAACAGAGATGAGCATCACCACCCCCTATAGTCAGCAATGACTCGCGGAATAACATTCACAGGGACTTGTTTATCTTTTTTTTTAACCAAGAGAAAGAATTATTGTAAACTGCCTATCTTTGCAGGCTTACTTGATTGCCGTAACATTCCTTTTTAAAGTACTAATGCTAATAGAAGGAAAGTTTGGCCCCTCAGGAACAAATAAATCATTATATAAAATATTTTGATTCTGCATCAAAATATTTTAGACTCAGTTATAATAAATTATAATGATTACCTGAAGTGTTTCAATGGGAAAAAAGGCTTCTTTCAAAATGAATGCAAATTAAATCAAATCAAAGAAAAAAATATTTTGTGTCTATAAATATAGCATAAACAGGTAAATGGGTGTGTGGGGGAGCATGCACACAAACAGACACACCCACACCCACACCTGGGAAACTCTAAATAGACCTTTTAACCAGTGATGTGTTTCAAATTTTTTTACTACCGGTTCTGTGGACATGGCTTGGTGGGCATGGCAGGGGAAGGAGACTGTAAAATCTCCAGTCAGAGGGGGTATTTGTTGGTTCTCCGAACTACTCAAAATTTCTGCTACTGGTTCTTCAGAACTGGTCAGAACCTGCTGAATACCACCTCTGCTTTTAACTTATCTAAAGGTCCTTTATCAAACTGAAATATTTAGTTTTGCCATAATGTAGCCTCATTTAAACATAATTAATATTGACTTGATAAGTATTTTATTGTTTCCATTGTGACAGCAGGCTGATCCTGGTATTCATCTGCAACACACTGGTGAGTTTTACACCTGGGAGTCACCTTACAGTATCTTTAAGTTTACACCTATAAGGCATTTTTATAAGTATCTAATGGATTTTAAGGGGAATGATAAGAGGAATATTAAAAAAAGCAGTGACCTTCCTTGAGATTCAAGAAGGGGAAGCAATTCTTTTTCTTTTCTTCTGTATTTAGGTTGTGTTCTGTGAGGTTTGCCTTCTGTTTTTTTTGTTTTTTTTCAGGAAACTAAAGATATTCCAATTTTTAAGCCAAAGTTTGTGCTAATAAATTCTACTCTGACACACAAATCATTAGCAGAAGCTAAATTTTGTATAATTGGATTGAACTGTGAGTTAAAGATGAAGGGGCACAAAAGCATATCCCAGAGCTGTGTTTGATGCTTTTAAGGATCTTGACTGTGGGATACTTTACATCAGGCATGAATGCCGATATTTGTTCACAGTGATTTGTACAACTTAAAGTGACATTTTATTTCAGCTGGAATCATGTAGACAAGCCATAACACACATCCACCTCCAGTTGTCTTCTTTGTTGCCTTTGATGAACTATCACAGGGATACCTCTGTTGAAGATGATATTTTAGCGGCAGGGATTTATCATATAATACTAAGCTGAATATTTGAAAGGTTGGGGATAAGGAATTACAGTGAAGAATACTGAAGGCACGATTTAGAAATAGCTTGAAGAAGAGCACACATCAAAATCCTGGTTGCAGGGTATTGTAATCAGTGCTTTGAACTTCCACCTGTGCCATCAGCTGAAACAAACAAAAAGAGACTGCTTTCCACTTCTTCCAAACAAATCATTTTACATCCTTGGGATATCTAAACTCCTAAATTGATTGTTTAATAGTATCAAACATAAAGACAAAAATATATTGTCGAGGAGAAGACGGAGCTTCGTGCCGGCGTTACAGCTGCGATCTCAGGGCTCTGAGATCGCAGCTGATATTTTCGCCCCTGGTCGGTCCTAACGGACCTAAATCGTCCCGGAGAGACGGTGATTGTGAAGGGCACTGTTCCAGGATCCCAGAGACATCACAAAGTCTCTGGTTAGATTCGGAAGAAGCCCTTTTGCTGGTGGCGGAGAGGCAGCCTCCATAGCTGCTGAAGTCGGGACAGCTCCGAAAAGAAAGTGACTGGATTGAAGTGTGTCGGTTGGGTGAGAAAAACTCTTTTGTGTTGAAAATTCGCTGAGATTGGAAAGTTCATTCTGAAGAGAGGAGGAAGCTGTGGGATTTTTTTTTTTTGACTGAAATTGTTTGAGCGGCGTTTTTAAAGTGCTGTCAAATTGAGGCTTGGGGTGTTTTTTTTTTTTTTTTTTTCTATATTCTTTGGGAAAGATTTTACTGTGACTTAGGTAACCGGACTGAATTTTCTTATATATATACTTTTAGGCTCCCTTTGACTTTTTTATTTTTTTTAGGATAGAGGCTTCCTTTGGTCATTTTTTTTCTTTTTTTTGTATATATTAATTCTTTTTTCCGGTTGGGGCTGAGAAAGAGCATTAAGAAACTTTGTAACACTGCCAACTAGAGGCTTGAAAGTATTCTATCTGAATTGGAGAGAATTGCAAAAAGACCTCATCTCAAGGACTTTTTAACGTGATAAGATAGAGGGAGAGCACAGTAAAATATTATTGCAGGTGCTTTCCTGGACTGTTATCAACACTTGAGGTTTGGCTTTGAAGTTGCTGGAGAAGAGAGTCATAACAAGAGCCTTGGATAAATAACAAAGTGCAGTGTGTTTTCTTATATGGACCCCATTTGTTAGCTTTTTTTTTTAAATCTTAATTTTTAGTAATATTTTTATTTTTGCCTTTTATTTTAAAGGGAAAGCCTCAGAGTTTTTTCTCTTTTCTTCTTTATTTTTTTTTTCCTTTTTATTGGGACTTTTTTGCTTTTCATATTTATCTTTTTGGATTATTCTGTTGTTGTGGTTGATTTTTTTTTTGTTTTTTTTTTCTTCTTCCTCTTTTGGATTATTTTTTGGATTATTGAGATTTCTTAATTGGATTAAGGTGTGAAGAACCTGAAGGAATTTTTTGTTTTTTGTTTTTCTTCTCTCCCTTTTTGCTTTTTCCTTTTTCTTTTGCTTTTAATCAATATTATTATTTTTGGATTTGTTTGTTTTTTCCTTTTTATTTTTTCCTTTTTTATGGTGGATTATCTCGTAATTGGATTAGGGTCTAGAAGAACCTGAAGATCTGTCTTCTTCCTTTTTTTCTGTTTCTTCTTTGGTTTCGTGTTTTTTACTATTGGAGTTCTCCATTTTGGATTATAATTGGCTGCCCTACCAGTTGGGTTAAAAGTTAAGAAGAATTTGAAGTTTTGCAAACATTGAAATGAGCAAGAAACCAATACCATCTGGCATTGCTGCTTCTACCTCTGCTTCCCCACCAGCTGGAGGACAACGTTTAATTCAGACAATGTTGAAGCAAGATAAGGAACAAGAAAAAATAACTTTACAGTTACAGATGATTATGCAAGGAATTCAAGAACTTAAGACAAAATCAGATATTATTGAACAAAGAACAGAAAATATTGAACAAAGAATAGAGAAGACTGATGAAAAAGTGGAAAATATTAAACAAATGATGGTTAAGTATGAGGAGAAATTCCAAAAAATTGAGGAAGAAGGAAAACAAAGAGAGAAGAAGATTGAAAATATTGACAGCAGATTAACAGCGGTCGAACAAGAAAAAGGTGGGATGCTGAGGTGGGAGATGGAAAGGTCAGAATTTTACCTCAGATTTCAAAATATAGAGGAGGAAAAAGGAGAAAATTTGGCAGCGGTAATGATAGAAATTTTGGCAGATGCTTTGGAAATTACAGAGGAAAAGATGATGGATGGAATAGATGAGATATACCGAGTCTATACAAGATATGCGATGAGAAATAAATTACCCAGGGAAGTTCATATTAGATTTACCAAAAAATCCATTAAAACGCAAATATTACAAGTAGCAAGAGAGAAAACACTGAAATACAAGGGTAAAGAGGTTGTGGTCTTGAAACAAATACCTAGAAGAGTGAGAGAGATGAGAAGAGAATATCAATTTCTGACCAAAATACTATTGGAAAACGAAGTGAATTATAGATGGCTGATTCCAGAAGGATTAATGTTTACGTGGCAAGAGCAGAGACATAGAATTGACTCAATTGAGAAAGCAGAACTTTTTCATGCAGAATTTTTCGGAGGAAGAAGAGAGGAAGCAGAGAAAGAGGCTTCATTAATTGAGTTTCAAGATGAACAACTGGAGACTGAAAAAGAGAAAGGAGCAATAGGGGGACAGATTGATAGTAAAGAACAGCGTGAAGTGAGATCCACGAGAGCTGTTAGACCTAAATATAAAGCATAATCATGGAGGAAAAAAAAACTGATTACAATGAATATAAACGGACTTAATTCAGCTGTTAAAAGAAGGAAAACTTTTCATAAATTAGAGAAATTAAAATTTGATATAATTTGTTTACAAGAAGTTCACATTAAAAAACAACATGAACAATTGTTATTACAGCCAAAATTAGGGAAAACATTTACCTCTTTGACTCAATGTAAGAAAAGAGGTGTGGTTTTATATATTAAAGAGGCTATTCCAGCAAAATTGATTTACTCGGATGAAGATGGAAGAGTATTAATGGTAGAAATAATGGATAATAATATAAAAATACTCTTGATTGCAATTTATGCTCCGAATGATAAACAAGGAGAGTTTTATAAAAAACTGCACATGAAAATAATTGGACTGGACTATGTTAATATAATTATGATGGGAGATTTTAATGGAATTGTGGACAATAAACTGGACTATATAGCAACAACAACAAAGCAAAATAGAAAGGCTCTCCCAAGGTCCTTTTTTAAAATGACAGATGAATTAACTTTAAAAGATATTTGGAGAGAAAGAAACGTTAAAGCTAAACAATATACTTTTTATTCAAATAGACATTTATCATGGTCCAGATTAGATATGATTTGGATCTCAACAGAACTAATATCTAATATTAAAGAAACAAGCATTGAAACAAGTACCTGGGCAGATCATAGCCCAATGACAATTAAATGGAAGGGACAAAAAAAAAGATCGAGATGGACATTAAATAATACTATTTTAAGGGAGAAAGATTTTACACAATGGATGGAGAAGGAATTGGCTTTTTTCTTTAGAGAAAATAAGAAAGAGGATACTTCAACGCAAAATGTGTGGGACACTATGAAGGCATATGCTAGAGGTTTGATAATAGATTATACAAGAAAAAAGAATATTAGGAAAAGGCAAGCTTCTAAGGCCTTGGAAAATGAGTATAAAACTCTTGAAAAAGAATTACAGAAAATGCCACAGAAAAAGGATATTAAATTGAAGCTGGATGTAATTAAACATAAAATGGATTTAATAGAGAAAGAAGAATTGGCACAGAAAATTAGAAACTCTAAACAGAATTATTTTGAAGATGCAAATAAACCAGGTAGATGGCTAGCATATAAATTGAGAAAAGAGAAGGAATCAAGAAAAATATTGAAGTTAATAGATGAACAAGGCCAAGTTTGTTATGGGAATAAGGAGAAAAAAGAAATTATCCGAGATTTTTATGGGCAATTATATAAACAAGAGAATATTGATGAAGGAAAAGTCAAACAGTATTTACAGGAAGCTAATCTACCAAAGATACCTAAAGAGACTGAAGAAATGCTAGAAAGCAATATAACAATGATGGAACTAAATGAAGCATTTAAGAGACAAAATAATGGGAAAGCTCCGGGCCCAGATGGGCTTCCAGTAGAATTTTATAAAACATTTCAAGAATTATTGAGCATCCCATTGTTAGAAGTTATGAATGAAGTTATGTTAAAAAAGATGATACCTAAAACATGGTCAGAGGCTTATATTACACTTATACCAAAGGAAGAGACTGACCCATTGCAAATTAAGAATTATAGACCTATTTCTTTATTGAATGCAGACTATAAAATCTTTGCTTCAATCTTAGCAGAAAGACTTAAAAAATATTTAAATAATTTTATTCACTCAGATCAAAATGGATTTCTGCCAAAGAGACAAATCAGAGACAATATGAGAGTAATCTTGGACACTTTGGAATATTATGAGGCTCATCCTGAAAAGCAAATGGCTTTGATATTCCTAGATGCTCAAAAAGCATTTGACAACGTGAACTGGAGATTTATGTTATTATTATTGGAGCAGATGGGTTTTGCTAAAAAATTTATTCAAGCAATAGAAGCTATATACAATAAACAGACAGCAAGGGTAATGATGGAGGGGGAACTTACAGATTTTATTAATATAAGAAAAGGCACAAGACAAGGATGCCCCCTATCTCCTTTGTTATTTGTGTTGACCTTGGAAGTCTTGAATAGAAATATTAGGGATGATAAAAGCATAAAAGGAATGAAAATTAAGAAGGAAGAATTTAAGCTACAAGCTTTTGCTGATGATTTAGCTTTTATTTTGGAAGATCCGATTGAAACAGCTCCAAAGTTACTGGAAAGGATAGAGTCATATGGAGAAGTGGCTGGTTTGAAAATAAACAAAGATAAAACAAAGATTTTGACAAAGAATATATTATTGAGACAGAGAGAAGAATTGGCAGATCTTTTGAAAATTCAAGTTACAAATAAGGTTAAGTATTTGGGGATATATTTGACAACAAGATGTAGCACATTAAAGGAGAATAATTATATTAAACTTAAACAACAGATAACTACAGATTTGAAGAAGTGGGAAAACTTGCAATTGTCATTAATAGGGAGAATTTCAACAATTAAGATGAATATCTTACCTAGAATTTTATTTTTGTTTCAAACAATACCAATAAGGCTTGGAAAAGACTATTTTGAAGATTTAAATAAAATTATGTTGAAGTTTATATGGCAAGGTAAAAAAGCGAGAATAAAGCTAAAGCTTTTGCAAGATGCTAGAATTAGAGGAGGTTTTGGTCTGCCTAATTGGGAATTGTATTATCAAGCTGCAAGTTTGATGTGGGTCAAAGAATGGATAACATTAAGGAAACATAGGTTGTTGACATTAGAAGGGCATGATTTGCTGTTGGGTTGGCATGCTTTTTTATGGTATAAGAGAACTAAAACACAGGGTTATTTTAGAAGACATTATGTACGGGAGTCTTTGTGGTTAAATTGGGAGAAGATAAAAAGACAATGTTATTTGAAAATTCCAGTTTGGTTATCGACCATTGAAGCATTTTCCTATCCTATAATTTACAAGAAGGAACAAACAGTTAGATATGGGGAACTTTTGGATGAAAAGGGTGAACTTAAATCGATTCAAAACTTAGAAGAACAAGGTATAAGGATGAATTGGTTTTCATATGCACAAATACACTCAAGGTATGATGAAGATTCTAAAACGGAGGGATTTTATGATAAACAGACTGATTTAGATAAGATCTTGATGGGTACTGATGAGAAGGTGATTAAAAAATTATATGGTTATTTACTGGGAATGAAATTAGAGGAAGAACAAGTCAAAGAAACTATGATTGTTTGGGGGAAGAATTTTGGATATGGGATTGATTTGGAGAAATGGCAGAAATTGTGGTCTCAAAATTATAAAATGACAATGTCAACAGCATATAAAGAAAACTTGTATAAGATGTTTTACAGGTGGCACTTTCCTCCGACAAGAATAGCAAGAATGTTTAAGAACAAATCTGAAAAATGCTGGAAATGTCATCAGATACCCGGCTCGTATTACCATATGTGGTGGACTTGTGAGGATGCTAGAAAATATTGGACTATAATTCGCATGTGGTTGGAAAAAATGACAAAGAAACATATAGATTTGAAACCAGAGATCTTCTTATTGGGAATTTTACCTGATTTATATAGTAAAGATTTGAAATACCTGATTGTAAATGTATTAACAGCGGCCAGGATTGTATTTGCTAAAAATTGGAAGAATGAGAAAATACCATTACAGGAAGAAATTATTAAGAAAATATTGGAATGTGCTGAGATGAGCAGATTGACATTTGAAATTAGAGAGCAAGAGGATAAACAATTTTATGAAATTTGGGATCTTTTTTATAAATGGCTAGATGATAAAATACGATAATAGAATATTTAGAATGCTAGATAGTAAGGAATATCTTTATTTTGTCATTATTTTGTTATTTGATATTATATTTATAAAGGATTTTTTAGGATTGATTTGATATGACTAGATGATTTGTTATAGAGTAAACTGGTTTAAAGTATTGTTAGCTCATTAAGCATAAATGATTAAAAATATAGTCAAAAATTTCTTTTTTTTAGTGATATTAGGATATATAAGTTTGGATTGACAATATGAGTTGTTATGTAACATAATTGTAATTGAGACTACAGAATGAATGCACAAAAATGATGAACCAACTGACACACTGGATGTATATATAAGATTTGATGGTTTTATGTTTTGTTTGTCTTGTTTGTTTGTAGAAAATTAATAAAAACTTTTTTTAAAAAAAAATATATATTGTCATCTCCTCCAGTTTATACATTTGAATTTCAAGGAACAATAAACATTGACCTGTTCTGAACAAAATCGCCATATTTTCCTGGTTTTGTAGATAATGTTTTAAATTGGATAAAAATAAACATCTCAAATCTTCCCCAAGTCGGCACTTGACAGATCTAGTATTCAGTCACATCTTTACTAACTCCCCTACTAAAGGCTATCTCAAGTTCTATCCAAGTGTATTTCCCTCCAAAAATTCAATGGACAACTTTATTTGGATACTTTCTAGCAAAAGCTGAAAATCCTGCCCTTCCAAAAAGCATTTATTTGTGTTTGTATTTTATTATGTATTTTCAATGTGCTGTGCTGGCTTTTTAGTATGCCATTGATTAGATTGTGATGAGATAAAATCTAATAAATAAGTAATACTATAAATGTTTTCCTTCCAAAGAGGTTCATGGTTATGTAATGTTTGATTTTTATTTCTAAAACTTTTATATTAAGGCAGTATGCTCTTCAGTGAAATGATTAGCATGGGATTCTCTGGGAATTCTGAACATTCAGCAGACCTTTTTATATACATTTTTCAGTTAAACAGGACAAAGTAATGACTTCTTCCATCACCCCTCTAGTTAGTTTCATAATAGCCTTGAGCAATTTGACAACAAATAATCAGAATTGGAAGGCACCTTGTAGGTCATCTAGTCCAACCCCCCTCCCAAGCTTTTCAGGTGATCTGGATAATCTCATCTCTTGTCACTTTTACTAGCTGAAGCATAGGTAATGACTGGGAATGGTGGCAAGTTTCATCTGATGTACCCAGAAACTTTAGTTTGGGAAGATGCAACATATCCTAATCTGATTAGGATGAGGATATGTTGCATCTAATCTGAATACCACTCTATAAATCCTTAGTATGACCGCACCTAGAGTACTGCATCCAGTTTTGGTCATCACACTATAAAAAAAATGTTGAGGCTCTAGAAAAAGTGCAGAGAAGAGCAACCAGGATGATTAGGGGACTGGAGACTAAAACATATGAAGAACGGCTACGGGAACTGGGCTTGGCTAGTGTAGTGAAGAGAAGATCAGGGGAGATATAGCAATGTTGCAATATTTGAGGGGCTGCCACAGAGAGGAAGGGGTCAAACTATTTTCTAAAGCACCTGTAGGCCAGACAAGGAATAATGGATGGAAGTTTATCAAAGAGAGATTTAACCAGGAAATAAGGAGAAACTTTCTGACCGTGAGAACAATCAACCAATGGAACAGCTTGCCTTCAGAAGTTGTGGGAGCATCATCACTTGAAACTTTCAAGAAGAGATTGGACTGCCATTTGTCAGAAATAGTGTAAGAACTCCTGCTTAGGCAGAGGGTTGGACTAGATGACCTTCAAGGTCCCTTCCAACTCTGATTATCTGTGAAATCTATAATTCTAGTCAAGGATGGACAGGCTAAAATGCCAGGATGAATGTAATTCATGGACTGATTCTCTGGCAGTGCGTCTAACTGCAGCTGCTGAAATTTGTTGCCAAATCCCCTCCTCCTCTCCAAAATTGAATTAAATGTTCTAAAATAGGCATTGGTGTAATTAAAAAGCAAAGAATTCAGTCTAGGAAAATCCTGCCTCAACAATTTCATTGCCAAGCCTACCATAGCCCCTAGGCACCCCAGAAATATATGTATGGCTTATCCCTATTCTAGCCTCACAACAATGTAATTCATGCGCTGTGTTAGTTCATCAGTGAATGCCATGGTAGTGACTGAGATTTTGGTATTCAATCCATTTTAAAAAAAATCTTGCACAATCCTATACCTCACACAGTGCATGAGTTTCTTTCATATACTTTTTCAAAGTCAGAATCAATACACAAAGCAGTCCATTCATAACACCTGGATAGTAGGGCTGAATTAAATACCCCCTTGCATTTCATTAAACAGGAACATTTTGGCTAATTTCCTGGCAGGGAAGAAGAAATGCATGTAAAACAGGGTTTTATGGGCAATGAGAGCAGGCAGGGAATTTTGGTGTGTTCCAGCTATTGACCATAATGTCCCCCTAGGTGTTTTGTAGCTTTATTCACAAGCAAGAATCTGTGATTGCATTATGTCATCTCCATTCTTAATTGGGTACTGGGAAGAGCTGTGAAATTGCAAAGGCAAAAATGTTAAACATTCCAAAAAATAACACACTGGGGATGGTGTCACCCAACCATGTTTTGCATGCTCCAGGGTTTTTGGCATTGAAAGAAATCAGGGTCTTTGAATAAGGGCCTTTTGGTCCCACAGATTTCTATGGATATCGTGTGTTCTCACAGAAGTCATGTTCCCATCTGCTCTGAAAGCTCTTTGCTTGAAGTGAAAGCATTGCAGGCTTAGATATTATTCATAGACAAGTCAACCAAAGTTTCTTTGCAGTATACAAATAAGCAGTCATGGGAAGGGGAGGGAGAGAGTAAATTTTCTCTTGGGATTGAGCCCTATATGGAAATAGATTGCCCAAAAATATATTACACTTAGAGAAACAGAGATGATAGACCAGAAATGGAACCAAATGGTTTGGGTTTTGATACCTCATGTCAATATATTAATGTCAAGATTTGTAGTGAAAGCTGCAAATTTTAAAGTACAATAAAGCAAGAGAAACTAGATTTAAATAAATAACACTTGTGTAAGGTATGATAAAAAAGTGAATGAAAAAAGCAAGGGGTTCTTCATACTATGGAATATCTTAATATGTATTGTTGTAATATTGATACTGAAAGACCATTATTAATAGGTCTATGTCACAAGAATAAAGCCTTTAGGTTATCAGCTCTTACACATACACATACAAACACATGCACATGCACACACACACACACACCCTTTGGAACTTTTCTGTATTCTTTCTTTCACTTGATCAACAAGAGAACTAATACAAACCTCTCCATATGGAGAAAAAGTAACTCCAGCCAAAACAAATTGTTCAGCTCATTACAATCATTAACAATCGGTTCATTGAAAAATTTGGCATAGCTGCATTTTCTTTTATTTAAAGTAATTGATCATGTTTTGATCTCCCTCATTTAAAGAGAACTCTTGAACACATACAAATACTGGATGTGTGAGGCAGTAAATAATGCCATGCTATGTGAAAATACAGATGGATGTGAGAATTTCTAAATGTGATAAAGAGAAAAATTACAGAACAAATTCACTGCTTGGTTTTATTTTGTTCAGAAGGAAGATTTCCATCCCGTTTCGTCTTAAATAGTTGTGAAGTTTATTGTTTGTGGTAAGATAAAGTGCAACTTCAAAACAACTTTCACATAGGAAGCATATACTGAAATTCTACAACTATTAAAAAGATACATCTGGCTTTCCCAACTTATATGGGGCTTACAGAGCGGACATGTAGCATCAAATGCAAAAAGGTAGTTCAGAAGGCACATCCAATTATCAGCAGCATCCTGAAGGTAGAATTTAGGATAGCAGGTAGAAATTGGCTTCCAAGTTGCCCTGGATCAGGCAGTCTAATACCACATGTAAAACTGCACCAAGTTTTAGTCAATATATACCTAATCTATGGAGTGGAAAGTTGGTCTCTAACAGAAAGTCACCTGAAGAGACTGGAAGTATTTAAAATGTGGATTTACAGGTGGCTGTTATGAATACGTTGAGTTGACAAAATCAGAAATGAGGAGGTGATAAGCCAGCTGGGAAAGCCAAGGCAAAAAATCAAAACCATAAAAAAGTGAAAGTTAAAATATTTTGGACAGGTGATGCAACACCCAGAAAAATATGGCATACTTCTCCAAGGAAAGATTGAAGGCAAATGAGGTCCAGGCAGAAGAGGAACATCATAGCTTCAAAATCTAAATGACTGCTTTGGACAAAATTCAACAGCACTTTTTTGTGCAGCTGTTAATAAAAATAGAATTGCCAACATGATTGCCAATGTCCAATGATGATATGGTGCAAAAATAAGAGATATAACATTCCTATTTTACAAATGATGGATTTCCATTAGAAGACCAGCATCAGAAGATTAATAAATACACAGAATCTGTATTCAGAAGTACAGTTGAAGTGTTTCTTGACTCTGCACTACAAGTTTTCATCCATGAAGTAGACAATGTTAAGCATATTATAAAATCAAATATCTTCATTTGTGTCATGAACTTGATGCAGAAACAATAATATATATATTTTGTGTAAAAAAATAGTGTGGATAAGAAGATTTAGATTGCCTGTATCATGAACTTGAATTGCATTGCATGTTCTTCTAATAAGTCAATGGAGATCCAAATCACACAAGGGAAAGTGAATTTTGGCACAACAGCTTGCCTTTAAAAGTCATGTAAAAATTTCTTTGTATGTTTCTAATTTAATTCTCTAGTGCAAAAAAATAAATTGATGGAGCAAAACCTATGCAGCTCCTGTGCTTTTCTTCAGGTTCTCCAGGACAATTCCCTAGTCTGCGTTGAGGGACACAGTAATATAAATAGATGCATAGTTATCTTGAAGATCTTTTAACGTTTCTCATAGTTAACTTGAATTGAAAAATCCAGCACCAGTCATCTATTCAGTTTTGGTGGAATTTCTATGGTTTGAGAAATCCGAACTGAATGTAAATATTTTAATCAACGTTTCTCTTTTACCTTGGAAAAGAAACTAATCATGAAATGTTTAGAATTAATAATCCCACACCAGGACCTGTAAATCACAAACCACAAGCTCCATCAATTCTAACTGCCTGTAGTACTTGATCTTATTATGGTCAATTTACTAAATGCTTCAACTATCTTCTTATTAACATCAGATAGAGAATGTCAAACTGTATAAAAAGGTTGATGTTATTTCTAAAGTTTATACTTCCCAACATTTGGTGAAAAACAATACAATATTTAACATGGTTGAATTTTTCCTGTTTCCTGATGAAGCAACATTATTTCTTCTTGTAGTTAAAGTAATACAAGTAATATCATAGAAAATCTAATATATTTTTGCAAGTATTATGTGCATCAATACTCTACAAACAATACGAAATCTTTCAATGGCTAGTGTAGCTTCATTTGGGGAACAACACAACAGACAAACTGTTGGTACAATTTGAAAAGACATGTCAAGGTTTCTTTTTTTCTTGTTTTTCATTAATTTGATGGATTTAGGTATTTCTCCTCTTCCTCACTCCTTGTTTGTCTGGGGCTTGCTTATCTAGGTGTTGGCTGCAGAAGGGGTTATTTTCAGGTATTTTTCTTTCCTTTTCAGGTTTCCATTGTCTCTTTAGAATAATGTGTAAATATGATTTACCTCTATGTATCTGTTGATGGTTGATGTGCCTGAGTGCTAAAATTCCAGAAATTCACATGCATTTTTGGACTTAGCTTGGTCTTAGATGCTAACAATTTTCCAGTGATTCCCTATGGTTGTGTCCACAAGATTAAGGAGTTTTGACTGTTTCTTCTGACTGCTAATTGGTGTCCATGGATACACTCTGCTAGATAGCTGTGAGGAAACAACCAAGCTTGGAGAGCACCAAGGATTACTCAACAAAAATCCATATGAATACTAGACGATGGCAAGGAGTTGGAATTCTCGGCATCTCCAATAGTTGCCCAGTTAAGTAATCTTGCTTTGTTGTAAAAACTTTCACCATCAGGAAAGTATAGAACCATGATGGCGAACCTATGGCATGCATGCCAGAAGTGGCATGCAGAGCCACTTCTGCCAGCAAGCGAGAGGTCCCACTGCAGAAGACCCCCCACTATGCATGCGCATGGGCCCCCATCAGTCAGCTGATTGTTAGGTATCTCCCTTGTATATGTGGGGAGAGGCGCATGTGTGGGAGACGCACATGCATGCGCAGAGACATGCGGTGTGCAGGGGTTTGTGTGCACATGCACAGGGGGGCGGTGGGAGTCACGCACGCATTACATCATGGGTGCAGGCCCGTGAGTGTGCGTGCGTGCATTTTTGGTACGCCATATGGAAAAAGTTAGTCATTACTGATATAGAACTAAGATTTCTGTTTATTTATTACTAGTTCAAGAAGTAACTGTATGGATAAACAAACAGCTAAAATTTGAGTTCAGTATAGTAACTGGACAGTGTCTTAGGTATACAGTCTCTGTATAGCTAAGACTTTAGCCTGATAGTTTCCAAGTGCTACGTATTGAATTAATAATCTGAGAATCCTCAAAGAGAAGAACTTGAGGAAAACATCTACCTGGGAATAACTGTTGTTTATTCATTAAATTTATATGCCACCCATTTCACTTTGAAAAGCTACCTTTTATAAAGAGGGAGTAGCTCCAAAGCAGTTAGATAGTGTGTGCTGGTCTATAACCTTAGGGACATGGAAATATGCCAGAGATGGAAATAGTATTTGCATTTGTATCTTGTTATCATCCAGCCTAAGCATTATTTTGCACACTCATACCAAGATAATACCTGGATTAGTACCTTTTTAGTACCTCTTGGCAAATAAAACCTTTATGAGTTAGTCGATTCCATTACTATTGCTTCATATTCCTGTTTAGTCCTCTTCCTATTGGTGATTTAATCAAAAGTCAGTCTTCGCTTTAGTGTTTCTAAGTGTGCTTGGAAGAGAAGAAAGTAAGGAGGAATATTTAATTCCCTGCCCTTATTTTTGAACAAATACTCAGAAGTAACTGATCATGGGAAGAACATACATGTCATGATATGTTCTGGAACAAAGTCTATGCCAGCCCCAAATATAGCTCATTTTGACTGATTTCAGACCATATTATTTTAAACCTGCATTTCAACTTGGCAGCTCTCAGGAGTATGATTCACAAACCAATTATTAAGATGGAGCATTTGGATTTAAGCCAGTTGAGGATATGTCCTATAGCTTTGGGGTCTGAGTCTTTTAATAGATTTTCATTTCACTATACCTCATTTCTGTCTAAAATAATCATGCATCAAGCATCACTAGTATTGACTGTTGCAAAACATAGTACGTTGTTACCCTGTATTTTTTTTCTGTTGTGTTATAGGAAAGCAGAGGATTATTATTTGTGTCATTTTATGGAATGAATAGATGGCTTTATTTATGATAAAATGCATTCTTTGATCATCCTTTGCAATCTTTTTAGAAAATGAAGTTGTCAAAGACATAATTTATAGTGAAATTTCATTTACTATACAAAACATGTGACACATCAAACTTGCACTTGGCTAGATTTTTATTTATACTTATTTGTTTTTTTAGTAACATTATTTTATTTGTTATCATAATAAATAGACATATGCATATATCCTCCCTTCCATATAGTATGTAGCAAATATTAACATTACATTGCTTGTAATTTATAACTCAATTATTAGATCAAAGGCAAACATTATTGAAATAGTGTGATGAAATTTTTAAAAACCTGACTTCCTCAAAATGTAAATACACAGTGGGAGAGAGGGGGGAGGGAGGGAGAGAGAGAATATTTTTCTTTCTAAAAATATGTCCTAGTTAACTTGTTTACATTGTCATTTTTCTTAACCATCTTTGGGAAACTGCAGTGTGAGCAAAGATTATTAAATATGCATCCCATTAAGAGCTATATATCTTGTGTCTAGACATTTATTATGAAAGGGAAAGATGAATGAATAGAAATCTAAATCAATGTTCATGTCTGTAATTCAGGATTCCCTTTTAAAACAATTGGCAATTTGAATTATACTGCCCAGGTCAAAGCAATGGCTACAAAATGTTTGCATTCTTGAAATAAGGTATGCCCACAGTGTCTTTTTTTAATACTAGCATAAGTAAAAACTAACTCAAAATAGTTTCATATTGTATTATTTTATTATGAATATATTTATTCAAAGAAGCCATTTATATGTGTAGTTTCCCAAAATTGTTCTTTGTGCCCAAGCTGAGAAACTCAAGACCTAAAGGATGCAATCAAGTGCCATTGTGTCCTCCCAAAGTTCCTTAGGGTCACATTATTGGTATTTAGTAACAAGAAAGGTAGGAAGGAAGGGAGGGAGGGAGACCAATCAGTTATCTTAAAAGAAAAAGTCATAAATATGATCTCTGTTTTTCCTACTAGTGCATGACCACCACATTTATTATTGTTCTCAGAGGTTCAAAATGTAAAAAGGGAAAAATCTCTAAGACCAAAAGAAATGTCCACCTCCATCCTGAATGCTTATCAATAAAGCTTCTAAAAGCATTTGTGGGAAAGGGTAATTAAAGATTAGGGGGATAATTCATTTCTCCTTGGTGGAGAATATATCCCTATCCTTTACAGAAAAAAAATGTGGCTCTTTCTAAAAACAGAAATAAAGATCCACTGCGGTGCAGTGCTGCAGGCTACTTCTACTGATCACTGGCTTCCAGCAGTTTAGTAGTTTGGGTCTCACCGGTTCAAGGTTGACTCAGCCTTCCATCCTTCTGAGGTGGGTAAAATGAGGAGCCAGATTATTGGGGGCAATAGGCTACTCTGTAAAACCGCTTAGAGAGGGCTGTAAAGCACTATGAAGTGGTATATAAGTCTAAATGCTATTGCTATTGCTATCATTAAACTCTATGAGCCTGAGAAATAACTCATGTGCTTTTGAAGCCTAAAATGTCAGACAAAGTAATCATCTATTTATTTATTAAATTTATAAACTGACAATCTCGCTGTCCAGAGAAACACTTAACTTCATGTGGTTTAGGAAATATCTTATTTCTTAAAGTCATTTCAAGTTATTAATATATTTTAGAACAGCTTCTTAATATATTCTGGGTGCTTAGAGTGGAAACCTACAAGTTCAGATTTCTACTGCTAAGATTTGTTCTGTCACTATTAATATGTCAATGGCAAAACTCTGCTGATATTGAATCAAGAATCTGGCACTCATTTCTAAAGAAGTTTCTTTTGGAATTGGGATTTTGAACTCCATTAAATGTGGGGGTGAGGGGGTGGGAGAAACTAGCCAGCTAGGAAAAACTTTCGTGGTCCCAATAACAGCAGGGCTAATATTGTGGCAGGATCAGAATATAGCATTCCACAATTAATGATGCAATAGTTATGGTGTCAGAGTTGGACTGGGAAGATGGAACTTCAGCCAGCATTACTATTGTGAAACTAAAATGAAGGGAGATCTGCCTTGAGCTCCTGGCATGGGATAGAAATCTAACAAATACAATACATTACAGATTACTTCAGTCCACAGAGTAATTGGGGCATTTTGTGATCAGGTCCGGTGATAAGATTGCTTGCAATGCAACTGGGATATATCTATCAGGTCAGGCAACATAGATATGGAAAATAATCAGTTTCAGGCAGAATACTTTCTCAGCCCTTGTTATCTAACCAGATTCATGTAGCTCATGATGAATTCTAACATGATTTCTTCGGTATATTTTTCATTGATATAAGACAATATAATTTATTTTCCACTTCAGGTCAAACATTTCCCTAAAACAATATGTTTTCACCATGTCTTCTAAAACTACTTGTATATCTTTAAGCACATGGAACCCAAACAAACAAAAACCCAGCAGTAATTTAGTGTTTAGTTAAAAACAAAGCAATTTATCTTAGATACCTAAGAAATTCGCAGTATCATATCTTTTGCAGATTTTAATGGCCATGTACAGTGAGTGGCCATGAATAGCGACCCCTTTGGATGTCTCTTTTGAAATGTGGTTGGAATAGCTTCACAGTATGTTGCATTCCTAGCCCAATTCAAAGTAATCACAGTAATGATTTACACAGATTAGGTCCCAGCATCCTTAAAGCACCTCCCTCACATTTCTCTTGGTTATAACATTTTACTATAACAGATTACTAATATATCATTCACTATCTGAACTGATTTTGAAATATATGGATTACTGTGATCAATGTCTTTTCTAACATTAGCCTATCTTACTTTTTATCAGTACCCTGGGACTGATGGTTGAGTTCAATAATTTTGCTGCAGTTTAGAGGCAAGTAATAAATGGAAAGAGGGATTTAATGATAGGTCTGAAAGGCAATTAAGTGTGTAAAAAACTTAGTATCTTGGAAATACTTAAATGTTTTTGCTATGCATTTTAACTTGTTTAATAGTTTCATTGTCCATTTATTTAGACCATTGGGATAACCCACCCTCTGCCCAAATATATAAATGTGTATGTTTGTACTTTTAAAATGTGTAAATAAAAAAATAGTTATACAACACAACCACAGTCATGACAAACTAGCTGGGAACTCTGGAAAACTGAGAGCTTTCAGTGGTAATATTTGTAGTCTCTTTTGATTTAGATGAGTTGGATGTCATCAGCATATCTAGCCCTCAAATTCTGATGATTGTGTTAGTAGATTTCTATAGATATTAAAATATCACTGGGAGCAAAATAGTGCTTCGTGGCATTTCACTGTGTAGGTTTCAGAGATTCTGTTACCCAGTTCTACATTCTGAGCCTGTTCCTATAACTAGAAACAGAACACCATAATAGTGCTTCCAATTTATCAGTCCATCAAAAGCTGCTGGGAGATAAAGCAGGATCATTTTCTCGTCTCTGCTAGGACAATTGTGGGTGATTTCATCCCAGAATCCAAATTAGAAAAGGTCAAGATTCTTAGTGCCCTACAAAAATATTTGTAGATTCAAATATTGTGAAGCGGTTTGTCCAAAGAGTGAAATTTGACATAATGCAATTCTAAATGTTTTCCATTTTCTATTTGCCTTGAACATGGTAATAGATTATAATTGGATTCATTAATTATATAATTAGCTCCCTGATATCTTATGTCATGAGTTTTCATATGTTCTATAGTTAACTGTATTTTTAGATTTGCACTTTATTGCATTGTGTTTATGTGTGAGTGTGTGTATAATTAGATTTTTAAAATCAAAATGTGTATTTTGATATTCCATGAAGCAAAATTTTTCTGCAGATATTTAATTACATCTTTTTATCACACCAAGACATTTAATTTTTACTTGCTCAATCACATGTATTGATTAGCACATTTATATTACAGCTAGAGCCATGTAGGTTTACTACTTTAAAACATAATAGCTGAACTTCACACTTTAATCATCTAATATATTTTATAGATTGACCCTATATTGATGATCTGGGTAAAAGAAACGGCAATTTTCCATTGTGGGATTATACAGTATATTTGTGACCAACTCTGATATTCTGTGTGGTCTTTTCACTAGTTTTGTTACGAACATGAGGAAACCTTAGCATGAAGAAAGGGCATAGTGATGATTATGTATATTCAAGATGCACTGGGAAAAGTCAATAATTCTTTCTTCTATATTCTATATTTTGTTTTTAGCTAATATGTGTTCTATTTTTATGCTTATTTCTATATTAGACATAAGGACTGAGCAAGAATTTGCATTTTTTTCAATTACAATTACAACATGGTTTCATTAAGAATATTTCTGCAACATAAGACAATTTTTTAAATATTGCCTTTACATATTAAAGATGGAACATTCAGATCCTGCCATATTCAGTTGACAGGTAATATGTAATATAAAAGCCTCTTCAGTTCTAAAGAACGACTTCCATGGACTAACTCAAGCTTGTGGTTGAATAGAAGCTGTTGATATGATTGTGCGGCTTTGCTCCGCATTTGGAAGGCTTCTCACTGGGTGGTCGAATGCATCAAGAAAGACAACAGGCTGGTTCTATCTCGGGTGAGCTGCCCCGATCACGAGCTCGGGAAGCTCTTTTATTAAAAACACATAGTAATACGTCACAAGCAGTGAATTCTATCCAATCATTATGTTACATGAGCAGAAATATTAGTGGACACATAGTAGCATCAAATCACAGTACTATATGGTCAATTTTAGTAGGTACAAAGTAGCCAATCAACGCTTGCAGTCCAGTTAATAGCCTATGGTGTTGTATTGCTGATTGATGTTCTTTGTTCCTGGTACACGCTTGCAGCCTACGTGAGGCCTTGAGGCCTTGGGGCCTGGCATGTACCGAAACTTGTTGATTCATTACTGCATCTCCTCTGTTTTAGTTTTATATGGAGGAAATTCTTCTGGATCTTCGTCACTGCCCATGCAAAAACTTGTGCGAGCGTACACATCAGGGTCTTCTGAGGGTATGACTTTGTACAGAGGTTCTTTTTCCCAGAGGGCATTAACCTGTGCAATGGCACGCTTTTCAGCTAATAAAGACAGACTATTGGTGATAGTGCAAATAAAAATTGGTAACACACATGGAAGAATAACGCATCCTGCAGCAATCATACCTATGAGAGCTACTATGGCTTGTAGTCCTGGTAGTTTTGGGAACCAGGAACTAAAAATATTTTTAAAATCAATACCTTGCCATGCTTGATTAGGATTATAGGTTAACTGTCACATCTCAGTTGTTAATTGTGCTACTACTTTGCCAATCTTATCAATTTGAAGACAACAGTTCATGAGATTGAACCTATCACATACCCCTCCTTCTTTGGCTAGTATGTAATCTAAAGCTAAGCGATTTTGGTAGACAGCTGTGCATAATTTGTCTGTAGCAGTTGCTAGAGTGTTTAGAGCTTTGTCTATTCGTTGGCCTGCTAAATCTAAAACAGCTTGTAAACAAATTATTCTATTAATCATATATATGGGGGTTCTGTACCCCCAGGACCCATCCTGGGCCCAAGTGGCAATGCTGTAAGTGCAGACGATTCGTTCTGAGGTCCAGGTATCCCCTGTGTATTCTGATTGAAAAGGGAAACCTGCAAAGGCATTGTCAGTGTCTCTTTTCTTGCGGGATAATGTATCATACACAGGGATGCCTAGTTCTTGCTTAATGGAGACCGGTAGGAGGAAAAAGGAAGGTCTTATCCACTCCAATACACATGATCCTTGCCAATCTGCTGGAAGGGATGGATAGGCTAGGTTACCACAAATCCAATACATGTTATTTGGGGCTATCCATTCTTGGGAAGATGTTGTGTCATTGAGATAAGGAAGGAGGGAGGTGTTGAATTTAGCAGGTGTGGTGGTAGTATTGTCAGGTGCTGTCAAAGTCTGGTCAAAGTCTGGTAGGAGTTATCCCATGTACCTAAACAAAGGAGGTGTCCTACTGGAGTGGATCCATTTCTGGAAAAGCAGTTTCTACCAATTAAGTTGGTGGTAATTGTCCAGATAAGTGGAACGGAAGCTGTTCTAGCTGTTATGTTTCCTACAGAAGACATGTTATTGAACAGTGATGGTGAGGCTTCTAAGGCTTGCCACGGCCATTGTTCCCCTGTGGTGGTTCCCCCACAGACAAAACAATTGGTTATTGCAAGTTGTTTTGCAATTTTTTCTGCCATGTCCATGAACAAGTTTTTGCAATAATACTGGTATCAGGGTTTTTTTCTGATTTCCTTAAATTATTATATACCGACCAGCCTAAGGATGTTTCCTTACCTTCATATATTACTTCAGTTTTTATGGTAATGTAAGTGTTTGGATCTGATCCTGTGCCATCAATCCCTATGCCATAAGTATTCAAGGCAGGGTGTTGCCTGGAGATAGTGATTTCTACCTTATTTGTCTGTGGTAGACCCTGATATTCATTTGAAATGTGATAGATGATTGCAGCCTGAGTACCCTCCCCCGGTATAATCACAGACACAAGACCAACCTGAACACTCGATGGAACCTCCACAAGGGATCCATTGATTGGGGTTCCCTGTGGCCCAGTTAATGGGTGTAGGACACAAATATTTATGATTGTGGGCGTACGTTGTTTTCCAGTCAGCCGACCCGCATGAATGTCCCCCTGGTTTAGAACAAGCAACACAAACATCAAAGATTAAAACAATTGGGTTAGTGTTGTAACTATGTATCATTGCAACTATGTATCATTCATGTGTTTGCAACTATGTATCATTCATGTGTAATCATTAACTTCTGTCTCTTCAGTGACCTTTGCAAGGCATGTACAAGGGACAAGGAGCTAGACGGTTGTTAATAAGCTTATCCACATTGTAAATGATCTGTCTGGTATGCAGCTTTGTAAACATGCACATCCTGATGGAATTATCTTATTTGACTTGAGCTTTGATTAAATCATTTTCTTGTAAAAAAGCACAATAAAAGAGCATGTGCCAAGACATTTGGGGTGTGCTCATCCCGAGGAAACTTCGCCTCCTGTCGTTTCTCTCTCCTTCGTTCCCTATCATGAGCCGCCCATCTGATGCGGGATAGCAGATACCGCATTCTGGTGACCCCGACATGATTCCCTAAGGCAGATACGTTGCGATGCGCCCATATCTTATCAGCTCGATGGGAGCTGTGCATCGCCAGGCCTGAAGCGAATTGCACATCATCGGATCTGAAACACGGTCTCGACTTTCGTAAGTATGGGTGGAAACTTTTCTCAACAACAGATGCAGCATCTGAAGGAATTGAGGGAGTTAGTCGCTTCTTCTTCTAAATATTCTGCTAATTTAAAGGGCTTGCCTGTAAAAATGAAACCTATTGCTACATTATTGGCTTATGTGTGGCAACATTGTCCCAATTATTCAGAGGAAGGGTCCTTAAAAATTTCCACTTGGCAAAAAATTGGTGAACATCTTCATAGTCCTCCTCGTGCACCTATTGGCATTTTGGTCACTTGGAGGAAAATTATGGAGGCTTTAATGGTCCATTATAAAATAGAAACAGGGAGTGTGTTTGAATCTCCCCCGCCAAGTTATGATAACTTTTCAATTTGCTCTAACTCAGGCAGAAGCTGCTGCCATTATTCAACAATGGCCCACATGTAGTAAGCAAGGACATTCCATTCCCATAGGAGTAAATCCTAGAGGATTAAAAGCTTGTGAAATTTGGCAAATGGATGTAACTCAGTATCCACCTTTTGCCCCTTGGAAATATTTGCATGTTTCCATCGATACATATTCAGGGTTTATTCTGGCTACTCCTCAAAGGGGAGAAACTGTAAAACATGTCATCAATCATTCAATTCGTACCTTTGCCTCGCTGGGACATCCAAAAGAAATCAAAACTGACAATGGACCTGCATATACAAGTTCTGCGTTCCAGGACTTCTGTAACAAATGGGATATAACCCACAAGTTTGGGATTCCCTACAAAAGCCAGGGGCAGGCTATTGTGGAACGAGCAAACTTATCTCTGAAACGTGCTCTTGATCGATATTCGTTGCGGGAAAAACCCCCGAACCACCCAGCATTGCAAAATTCTCTTAACATTTGTCTTTACACTTTAAACTTGCTTAATCTGACTGGCATTCCTCCCACTTCTGCTGCTTCGCGTCATTTTTCCTCCCCCTCACCCCCGCCTAACAGACCTCTGGTATATTATCGCAGATTGCCAGATCCCGCCTGGCAGGGTCCCGCTGAGCTTCTCACTTGGGGACGAGGCTACGCTGCGATTTTACTTCCAGACAAAACCACTTGCTGGATCCCTGGTAGGGCGGTTAGACCCTATCATGGGAATTCCTCTGCTACAACTGTATCTTAAAACTCTTCCTGATATTCTTGCCTATATCTTCTTTGCAATTTCTACCTTACTTCAACAAAACCTATGCTTCCTGTCAAAAGACTATTCGTGTTAAAACCACTTCATTAACAGAAGGCTATTATACTTGTTCCATGTGGGTACGTCATGAAAATGCTACCTGAAGTTTTCACTCTGTCACTTCTGTTTTGTTTAAAGAACACTCTACCACTCGCTCTTTTGTTCCTTCTTTACTCTTCCTATGGAAAGGAACCTTAAAATCTTTTCCTCTATTCAATCTAAACCTAGGGGGACCTAGATGTCCTTCTATTGTATTATGGGTTCCCCCACCCCAACTAACATCCTTGATGAATGACCAAATTAATCTTTATTGTCATTATTGTAATTATTATCCTTTTTCTACTAATTGCATTCCCTCCTCATTTCGCAAATGTTCTACAACTAACTTGTCCATAGCCCTCTCTCCTGCTTGTGATGTTTTTATATACCCGAACTCTGATCCTGTCAACAAACGACGCTTCAAAAGAACTGTCCATGACGATCCGCAGAAGCCTCATAGAAGAGATAATATTGCTTGGACTATAACTGACTTTCAAGGAGTTCGTTTAAGTTCTACAACCAATTTTTCTCGCATAGAAGACTTCTACCCACCACTTCAATTCGATTTGGCAGACGCACCCACACAACCAGGGGATATCCTGCAATCTACACCACTTCAGGAGGAACTTTAACATTACGCCTGAAAGGAATGTATTTTATCCCTGGCAATAAGTTTGTTTGGACTTGTTACACCGGTCTCACGGCATGTGTCCACGGGGATGAAATTGTTAAATCCAAATCATTTTGCATTCAAGTATGGCTTGTACCAAAAATTGATGTGTATAACTCTGATGATTTTATATCCCTACAGGTACCCATGGAATACCCCCTCTTGCAAAATCGTAGAGGCTTAGATCTGTTATTTTTTAAAACAAGGGGGATTGTGTGCTGCGCTTAAAGAAGAATGTTGTTTTTATGCCGATAGCAGGGGGGTCGTGTTGGATTCTATGAAAGAATTAGAAAAACGCTTGAAAGATAGAGAAAAAGAAAGGTTAAACATGTATAATTGGTATCAAGGATTGTTTTCTATTTCGCCATGGCTTACAACCTTTTTAACTGCATTGGCAGGATCATTAATAATCATTATATTGATATGTATTATAGGACCTTGTTGTTTTAATAGAATATTGCAATTTTTTAAAAAAGTCAATTATCCTCCATAACTGCTGATGTTAATGTGCTATTGCAAGCTCATGTTATATCCTCAACACCGGATGAAAAAATGTCATTGCTGAGTTACCGCTCCTTGGACAACCCTGACGCTGACGGGTTGCACTCTTGCCCAGATGATGGGGACGGCGAACATTTCATAAAAATGGTTCCTGTCTTCTCGGACGAGGAAGAAGACTCGTCATAAATAATAAAAACAGAGGAGATGTTGTAACTATGTATCATTGCAACTATGTATCATTCATGTGTTTGCAACTATGTATCATTCATGTGTAATCATTAACTTCTGTCTCTTCAGTGACCTTTGCAAGGCACGTACAAGGGACAAGGAGTTAGACGGTTGTTAATAAGCTTATCCACATTGTAAATGATCTGTCTGGTATGCAGCTTTGTAAACATGCACATCCTGATGAAATTATCTTATTTGACTTGAGCTTTGATTAAATCATTTTCTTGTAAAAAAGCACAATAAAAGAGCGTGTGTCAAGACATTTGGGGTGTGCTCATCCCGAGGAAACTTCACCTCCTGTTGTTTCTCTCTCCTTCGCTCCCTATCATGAGCTGCCCATCTGATGCGGGATAGCAGATACCACAGGTTAGTACCATCCTTGAGCACAGTGGTGTGGTTTAGGTCGTAACGTTTTCCCTCCCCCTCAGGATCAGATCTGCCAGAGGTTCTTGGAAGTCCTGCCCATAAAGAAACATTGAGATGTACAGCCATCTTGGGATCGTAGCAAATGGTTTTTGAGTTCTTCTTACATAGATGGTACATGGTCCCATTGTTTTGGCAAGTTTTTCCAGTAGGAAGGCACTTCTGCGGTTGTTGGGTATGGTAGATGAGAGTTAGTTCAATGGAGCCTGCTTGCGTGGTTTTGTTCAGGTAGGGGGCGCAGCCATCTGATGCACTGGTGGGGTTCTGCAATCTCTTAACCTGATGTAGAAAAGGGGTGGCCTGGACATGAATGTCAGGCTGATTTGCAAATTGTCTGTGATGATGATGAGGTGAACGGGGTCTGAGGACTGTCCAGGATTCATAAATGTTGCATATGGAATCATAGAGGCGTCGACCGGAGCAATAATAGGTGGTTGCAGTAGGATGAAGTATGAGGAGTATAGTCCGAAGAGGGTGTTCAAAGGTGTTGATCCGGAAAGAAGCATTGCTGGAGATATGGAGCCATGGCTGAGGGAGCGTTGACCATCTGAGAAAGGGTGGAAAAATGTCCCCAGACATGGTGCTGGTCAACAGAAGGGGGGTACCTGGCGTGAAGTAAGTCACTCGAGACGGGATGGAGACCTTGGAGGCATGGGCAGTAAGAAGGAGGAGGAGGGTTGGCAAGGCAACGAGACGAATCATGTTGATACGTCTGCAGGTGGTGATTTTTCTATCTTGGGGTGGTATGGTCTGACATGTTGTCCAGGAACCCACAGGACATGATCTGGCAGCTGGATAGCTGCGTAGCCATGACCCCAGGTGAGGAGAGCAGCAGAACCCTTCCAAGTAGGTTCTGGCAGTTGACGGTAGTATACCTATGGTTTGGGAGAATCAGGGGAAGGGGGGGAAGAAAAATGTTGCTCCGCTGTCATTGTAGCAGGGGTGCCGGAGAGATTGAGGAAGTTAAGTGTATAAAGACAGAGATTATGGGTGTCTTGCATTGCTGGAAGGCCAAGGGCTTTTTTCCCTTTGATCAAATGTCATTCTAACGCTGTTTTTAGCGTTAGGTTGGCAAGCTCTACCAGAGCTTGTCCTTGACTGTTGTAAGGGATTCCAAATTTGTGGGTAATTTGCCACTTAGCGCAAAATTCTGACATGGCTGTGTTAGTATATGCAGGACCATTATCTGTTTTTATTTCATTTGGGCGTCCCAAAGATGCAAAGGTGCGAATGCAATGGTTGATGACATGTTTGGAGGCTTCTCCTCTTTGCGGGGTTGCTATTATAAACCCTGAATAAGTATCAATTGTGACATGCAGATACTTCCAGGGGGCAAATGGAGGAAACTGAGTAACGTCCATCTGCCATATTTCACAGGCTTTCAACCCGCGGGAATTTACCCCTAAGGGAATGGAATGGGTTTGTTGACTGCAGGTGGGGCACTGCTTCTAATGGCTGAGGCTTCTGCCATAGTGAGGTTGAAATGTTTCATGAGAGCTTTAGTGTTTTGATGGAAGTGTGAATGGCTCTCCCAAGGAGTTAAATTGTGTGTGGTCATGATGCCTGCAGCCGCTTGATCGCCACATCATTGCCCTCCTGGAGAATTCCCGGGAAGGGTTGGTGGCTGCAAATGTGTGCTACAAAGAGGGGGTGCTGATGCTGTGCAACAACGTGTTGCAATGTAACAAAAAGAGAAAGAAGGTTTTTATCAATAGCGGGAGAGAGGTAAGAATCGTGAATAGTAGAGACTATTTGAATAACATATAGACTGTCTAGGATTAAGTTGAGGTGTTTGTTAAAATTCTGGAGGACTAATATGGTTGCAGCAAGCTCAGCCCTTTGTGGTGATGTTTGCAAAGGGATGGTTTTAGTGTGCCACACCCCATTCCTTTGCCAAGTGCATGCCCCTTGTTCCCTACTGCCATCAGCAAATATAGTCAAGGTGTTGACCAAAGGCCTTTTGCTGATGGGAGAGGAGAAAGAGATGGGTATTGTCCGAATGATTTGAAAACGTGGATCAGCGGGGGGGTGATGGCAGGAAACTAGTCCAGGCCAGCCGGCTAGAGCAAACTGAATTTCCTGGGAGTTTTGGAATAGAGATTCCCATATTTGTAGCGAAAAAGGGATGAAGAGTGTGGAGACATCTATTCTCATAAGTAATTTTGCGAGAGAGAGCACCTCCGGGGTAAGAGAGCCCTCCCTGCATCCCTGAGCCATGGCTTGCGCGATCGCTCCCATGGCTGTTTGATCTTCTGCTGAATTTGAGTTAGGAGGATTTATGGGTTCAGGAGCAGTGGGGGAGGAAGCTTCTAACGGGAGAGCATCCTTTGTTTTGGTTTCAGCTGTATAAGGAGGAGGACACTCCTTAGGGGAGGGGGCTTTGGTAAGTGCTAAACCATGGATTTTTAAACATTCCATGACTATTCTCCATGTGGTCAGAATCTTTGGCAGAGCCCTGGGATTGCTATGAAAATAGTCACCCAAATGTTGCCATGTGGAGACTTTCAAGGACCCTTTCTCTGGATAAGCTGGACATTGTGTGTAAATGTAAGTTAAAAGGGTGATAAGGTCCTTTTTAGTTGGAACCGGTAGCGTTTTGCCCTGATTCCTAAGAATAATAATTGAGCTCTTCATTAATTCTCCTAATTCCTGCAAATGTGCTATCTGCACTTTGGAGAACTTTCTGCCCATACTCACCTGAAGGATCCGGAGGATGTCTTTTTTAGGGAAGATTCCTGGGGAGGGATCCGTGACACGAGACAGCATCCCTGAGTTGCAACTGGCTCGTCCGGCCGGGTGAAATAAGCAGTCGAAGATAGACACACCCGTTTCTTTTAACGGATCACGTCGGGGTCACCAGATGCGGCTTTGCTCCGCATTTGGAAGGCTTCTCACTGGGTGGTCGAATGCATCAAGAAAGACACCAGGCTGGTTCTATCTCGGGTGAGCTGCCCCGATCACGAGCTCGGGAAGTTCTTTATTAAAAACACATAGTAATACGTCACAAGTGGTGAATTCTATCCAATCATTATGTTACATGAGCAGTTTTAGTAGGTACAAAGTAGCCAATCAATGCTTGCAGTCCAGTTAATAGCCCATGGTGTTGTATTGCTGATTGATGTTCTTTGTTCCTGATACACGCTTGCAGCCTACTTGAGGCCTTGAGGCCTTGGGGCCTGGAATGTACCGAAACTTGTTGATTCATTACTGCATGATTGGATACCCATGACAGTGTGGCAAGCTCATGGCACCAATTGTCAGAAAGCAGGAGCAACCAGGGTTTCTATAGTCTACTTAAGATATCAGTGATCAATCTGTTGATTGAAGAGGGGATCAATCTAGGATAGGAGGTATAGCAGGCAATAACATTAGGTTGGTGATGAGATATGGCAGGAATCTGAGGGTGAGTCACTCAAAAGGAAAATGTTATTAATGGTTGAAATCAATCCCATGTTCCATGCTTGGTATGTATGCAGCTATAACAATAAATCACTGATGGTCATGGTCTATGCTTGTTCAGTCAGTGCAGTCTGTAATAAAAATGCCTTCATCTTTGATCTGATCGTAAAGTAAGCAGCCAAACTGATATGCAATTTAGAGACCTGGGAGGGCCCAGGGAGATGTGGTCCCTCTTAGGGGTTTGCCAAATTAGCCTCTTGGCTCTTATTTACTATGTATGAAATAATAGTTAATTGTAAACTGAATATGAATCAGCAATACAATATGACTTCCACACTTGTAAATGCAATTTTACATTGTACTATATCAACAAAAGCATAATTTCCAAATCATGAGACATAATAATCTATGTTATGTTGCTTTGGTTAGAAACCATCTTTAATACTGTTTCTGTTTAAGAATGGTTCAGACAACCCAGATCAGGTTCAGAAAAAGATGTCAGAGAATTAGGAACTAATTAATATGGAAAGAGATTGAACTAATTGGGAATGCTAAACTTCGAGAAAAGGAGACTGAAACAATGTCAGGCAGTCAAAACTTTTTCTGGGAAGTCAAAACTTTTTCTGTCATTCCAAATCATAGGATGCTTATTCATACAATAAAATCCTCAGGGTATTATGCAGTAACAAGTTTGTTCTGTGGCTGAATTATTGCAGAGCCTGATACTATTTTGGGCTGAGAGTGACTGGCCCAGGCTTACCTAGCTGGTTTCATATCTTTGGACAGATTACAACTTTGGTCTCTTTGCTTTTTATCTAGCACCTTAACCACTATATCATATTGGCTTTCTTAGCCTAACCATAAATATAGAACACAAATAATATATACCCAAAATGCTAAGGCGCTATAATCATATTGAGAGATTGAGAGGAGGGATGAACTTTAACATAGAAGATGAGAATTATAAAAATGAATTGGCTAGCCTGTGGAGAGAATGAGGGAAGGAAAAGTTGGCTGGTGAATACCACCTCACACAGAATCTTCTGCAAAATGAAAAGTGTGCAGTCCATTGCTTCCCTCACCTACAATTGAATAGATTGAATAGATCATTATTAAAAGCAAATTAAGTACAATATATGTATTTAAGAAAGGGAAGTACTGAAAAACATACCAATAAGCTATACATGCTTTTATTCATGATATTATTCCTTATTCATAAATTTAGCAAGAAGACCCAAATTAACAAAAATGCCAGCAGCTTTTGTAGGGAGCTGCTAATAGGTTAACTTGTGACTATTCCTTATTTGAATACAATGGATTTCCAATAACTGTAATATCCACTAACTAAAAGCGTCTTTGAAGATGTCAATTTGTTTCATTTTATTTTTATAGACTTAAATGCATAACAAGGTGTTTTTTAGAAAATCAATTTTGAAATGATTTTGTTGCAGAAGTCCATTGCATCAAAAATAGTCAATAATTCTATCTTTTCATAAACTTATTTTTGGCTCTGCTCAAACTTGACTCAGCTCAGGTTTCTACATCCATCAAAAGTGGATGGTAGTTATAAATAGTATAAAGTACCATCAGTAGATACTTATAAATCATCACTCTTCTCATTCTGCAAACTGTCAAAATACCAAAAGAACTGATCAAGCTGTCTAACAGGAGAGTGGGGGAACCAGCATTTAATTAATACCTTGCTGCCTCTTCCTCCACATTAAATAGTCACTATGCACTGGTACTTTTATTTTTAAAAGAATGGGTGGTAGAAGTAAGAATTTCCAAGGTGTTCTCTGACTCTACAACACAGGCAACTATCTTTACAGTAGAAAAGGATTTCTCATGGTGGGTGATGGAGAAAAAACAAAGTTCCTGTCAATGGGTAACACTCTCCAAATTTGGCAGAGTCTTCAGAGAAGTTTTTGTTTTGCCTCAGTTAGGCTAGGAGTAAATTGGCTGGCTTCCAATGGGCAATCAGTGATCCCAAATAAGAATAGACTCATGAGAATAGTCTAGTATCAACAAATGCCATGTGTGCCATCCAATGCCGATCAAACTAATCACACATTTGACTGTGAAGACACTGAAACCACACAAATAGCAAAACCCCAGAGAATTCCTAGAAGCTTGGCATTCAACTAAATGGGCCAATAAAATAGCCTTTGAATTGATATCTGCTCCAGTCCAACAAGATACCTCATCCATAAATAGCAATGGAGGACCAATCAAAATGGAGAATAATGTGGAATATCACAGACTCCATCCCTCTCTTAGTTGTTATCCACTTTGTTACCCATTAACTGGCAAGAATTTCAGACTCTGTTTATTTATTCCACTTTTGAGCAACACTTTTCATTCTTATTTTACCTAGAGTACTTCTTTCCATTGGGAGCTGAGTATTTTCAGTTTATTTCAAGTCAATCTCCTAAATTCATTACCTACTTTATATAGGAAGGGCCACATGACTAATTTTATATCTCCTTTACTAACACTGTTGAAACAGGTACCAGTAGTAGTTGCATTCTTCACTTAGCACAGAAATAGTTGTCAGTTCAAAACCTGCCACATTTTTTAAAAAAACTATGTAGCAATAATTTTACCATTTTTAACCATTTTTAAATAACTGTAGGGGAACATCATGCCAGCTGTTGCCAAAGTGTTTCTATTTAGACAGAGTTTTTGTAAACCACTTTACACTGGCACAAGTATAGGAGAAGGAAAGCTCAAAGGATGAGATCAGCTATGCCTTTAGATGAATACAGGAATGCATGGATGAATTTGTCATAAAAGTGGGAAACTTTTTTGGCATTGGTCTCATGGCCCAAAATTGCCATAATTTGGAAATGGGATGCAAAACTATATCTTTTTCTTGCTGAGTATATATATGTTTATGGGGAGGAAATGGATTACATTACAGAAAAAGAAGATGGAAGTAAACATTCCTGAGCAACTACTCCCAGACATCATCAATTTTGGCACTTTTAAAACCTCTTGGAGACTTAAAGGTTAAGATTTAAGTACAGGTGGCATCCATTCTGCTGAACTCTGCATTTGGATGCAGGCTTTTTTTTTTAACTGTTAGTCCTAAGTGGGTACACCTGGTTTCTATTTTGGCCAACAAAATCTCTTGGATCAGCAAGGCTCAGATTTTTATTGCATTCTTCATCTATACCTCTACTGATAAAGATAAGATTTCCCATGTCCCCAGGCATTACTGAATGGCTTCATTAGGAAACAGATAATACAAAGTTTAAATTGGAAAACCAAATCTTGGTCTAAAATCTTCTTCAGTGGGAGTCATCATAACCATGTTTCAAACAGAAACAAAGTACTTTTAAAAAGGACACTATCTAAATGGGATAATATCCAGTGATGTTTTCATATCAAGATAAGTTCCTCCATCCCCTGGTGCAAGAGAAGTACTGACACAGAGGAAATATTTCTCCCATTTGTCATGTGAAGTTCCTCCTCACCTATCCTGTAATGAAACTTTAATTCACCAAAAACAAGCCGGGGGAGAAAGAAAATACTTTAAGAGAAAATGGGAAAGAAAAGAAATTCAGCACATAAGCTTTCAACACCCAGATGGGCCTGTCAATAGTTGTGTATGGTTCTTTGAATGAAAACTGCAAGGTAAGCAACATCCTGTCACACATCATATTTGAAAGAGGCCAGAATGGATGCGAGCAATCAAATATCAGAACAGTATAGCAATCCTATATTGTAAACTCACACCCTGTGGCGAGAGATAATAAAGTAGTATGATATATTAGCTCTCTGATCCAGGTATTCCTCCGGAACATCTCATAATTATCTGACCAGACAAGGAGATTGCAGGACTGGCTGATAGCATATATCTCTCTGAAGTCCCACTGCCAAATTTCCCCATTTCAGCATTGATACATGTACATTTGTGTTGATAAGAGTGGTGACAGAAAGAGAAAATCTCCAACTGCTTCGGGGAATAGAAAAAAAGGCTAGGTAAAAACAAAAAAAGCTCCCCCTTCCCTTCCTCTCCCCCCCCTCGCCACTCTTCTTCCTGCAAGGGATCTTACATCAAAAGAGGAAAAAACTGCTCTGTTCTCAATACTGTAAGACCAAATTCCTTTTCACTCAACTCCGAGAAATGCCCCATCAAAGACAGAGGCACCAGATTTTTCTTTCCATTCTGTCAAACAGAGACGAAGCTTTGAAATCAACATCCAAACTACTTTTTTTAATACTTGGAGTGTCATAAGTTTTCACTGAAATAGATTTGTGAAATAGGTTTTCCCCCTAACAGCTGTGTTTATGGCAAACAGTATCTCTCACAATCTTCATATAAGCCAGGCATAAAAAAAACCCGTTTCAGATGGATATTACTCAACAAGGGATTAATCTTTTCAAACATCACATTCTTGGCCTAAATGTTTACCTTAGTGGAGGCTATAATGATGACTTAGATTGCACCATGTCTAAACAGTTTTTGATGCATATGTGTGATTCTTTGACATGGAAACATATAAGCATGTGCTGGGTAATAAACACATCTTTTCCGTAGTTTAAGAGTTAAGATAGTAGAACCCTTTCATATTTGTGAATTTTCTTTATCAAACTATGTAATATCAAACTATGTCATTATTATAGTCGTGGGAATGACCATGGCAGACAAGAGGAAAGGCCACAGGCTAGACCACGAGTGTCAAACTCGTTGTGTCATGTTGTTGTTGTCAAGTGATGTTTCATGATGTTTTTTCCCTTTGTGGAGGTGGGGTGAGAATGGCTTTTGTGTGACACATCCACCCCATGGGCCATCAGTTTGACCTAGACAGTGCAGTCTGATAAGTGAAATTTGAGTCTGTTGGAAGTTACGATCTCTTCTGGGAGGACAGCCCCCACCCTGGAGCCAGCTTACTTTTCAAAGGAAGGAGAAACTACAGGCATGAGATACAAAGAAAAACCCTACAAACTAGCTAAGATCCTTTCCCAGAGAAATCAAATAGATGGCAAGTTATAAAAACTTGTGAAAAGCAAACCAAAAAGCATGGCAGGAAGGAAATATGATAGCAAACAAGCAACTACAAAGGATCAGGACTATAAAACCAAGATCCCAGTAAAAGATCCCAATCTCAAAGACAGGAACTCAACACAACACAAATCAAAGACTTGAAAGAAAATCAAAGAACCTGAAATGGATAAGAGAGAGGTTTTCCTACTCACTTATTAGATTAATCCTAGGAACGCTGTGAGGTTCCTTACCTGCCTTCCAATTAATAAACTGAATCTGACTTTCAACGCAGCTGACCAAATCATTTTGCATTTCTCCCAGCCAGGAAATTTGAATCCACAAAAGGAAAGAACTTTGCTTATTCCTTAAAGGTCAAGGCTTCTTTTTTCTTTTCCTCAGTCCAAAGGAGGAGACATGGAGAAAATATCTCAGAATGGACCTTCCCTAATTTTGAAGAGAGTAAAAGTGGTGGGTGGGAATGTTATTCAGATTTTCAAGATTTTTATTATAAATATAGGGTTAGCATTTATTATCCCTCTTGTGTGGACCATTTATTTATTTCAGAAAATATTTTGCTGCCTGCTTGCACATGGCAACTCAAGGTGGCTTGCACAGATATAAAACCATACAAAATAAATAAAAATAAAAATAACAAAATAATAAAAAATTAGTAAAATAATAACCCTACCCTGGCAACAGCACACATTCATACAAACCATTTAATGGGCTACATTCTGCTCTGAGTTCCCCAGCCCATTGACAGAACTATGTCTTCAGCACCTTCCAAAAGTTAGAGTGGGGGGCAGTCTACTATCTGGGGGAATGAGAGAGGAAGCCACCACAGAGAAAGCCCTTCCTCTGGGTCCTGCCAGAAGAGTATCTCCCTAGGCGATGGGACTCACAAAATTTCTTGCCTTCCCACTCTAGTGGATTAGACAGATATTACTGGGAAGAGATGGTCCCACAGATACTACCTCAATTTTTCCCAATAATACTTAGTAATTGAATAGATAGCTTTATCAAATCATCTAGCAAGGACATAAAATCCATTGTCTTCTTGATAGGATTGGTCTACAATGTTTCATTGCTGGATGTGTTGTGTAACACAATGTGTGTACTGGAAGTTCAGTAATACCAAGACAATAACAGGTTCTGTTGTTCTATCCTGTAGACCCTATGTTATTCAATAATGCAAATTCTATGAATCAAATAAAAATTCTGTTTCTAAAATGCTGTGATCACAAAATTCCCACCACAAAATGGTCTCTCACTAATTGCAAACTTCTGAACCTTCTGTGTCCTAATATCAAAAATTTTATAAGATCTAGGTTAACCATACATCACTTAAAATCATATACAATCAAAATTAAAATTATAATGGTATGTTATGAAAAATACGTATAGTTTTCTGTATATGTTGACAATTGAATTATCCTATTTGTCTTTGAACTATTTGTTTTTAAAACTTGGACATAAAATATTTCTTCTTTTTTGCTTTGTCTATGGAGATAAGTTTGAATTGCAAAATATCTAGCTCTCAACTTCTCTTTGGCACAAATGCGGGGAGAAAATAAGACACTCTTCACTTCAATATTTGATAACACAAAAGCTTATTTTTTATTCCTTCGTCCGCAAGGAGACCAAGACAATAGCTAAGCAAATAAAATAAAGTCAGATCTATCTCGAGTTTCCTGGGACTCGGTATTTATAATGATTTTCCCTCATTATTCTTTATTACCCCTGATTGCCTTTATTACCCATGATTACCATCATTATTTAGGATTACTCATCGTAACTCAATCACATGAATCATGGTTAATGCATATATCTCAACCTCACAGCATTTTACATATACCACACGTATTATTAAGATATAGAGTTTATTCCAATGAAGGAGAATACCATGCTTCAGATCGTTGTGGCTTTGGTTCAAACGTGTGTGTTGCGTAGTCGCTACATGCATCCCCCTCTACCAGGAAACAGTCTATAAAACAATATACATTATATCACCATTTATTTTTCTACTTGTGGCCCAGGTTTATCGGGATATTTGGTATGGAATTGCCTCAGTCTATTTGCACACGTATCTGACACTTTCACCCATATTGCCTCTGTTTCAGGGTACCTTTTCCATCTCACTAAGTATTATAACACTTTTATACATATCCGGGAATCTAGGATTTTGTCAATTTCAGCATGTGTCACACCTTTAGTTAGTACAGATTCCTCAAGTTGAGGTATATTAATGTGTTCTACAGGCTTCAGTATACTTGCATGAAACACAGGATGTATTCAATGTAACCGTGGTGGTAGTTTAAGTTTTACAGTTACAGGGTTTATCACTTTCATAATTTGGAAAGGTCCAATATATTTTGTTCCTAATTTTTGACTATTTAGGTTAATTTTATATATTTAGTTGACAAGTAAACATGGTTATACATAGTTTACAGGTTGGAATGTTTTATACTCTTTTCTTTTCTTGTTCTTTGTATTCTAGTGCTATTTTATTGAGAGTCTCTTTTACTTTATCCCAACTATCCTGTACCTTTTTCAACCACATTTGGACACTCATTGATCATCATATTGATCACGTTGATCATCACATTGTAAATTGGGGATTGGCACAAATTCTATCCCATTTACTACTTGGAATGGGCTATTTCCTATGCTTTCATGTATAGCATTGTTATATGCTACTTCAGCAAATGGAATTAAATTAGCCCATTCTCGCTGTTGTTGAGATGTATGATCTCAAATACCTCTAGATCATCTCATTAGCTCTTTCAGAAGCACCATTAGTGCTAGGATGGTATGCAAAGCTAAGATCTTGAGAGGATCCTAAAATACATACAAACGCTCTCCCAAATCAGCTGTGATTTGCACACCCCTATCCAAAATTATTTTCCTGGGTGTGCCATGCAGTCTATATACATGTTTTATAAATAAGTTTAACTTTGTTGCCAAAGGTAGCCCTTTACATGGTATGAAGTGAGCTTGTTTTGAAAATAAGTCTATGATAGTCCAGATTACTGTGTATCCACAGTACTGCTGGGCAACTCTACAATAAAGTCTAAAGTTAAATCTTGCCATGGCCAGTTTGGATCTGATACAGTTTATAATAGTCCTAAAGGTTTTCTGACTCAAGGCTTTGCAGTAGCACAAATGTGGCATTCTTTAATGTCCTGTTCAATTTCTGATCTCATATGTGGCCACCAAAACTGCAGTCGTACCAAATGTAGTGTTTTTAAAAATCCAAAGTATCCAGCCTGCCTTACATCATGACATTGGGATAATATCTTTTTCCTATAACTCGATGGAACATATATTTTATCCCTTTCCAATACAACCCATCTTTATATAAACAGGCAGTGTTATCAGTTTTTATCCATACATACATTCTTGTAGCCTCTTGTAATTCCTTTTTAATTATCTCTTTTGTAGTCAACACCTGAATTTGTTCTATTGGTGTTCCCACAGAGATCATGGGCTGAATAACTTCATCTCTAGGTACATTGTATTGAGATAGTCTAGATAGTGCATCCACTATGAAGTTTTTACTTCCCAGAACATATCACAATTGGAAATCAAAACATTTAAAATACAAAGCCCATCTTACTTGTTTAGGGAATAGTTTTCTCTGTTTCTGTAATGCTTGCAAATTTTTATGATCTGTCCAAACTTTGAATTTTTCTTTTAGCCCTTCTAATAGGTGTCTCCATGTGCTAAGTGCCCATTTTACGGTGAAAGCCTCCTTTTCCCAAATAGCCCATCTTCATTCTATGCTTGTAAATTTTTGTGATGTATATGCACATGGTTGTAATTGTCCATCCAGGTTATACTGTAATAGGACAGCTCCCATAGCCACATCACTTGCATCAGCTTGTACTACAAAACTTTTAGTTGTATCAGGATGTTTTAAAATGGGCTCTTGAGCAAATAAAACTTTTAAGTTGTCAAATGCTTGCTGACACTCCTGTGACCACATGATGAGTTGACTAGATCTGGGTTTGGGCACTTGATGTTTAGTTTTTAACAATTCTGTTAGTGGTAAAGCAATGTGTGCAAATTTAGGAATAAATTGCCAATAAAAGTTTGCAAATCCCAGAAAACTTTGTAATTGCTTTCGTGTTTTTGGTTCTTTCCAATCAACTATGGCTCTGACTTTATTAGGATCCATTTCTATTCCTTTATTGGATATTCTGTACCCCAAATAATTCAGGGATGTACAGTGAAACTCGCACTTCAAAAGTTTCACATATAACTTGGCATCAAGTAATTTTTTCAGAACTTTTCTTACTAAGGCCTTACTTACATGCTCCTCCATTGTTTTGGTATAAATCAAGATATCATCCAAATATACTAAAATGCCATGATATAAATGTTCCTGTAATACATCATTTACAAGTTGCAAAAAGACAGTGGATTCCCCTTGCAACCCAAATGCCATAATGTTAAACTGGAAACTTCCAAGGGGGCAATTAAAAGTAGTTTTCCATTGATCCCCCCTCTTGTATTCGAACTCAATAGTAGGCTTCTTGTAAGTCCAATTTCATAAAATACCTGCCAGTTGCTAATGTTGCTAACAAATTGGGACTCGGCAGTTATAATGATTTCCCCTCATTATTCTTTATTAGTCCTGATTGCCTTTATTACCCATGATTACCATTATTATGTAGGATTACTCATTGTAACTCAATCACATGAATCATGGTTAATGTGTATATCTTAACCTTACAGAATTTTACATATACATATTATTATGATACAGAGATTGTTGTGGCTTTGGTTCAAACGCATGTGTTGCGTAGTCGTGACACTTCCAATAAAAATTACCATGGCCCCCAACTACACTTGTGTGCTATAGGGATACATGAAAGAAAAACATGTTTGATTTAAAGTGGGATATTTTTAAGGAAAATCTAAGAATAATTCTTCAATTAAAAAAAAATCTCTTAGGAAAACAGAATTCCTTTGGCATTCATTATAAAGATGGATTCATACATGGGTGAAAAGAGCAAAGTCCACCTGAAACGTTTTATTTCACATTACCTTAAGGACCACACTTTTCTATAGAATGGGTCTACACATTCTGCTACAAGTAATAAGAAATGAAATAATACTAAATCAAGCAAAGAACTTAAATAGTTGAATATGTGTATTAATTTTATTCAGAAGTTGATGTGGCAGGCAGGGGGAGAACTCACTGTGAAGAATTTCACTTTAAGAAAAAAAATCTGCACATGTCCTTGCATTTGCAGGAACTTCTTCAAACTGGATTTTCCTCTCCTCCCAGTACCAAGAAACTTTGCCAAGGGAAAAAGTTCCTGATTTCTGGTTTGCTGGGCTTTAGCAGCAGCAGGAATCTGTGATCGTGCGCGGTTTCTGCTTGCGCTCACCACTGGAGTGCCCCCTAGCCAGACGGCTTTGGGGCTAAAACCACGCTGTAGAGGTGGCCAAAGGTAGGGGAGACTCGGCAGGGTTTTGAGCAGAGCCACATCTCCCCTCCTCAGCTGGCTTAACTCCCTTTTATGAAGGCAGTGGAGCGGCAGTCAGAAATGGCCACCTCAAAGAAGCACTCATCCAGAAAAGAATGTGAAGAAGGAAGCTAAGAAGTGAAAGTTTTGGCTGACCAGGATAAGAAGCAACATTCAAGATATCCTGGAATTTAAACTTTAAAAAAGATTCATTGTTCCCAAGGAAGATCTGGAAGCAGAGAATGAAAGTGAAAAGGGAAAGTTTGTTTTTTCTCACTCTCCTTCCTTACAGTGACAGCAGATGAATGAGAAATTGGAAAAAACCGCTTTGGCATCAGCAGGTAATTAAACTGGAAAATCAAAGCCAAGGGGACAATAAAGATTTCTGAACACTGAAAAAACTTTTTTTCACTGTAAGTGGGAAGGGAGAGGAAAAAAATAAAGAGTAAGATTTGGCTGGAGGAGACTGCTTGGAATTTAAAAGAATCAAAAATTAAATTGTAACAAGACTTCTAAAAGATACATTTTAACTGGAACTTTGTAACTGAATTGTAACCCCAGGAAGAGAAAGTGAAAAAAGAGGAAAGTGTTAAATGAAACAGCTTGTGTGTATTTGGACTGCTTGGTGACTTTGGAACTTTTGGAAATTATATTTCAATGATTGAAAATACTTGGCTGGTTATTTAAAAAATTTTTTACAATGGCATCACTGAAAATGGAATTTAAAAAATATAAAGAAGAGAAGGGCTCTTTTGGCTCCGTTTTTCATTTTTTAGAAATGGCGATCTCTACTTATGAGAAACTACAAGAACAAGAAGATTGGGACAAAGAAGAAGCCATCTTTATGAAGCCATGAACAAGTAACTTTATCTGGGGAAGAAAGGGGAAAGAGAATGGAGAATTTAAGACCTAAAAAAACAACCAAAAAAGAGAAAAATAAGGTGAAAAGTGGATATAATGTCAGAAAGCAACAGAAAAGAGGAACACAGAAGAGGGAAATGGAGGTGGAGAGACAAGGGGGTAAAAAGGGCAGAGTGAAGAAGCAAGGGAGGAAGGAAGGGAAGAGAAGCTACAAAGGTTTGAAACAAGATGTAAAGAAACAGGATTTATTTAGAGATAATGGGTAAAAATATAACTGAAAAAGAGATTCTGCAAAGGTACATAAGATTGTATTGTTGTATTTGTATTAGAAATAATGTTAGAAAATTGGAACAACATATGATTATAAAATGGGATAAAATATTCAATGTAATTTAGTGAAACTTTTTCTTTTTTGAACAAAATAAATGAAATGAAATATGAGAGAATTGAATTAGGAAGGAATGGAAACATTTTAATTGCATAATGTTTTAAAATATAAGTGAAATGGGGGGGGAGTAACTACGCAAAATTTATAAGGGTTCCCATAGAAGCATGATACCTATTTGAAAAGGAATGTGTAAAATGTTTAAGATTTAAATGAATATTAATTTTAACGATAGAGTTCAATTGGTATGGATTGTTGTTTTAATTATATTATATATCTATAATTTTTTTCTTTTTTTAAAATATAGTGTGTAGCTTTAGAATGTACTAAGCAGAATCCAAATGAAAGTTATATATTATATTAAGTGTTAAATTTAGGGGAAAGATATAAAGGCGTCATACTCCAATCAGTGATTACAGGAGAAATTTTGTGTAAATGAGAAAAGATAACAGTTGAAACAGGACAGACAAAGGATATAAGTATAATGATTTAAATTGAGATGAAATAAATAAAATAGAATTAAGAGAGTGAAAAGAGGGGAGAAGCAATATAGAAAATGTAGAATGGTAATAAGATATGGAATGGTATATAAAAGAGAGCATGAACTGGAATTTATGTCTGTACGAAGAGATGTAACTCGGGATCAAGCTGCTTTCAAAAAAGATGTTTTATGTTTTTATGTTTTGTGTTTGGTTTGTATGTTTGTTTTTTAAAAATTAATAAAAATTTTGGGAAAAAAAAGAAAAAAATTTCCTTAATATCATAGTGTGCTGCAGTCTGAATAATAATTGTCTTTGTAATTTGATCCTCATGGATGGTTGTAGAGAGATTTCTCTAGTCAAGGTCAAATGGCGTCTCAAGCCAGAGCTACTACTTGGGGATCCAACAAGCAAGATAGGCTCAAAAATTTGACCCATGAGAGTTCAAGCATATCTAAATTATGCTTTTCCATTTTGGATAGTCAGCTGTTGTCATTTCTTTATCTATTTTTCAAGCCAACTCATTTTTCAGGCATGTCACACATGATGTTGATGCAAAATTGGGCCTCAAACACTAAAATCAATGAATCAATGAATTACAGAATAGTCCTGGTGCTTTCCTACCAGACTCCACCCCACCACAATCCCAGGCTTGGGGCCCTGTGACAGAGTAAAGTTGAGGATCAATGTCTGCTCTTTTCAAAAGCATTTGAGTTACCTCTCTTCACTTATGCATTTATCAGGCCCCTCAGAACTTTGGAGAACTCTGAATTCTATTCCCTCAAAAGTTTACTCAGAGGCATTCAAGTTGATGTTTCAGCTGAGTCATAACCATATGCTGATGTCCTGATAAAACAAGGGTTTTCAAACTTGACAACTTTAAGACTTGTGGACTTCAACTTCCAGAATTCCTCCTCTAGTCATGTTAGCTCAGGAATTCTGGGAGTTGAAGTCCACAAGTCTTAAATTTGTGATAAAGCCTCATCTCAAACAGTCTTTTAAACTTAGAAACAAATGCTAAATCAGAGTAGAAAGAGGGGTCTAGGAGAAAAGCAGATAACATAGAAATGGGAAGCAATATTTAAGGATTGACATCTATTACAGACAAGCCAGAGGATTTTAAGTCAACTTTTAGGACCAGAAACTATGATAAGCAGCATTTCATGGTGGGATCCTTGCCTGGACCTTGGCTAGGAAGCTGAGCTGGAGTGCTTAGAAGCAATACTGCCTAAGAGTAGAACTTGGAACTCAGCAACAAGTAGAAGAGGAACAAATACCCTGAAATATCAGTTCATCCCAAGTAATTAAAAAAATGGAGAAAGGCAAAGGTTATCTACTCCTTTATGGACTTTGAGACTTTGTTTGAATTAACAGACTGCCTTTGTTTGTATTAACAGACTGCCATTATCAAGTATTGAATAATAAAAACATATAAAAACACAGAAACTTCACCTTGCAAAAGTCTTGGAAGTATGAAGTTGACCCAGCAAACCCAGTGATAGGGAAGGGGTGTGCTGTAATAAATATACTGTCTTTACAGCACTCTCTGGTAGGTTTACAATGTCAGCATATTCCCCCCAACAATCTCGCTTCTCATTTCACTGCTTCGGAAGAATGGAAAGCTAAGTCAACCACAAGCCCATCAGCATCAAACCCCAGGCTGTGGAGAGAGTTAGCCTGCGATACTGCATTTTAACCATTGCACCACCAGAGTTACTCACCATATCCTTATAAAGCATTGTATACAATTTTGCTCTGCTATGATGTGTCCAGTCGTTGGAGAGCAAAGAGTCCTTATAAGTGATAGCAGTGATGGGATTCAAGACTGAGGTGGAACCCAAAACTGCAGAGAGTGACCAAAGAACGCTGTGAGATGCAGTAAAAAAACAAACAACAGTGTTTCCACAAGGTACCAGCAGATGGAGCAAGAAAAGGCAAAGATGGATGCCAAGGAGCAAATGGAAGAATATGAAGCAGAAAATAAAAGTGAAACACTCATAGGCTTGTTCACTGATGCAAATTAGAGCGTTTTTCTTTTATCCCATTGCTTGAAATGTGTGCATTGGGTATGTATATGAATATAAATCTCATATGCAAATCACGAAACATCACATGCATACTTTTATGAATAAGGAAGACCATGTACAGTATTACTGTTACTATATGCCACATATTAGGAAAGCATTTTTTTTTAAAATTAATTCATGATAAGAAATTTGCTAAATGCTGCTAAGGAATGTTGTTCTTTTCCATTTGCTTCTCTTTTTTTAAATGCTAATATTTGGACTACAGTAAAATAGAGCTCTCCAATTGTGGCAATTTTGCCAGAAGTTGGAGCGAAAACCAGCCATTTAATAAATACAAGAGCCCATTAGATTTGATTATAGAATGAACTCAATTACTAATGCTTGGCTGAAAGGATAATTATGTAAGGCCTTAAATTTTAGTAGTTATTCAACTATTTGTGTTCCATCAACAATTATACTTTTTTAAAGAAAGCTGTGGCTAGTGTTATGGTTAGATGTTTTATAGTTTTTGCAATGAATGTTAACAACTTTTTCAGTGTGAGCAATGTAGCCACAACACCAAGGATTTCATAGCTGCCAGTCATACCATATGTTCTACCCTTCCTACACTTGTAAGCCCAGTGGTTCAATTACTTTTATAATGAATGTAAACATAGTTCTGAATGAGAATTGTTTATGAAAGACAAACTTAAAAGAGTATTATGTCATAGAAGACTTTTTTTTACCCATTTCTTCTTGCTGGTTTGCCTTTTGAAAACATTCCATTATTTTACAATTTAAAAGGTGCCATAACAGATTTAATATAGGAAGAGATGAAATCATGACAAAATTGACATCCAGTCCTTACCTTTAGAAGGATAAATTTGCTTTTGTGTTATATTTTTGAGGCATCCACATAAATTGAATAAATACCTGTATATTATATTATTTCAGATTATATCTTTTAGTAAAAATTATCTGTATGCTGAACATGTTAACATGTTAATACATGTTAACAAATACATGATAGGAGCATCTCCAGGAATCAGGCATTCCTCACATGGCATTTATTACAGGTGAAGATGGTGGACTTTGTATTTCTATGTCTCCATAGCCAACTCTTGATAACATTTCATTTGATAGCAGTCATAGAAAATTGTCTATAATGATTCCAAGGAATAATTATCTGTGATAAAATAGTCACATTCTTGATTAAATGGGAATGATATAAGTAAAGGCAATTAAAGACAGATGATTGGTAATATGCAATAAGTTGACTCTTTGTTATTGTTAGTTGCAAAGTTTTGTCTGACCCATCATGACTCCATGGGCAACATTCCTCCAGGCCTTCCTGTCCTCTACCATGCCCTGTAGTCCATTTAAGCTCACACTGACTGCTTCAGTGACTCCATCCAGCCACCTCATTCTCTGCCATCCCCTTTTTCTTTTGCCATCAACCATTCCCAGCATTAGGCTCTTTTCCAGTGAGTTCTTCCTTCTCATTAGGTGGCCAAAATATTTGAATTTCATCTTCAGGAGCTGGCCTTCTAAAGAGCAGAGAGGGCTGATCTCCTCTAGGACTGACTGGTTTGATCACCTTGCAGTCCAAGGGACTCACATGGACTCTTCTCCAGCACCATAGTTCAAAGGCCTCAATTCTTTGATGCTTAGCTTTCCCTATGGTCCAACTTTCACAGCCTTATATTGCAACTGGGAAAGTTGACTCTAGGTTCAAATATATCTGGTGGCCATTTGTATTAATGCTACTCTATGGGAAGATAGGTAGGCCTCCATGTTATTTTTAAGCTAGTAATAAGATGTTCTTCATTTCAGTTTTTACTAGATTAATTTTATAATGATAGAATATTTTACAAATAATCTAAGCTGATTCATTAACCAAATTATGTATCTTATTGTCCCCAGTATTGTTGATTCTGATGAATTCGAAGTCCATTGCTTGCTACATATCTCTAAGGTACAAGATTTTCCAGCTGTCCACTATGTTTTTATCAGCTAAGCTTTTTAAATGGTAGGCATGAATTATATCCTTGAAGTTTGAGACCATTCCTTCTTACCGAAAAGCATTAAGAATTCTCAGTTTTCTTCTGAAGTACAGTAGCAACAGACTATAGTAGAGTAAGAATTTTTTCCCCTTACATTCGGACAAATTCAGAGCATATTTTTATATTTGTATAAATTTTACAAGCACTTTCTTTAAATTACACTTCTTGCCTCCCCCCATAAACCCACACAGACAGAATTCTTCACAGTAGATATAAAGTCTATAGCCATTTCTCTTAAGACAACTGGTTCCCAAATTGGTGGTGACAGCTTCAGGATAAGTGGTAAATAAGAAATGGCATAACATCAATAAATATTGCATATAAGAACAATATATGTTATTGTTGAAGCTGACATACATCACAGTTACATAGTCATTCCTGGTTAACCAGTGCAATGAACATAAAAACATTATTCAGCTAGAGGACTAATGACATATACTTAATGCACACTGTAAACTGTGCTTGCATTGTTTTATTAGAAGAAAAAAAGGGTTGCTCTAGACTGAAATAGGTTACTATCTCCTGCACGTTAAGTTTTTAGGAAAGTATTAAAAATTACATGATTTCAACAGGTTTTTTTTAAGCCTATATCATGCCATTTTGGTGTCGTATGTCTGTTGTATGCATGTATGTTGCACCTTGTTGTTGCTATTTTATCTTTTATTTGTAGCTGGTTTTGACAGTTAATCTGTTAATAGATTTAATCTGATCATGGTTGCTTTAATTTGTATGTGTGTGTGTGTGTGTGTAATTTTATTGCATCAAGGTGGAAGCTTGATGTTAAAGACATGTCTTACATGAATGAATTAATGGACTAGTAATAACCTAGCCATATATTTATGATGTTGAGTTGGTTAGATGTGATGTAGATGTGCTTTTGATTAAGGTTCATATTCAAAATTGTTATCTACATGTTAACTAATAGCAGAAAGGTGCCTCTTTTGATAACCCTGCATATATATAGTGTCATTTTATTAATCACTTGGTTATTGGTTTGGTTAAAAGAAGGAGTGAACAATCTGTAGCCTTGGGTCCTCATTTGACCCTTAATCAATTTTCAAACAACCCTTGGCTTAATCACTAAAGCTATTTGAATTTTATCAATTGCAATATCTGGAAACTGATCTGTTTCTGTTGCTCTTCTCTAATTAGGAAAGTAATGGCAGAGAAAGTAAATGAGAGAGAGAAAAGAATTATGCTGCTCACTTTTCATTTGAGCACAAATATAATGTTCCCAATGGATTATCTGAGTCTTTGAAAAAAGAAAACTTTTGGAATAAGCAATTATAGGCGAAGCACAGAAATATTAAAGCCAAAGAAATTAAAGACAAGGCAGTGTGGATAAACCTAGCTCATACCATAAGTATTTGTTATTGTTCCCCATACATGTCCATCTTTACAAACCATCAATGTTCATCCACTACTTCATGTACTATGTTTAACAAAACAAAATGACATTTTCCCACTTAACTTTTAAAATATTATGTACTGGCTTTCTCTCTTTCTGCCAATTCTTTAAAAATACAAGAACTTTAGCAACAAATGATAAGGGGATATTAATTTTAAAAAATTAGAGAAACAAATACTCCAAAAAGAGGCAAGCAACAGTTTTTTTAACAAGAAGATTAAAATTGTATCAAAATAGTTATAAAGAACGCTTGAAATGTATTAAAATCTTCATCCAAAGCGATGATTTAGCCATCACTTAGGATGCCTTTTGACATCTAGGAGCACAAAATTAAAAAAATACCTGGCAATTCCAAAAAACTGCCAAAGGTCCATTGTAGTCCTAAAATGGAAAGTCTGCATGTCATGGCAAAAAGCCCATATGAAAAAGGGCAGAACCAGAGGAAAAACCTTTTTTCAAGCAACAATAAGAAAAGGCGTCCAAGGACCTTAGCAATAAGTCCTTTTAGATTTCAAATTTTAAGATTAAATTTTAAGACTCCAAGATTCTGCTGTTAATCACTTTTGTAAAAGTTTGCTTTTTTTGGCAAAAGTAAATGCAGATTGAACGTTCTTTCTCTAACCTGCAACTGCTTTACATTTTCCTGTGGTAAATTCCAGCCAGATTTTTTTTTTCTTTTAAGAAATCAGTACAGACATAATTACATTCCATAGCTTTGTGGAACTGGCTGAATTTACACTGTATGTAATTGCTTTCTAGGAAAGTGGAGAGTTTAGGCCAGGTAGACAATACAACTCTAAGTAGGTTCAACAGAAATTTATTACAGTAAACCACCTATAATTGGATGAAGGGCCTAACTGGAAAGTGTAGGAGAAAATGATGGGAGAAATGAAGATGCTTCTTGGATCAGAAGCAAAATATTTTCAAAGAAAAGAACCAGGAAAGTCTAGTTGTCTTTTGGGAAAAGCACTTCAGAAACAACTGTGACCTATCCTAGATGATTGAGAATCTCCATAGACACTGATGGCAGAAACCATCCATGGGTCTGTCATATATGTCATCCTTCTTCCTAGCTGGTGTAAACCTTAGCCTTTCAACATTTGTTGAAATTGCTTTCAAAATACCTGAATTAAAACCCCAAGCTTAAAAACATAACTGTATGTTTTTAAAAAGGTATCTATAGGCCTAAGAATTGTATTTGCTTATTAAAAACCAACAGATCTTGGTTCACATTCCTTGTGATCAGCTGAAGATTAGTATTCAGCAAGTGTGGCAATTTTATAAAGTTGCATATTTGTTCCCAGGTGAAATATTGACATCTAGCCATTTTACGTTGCTTAATTTTGTTTTTTCCCAAGGGTAAAACAACAACAACAGCCAATAGATCTATAATCTAAATGTCTAGCATTATTGCTGTTGTCAAATATGAACAGAATTACTGGATAGTTTTATCTGTAAAATGAGATAGAATGTCATACCACATTAATGACCAACATTTTCACAAAAATATTAAAAGAAATCATTTACTTGTTATGGGAGAATGTTGACTATTTGCTGATACATTTATTCTAATTTGTATTACCATAGATTTTCTGCTAATTCTCATACAGACACCAAAAAGTATTGTAGACTAATCAAATTAAAACAGATCAATTACTCTAATATAAATATAAACTCAAAATTGGAATGGATACTACTTCTTCTGAATACCTTGCATTGGTCATGTGACTGCTCTGTTTCCATGCATAGTATGATATGAAATTCATATTAATTCAATCATCCATTGAGTTCATTAGCCGAGACCTGGTTATTTGCATTTGGATTGCCTTTGCTATTAAAATTATGGCCACCAGAGCTCTCAAGAAAGTCAGTAGATAGATTTTGTGCTATATTGTCTTGTTTTCCCAATGTCTCAGGAAGTCTGAAGTACCTTCCAGGATGTTCCAGAGAATGGTATGGGGAGTGGGAAAAATAATTTCATTTTTAGAGAGACGTCTTTTGATCAGAAGCTGTTCATGATAGGAACAGCATAATATTCTCTACTTTCAGATTTGTGTGTAATTTCTCACCAGTTAAAAGAAGGCGAACCAATTTAAAACAGAGTAGCCCAGGCCTAAGTTATGTGGCAAAGGAGAGTAAAATAAATGTTAGCCTGACATGTTTTCTAAATTGCAAAATTACTGGAAGGGTAACAAGGTTTTAAAGGTTTCTAATGTGACTTAAAATAGAAGACATTCAATAAACCAAAATATAAAGGGATGAAAAATTCAGCTTGCCATGTCTCAGAATATGGCCACGTTCACAAATAAAAAATATAAAGTTACAGAAAATTATATGGTTAGAAATGAGATACAAGTTCAATTGTTTTACTTTAGCTATAAATAAATGTTAATAGCTACCAATATTAAGAGCAAATAGCAATCTTTGAGGTGGTGGAGTACAATCAGTTGCTAAACTTGGTACATTTAACTCATATTACCCACTAAACCAGCCAAATTTCCTTAATGACTACTTCTGGCAACAAGCATTCACCCAACTTCCTTAATTATTTTCTCTAGAAAAGTTCTACTCTTCCAGAAGAACTTGGAATGTGTTGGCAAGGCTGAAGGACATCACTATTATCTTCTCTATTAGCTGGGCAGATAGTTGCAAGCATGGTCATTTCCTAGCTTAGTGTTTGAGAGGTACATTCTCTGTTGTCAGTTCTTGGCTATGAAGCTACCCAAGTACAGCCCCATTCTCCATTAACCCTAGTAACAGCTGGAAACACTTTTCAATATAATGTAGATAACTCTGGCTCCTTTCTTAGGAAGTTTCACTGCTGGAGTCAAACCATGATATAAGCTTTTAAAGCTGTAATTAGGCAGGGTTCTAAGCAGAAGGTGTTCTTTAATTTAAAATGCTAGGAACTAACAAAGAACCTTGAGTATTATAAACACAAACCCTTACAATGACCCTGGGCCTTTCTCCTATTATAAATCCAAAGTGAAAAAAGCATCCCAAGAATACCTGTTGCTTGATTACCATGGGAAATTGCTGCTTATTCCATTTCTTCTGCCTCATCCCTCAAAAAATAAATTGTTTTGCATTTCTGTCTCCTCCCTGTTTGCTGTTTTGCCTCTTTTTGGTCTCTTTGACAGAATCTGTTAAGAATGATGCCTGAAGTATATTTGGTACCAGTTAGCCAGAGAATAAGTGGTTCCTATTCACCAGCTGCTTCATGGAGATGGAAGAGCAGCTGAGGATGGAAACAACTGATCTCTCATCAGAAGGCATTTCTCTGCTGATGTCCTAAGTATGGTGATTGTACATCAGCAGTGGAACCTCTGGAAGGCATATCAACAAAGCAACGAATGGGCACCTGACTTCAGTGTGCTGGTTGCCCTGAACTACTTCATCATATTAGGACCAGCCCTAGAAGAAAAAAACAGTCAATGGCTCAATAGAGAACAACACTACCTTACCTCTAAATACCACTGCTTAGTATCTAGTAAAACAGTGGATCACTTACAGCAGGGCTGTCAAACTCACGGCCCAAAAGCATCATGTTCTGGCCACACCCACACCCAGTTTAGCGAAGGGGAAAAAGTCTCAATATATCGTATGACAATGTGAGTTTGACACCCCTGATTCACAGAAAGAAAAACAATAAAAAAGTGTGGGTTGGAGAGAGATTTCTGCTGGGTTTATTATAACCCTGAAGACTAGGGTGGGGGAAAGTCACTACATGGCAGTCAATCAAATGACTTCAATTATTGAAATTCATAGCAGCTGAGTTCTGTAATGTATTCTCCTGAAAACAGCCACATTTGTCTTTATATGGTGGCTAGTTGTCTTGGTAGTCAGTAAATTCCTACTGACAACCCAGTTCCCAAATATCCTGTGGACACCTCCCTTGCCCTTGCCACGATCCTGTAATATATTAGATCAAGAGGAGGAGGATGTAAACTTTTTCTGCAACTGGCTCACAGTGGCTTACAGAAATATAAGAGAATGCAATTAAAATTATGCAATTAATTTTTTAAAATAGAAAGCTTGAATGCTGCAAAGGAAAGTACAAGCTTCATCTTTAATGGATGAGTGACTGTAACCTTGGGAATAATCTTGGAAATGTGCCCATCTGCTCAGAAAATAAAAAAAAGATGGAGAAAGTCATAAGGAGCTAAAATTACTTTGCCTTTGTAGGAAGTGATTGAAGAGTCATAGCAAGTAGAAGCACCTGGTTGACCTTGGTAGATCTAAACAAAAAACAAAAAAAACACCAAACCTAACAGGGTCAGACCTGGTTAGTATTAAAGAGATCACCAAGCAATCTGAAACCTGTAGATTAGATACTGGATAACTGAAAAAAAACTCTTACAAGAGGGCAAGAACATATCACTTCCACAGTGTTGTCAAGAATAAAATGTTTAACATGTCCACATAGTCACTAGGAAATAGCTGAAATCAAAGGAGATTTAATCTTCTATCTTTACTTTGCTCCAGAAAAGCATTGAAAAGTTGGCTTTTTAAACAAGTCACGACCAATGTTTTGGAATTCTGATATTTATTGAGAAAGAGTTGATCATTTTTTTTGAAAAATATTTCCCTATAGGGTTGCTGGCCTCTGTGTATATTGAGGAGGATTGCATTTGTTTTTGTTGAGTTTTTAGATGGAAGTTTCTATGAATCTTTCTGATTTGGTAGCCTTATAAATACATTAATATCATCAATAGGAACTCAACTCCTAGATCAGAGTGTCAAACTCACAGCCTGTGGGCTGGATGCATCATGTGCTGGCCCCACCCTTGCTCAGTTTAGCGAATGGGAAAAAAGTCCCGATATATCATGTGATGCTGCTGTGATGATGTGAGTTTGACATCCTGCCCTAGACACATCAATAATGGCTACTACTTTGTGATTTGTCAAGCACTTTCTCTGTTCTCCCTTCTGACAGCATGCTTAACATGATTTCCACATTCCCAATATGTGTTTTACTTCATCCAAAAGTTTCATACTTCTACAGAAAATCATTCATTGCTGGATCTTCCTTACCAGTTGTCTATGTCTTATTCATTGCATTCTGTGAATTATTGTTTATTGTTCCAGCATGCATTTTCTTTTCCATCCTACAAATCCATACAGGAATTATTGAAAAAATAAGTACTTTGTATGACACTTTGTATGACAAATAAATGACTTTTATCTAATACATAAGTGCAGCATAAACAGATGATTTATTCTGATTCATCTAACTTGATTTATCTCCTCTGTGGATTGGACTATAAAGAAGATTCTGGTCAGTAATGATTATTATAAGGAGCTGCTATATTTGGTTAGCTAAAATCTGGATGATCATGAGATGGCAGCAGGGAGTTAGATTATTATATCTTTGCTGCAATCTCATGGCTGGCCAGATATTGTAACCTTACATTCTGGCACAGACAGTCTTAATACAAACAGTTATTCAGCCTATCCATCTCTGTCATTCTTCATGGCCTCTCTTTTTCTCAGTTGCCCACCAGACAGTAATGTCCTTAGATCAAATATTCTCTATAAATTGAGGGAGCATTTAACTGATTTATGAGGCTTTTAGCTATTACCTACTTACCTATCCAATAAAAGTGGTTACATTATATGACACACACATGGTACTCCCATAGCTCTGAGCTTCACTCATAAAGTGACACATGCATCAAATTGTAATGAGATTTCCTGAAGCAAATCTATCATCATAGGACAAAAACAACAAGCTTTCTGTTAAGTTCTGCGCATTGGCGCAAGGAACGGAGATGAGATGGTGAACAGTGAACTTCAACTCTTTATTAATCATTCTGAACAAAGCAAAAACCTAGGGCAGCAGCAGTCCTTTTATAGGCAAGCTGCTGATCTGGTAACCAATGAGAAACATGGAGTGTTAATGCCTTGAACCAATGAGAGTGGCTCATTAACAGTCAATCAGATTCTCCTGAATGGACCAATCCGATATCGCTATTATCGGCCAATCAGAAGTGCAGGACTAGAACCCTGCTATTTTCTAAAGGTTTGATAAAACTTTATTTAAGCGTTTTATTATTTCATAACACCCCTTCCCCCCCCCGGTTCTGTTTAGGGGGTGCGGTGACGTAATCTCTGAGGTATGAAGCTTGTTTTGACTGTCTATTGGATTTATGCTGTCCCACCGGTTCTTGTCTGTAACCCTGTTTCGGCAGGACGTTTTCGGGTAAGTCGGGTGCCGATGGTTCCTATTGGATGACTCGGTGCCGCTAATGTTCTCATTGTTGTCCTCTGGCCTTTGCGGGCTTGCCTCTGTTAAGGTGTTCCTCTGTGGCGAGGACACGCCTTTCCCTGATTCTTCTTCATTCGTTACGCCCGATTGCTGACTTCTTTCGTTCCTGCTTTCTGCCATCTCGAATTCGGTTTCTTCGACATCCCCTCCCCCCTCAGTTTGGGAGTTACCGGAGTCACGGAAACTAGGTTGTAGCCTCAATAGAAGCTGATCTATATGGCATTTCCATATTTTTCCGTCGCAGGTTTTCACCTGGTACGACCTGGGTCCAGTGGCTTGAATTACAGTTGCCTCGACCCACAACGGTTCGCCGGAAAGTTTTCTGGCAAAAACTAAGTCACCTATCTTGAACTCACGGCATTTTCCGCTAGATCCACAGGGTTTCTCTGGCTCGTAAGACAGGTGAAGCCGATCGAGGTGGGAATGGAGTTTGCGTCCCATCAATAGTTCAGCTGGAATCTTGTTGGTGATGCTGTGCAGAGTGATGTGTTGGAGAAGGAGTATTCTGTTTATCTTATCTTCAATGTCCCCATAGTCCATTTTGTAGAGGGTTTTTTTAACAAATTGTACCATGCACTCAGCTCTTCCGTTAGCCGCAGGGTGCACTGGGGAAGTTAGCGCATGGCGAATACCCTGGTCTGCTAAGTATTGTTCAAAGGGTAGAGCGGTAAACTGGGGTCCGTTGTCGGATACCAGAACGTCTGGCAGTCCATGCGTCATGGATAACCTGTTCAACTTCCAGATGACGGACTTGGTTGTGGTACTCTTCATTTCGTGGATCTCGAGCCAGTTTGAATAGGCATCCACTGTTAGGAGGAACGTATGTCCCTTTGTAGGTCCCGCAAAGTCAATGTGGATGCGGGACCACGGTCCCCGGGGTGTTTCCCATTCTGTCGGAGTTGCTTTAGGTGGGGCATTGCTAACATCCTGGCACGTAAAACAAGTCTTTACCCAGGCTTCAATTTGTTTGTCGATGCCCAGCCACCACGCGTAGCTTTGTGCGAGCGCTTTCATACGCATGATGCTGGAGTGACCCTCATGCAGTGTCTTTAATACTGCTCATTGTAACCACTCTGGGACGACGACTCTATCCCCCCATAGGATGCAGCCTTTTTGCGAAAAAAGTTCTGTTTGCCGATTCTTGAAGGGGGTGAAGTCATCAGGGGTTTGATCTACTGGCCATCCCCATTCGACCCAGCTAAGAACTCGCATTAAGATAGGATTGCGTTTTGTTTCGATCGCGATATCTCTAGCTGTTAGCGGCGGTGAATGTAGCGTTTCAATCTGGAGTATTGTAAGGGTTAGAGCTGGGTTGTCGATGGTTTCCGGAAGTGGTGCACGGCTCAGCATGTCAGAATGGGGAATGGCTTTCCCCGGGCGGTATTGCAGCCTATAATTGTACGCAGCCAAAAACTCTGACCAGCGAGTCATTCTAGATGATAATATATAGAGGGTTGGCTTGTCTCCCGCTATAATCCCCAGCAAAGGTTTGTGGTCAGTAACAACAGTAAAAACTCGTCCATATACATATTCATGAAACCGTTTTACAGCAGATACAACAGCAAGAACCTCTTTATCGATTTGACTATAGTTACGTTCAGCCTTTGATAGAGTCCTTGAAAAATAGGCAATAGGGGCTTCACTGCCGTTTGGTAACACATGGCTCAAAATGGCTCCTACTCCAAATGGTGACGCGTTACATGTAATTGTTAAAGGCAATGTCTCGTTATACTGCATTAAAACAGCATCTGAAGTTAATAGGTTTTCCACCTGTTGGAACGCGTGCTCCTCTCGGTGCCCCCAGACCCAGGTTGCTTTTTTGTCGAGAAGCCTATGTAGGGGCTCAGCTACGGTCACTTTGTGGGGCAGGAAGATGTTGTAAAAATTAATGAGCCCCAGGAAAGCTTGGAGGTCAGTCTTATTTCTGGGTCTTAGGGCATTCTTGATTGCTCTTAGCTTGCTATTGGTGGGGTGAATGTCTTGTCTATTGATTAGGTACTCCAGGAACTCTACTTTATCTGTACACAGTTGACATTTATTTTTTTTTAACCTTAAGGCCGGAGAACCAGTTTAAGACACTCCTTTAGTATTTCTCTATTCGGGGAAGCAATTAAAACATCATCAAAGTATGGTACGACCCCTTTTATCCCCTGTAAGAGTCTCTCCATCAAACTCTGAAAAATCCCTGGGGCTACGCTAACTCCGAATTGGAGTTGGTTGCACTTAAAGGCGCCTCGGTGCGTAACGATCGTTTGTGCCTCTGCTGTTTTTTTTATCTACAGGCAGTTGTTGGTACACCTGTGTTAAATCCAATTTAGCGAAGACTTTTCTGCCCCCCAGGGAATGGAGGAGGTATTGTACCACTGGCACTGGGTAAGTGTTCTGTTGAAGGGCGTGATTCAGGGTGGCATGGTAGTCCCCACAAATCCTTAAAGATCCATCCGGTTTGATGGGTGTTACGATTGGGGTTTCCCAAGGAGCATGGTCTGTTGGTTCTAAAACACCCTTGGCTATTAATTTATCAAGCTGCTTGTCAATCTTTGGTTTAAGGGCAAAAGGTACTCGACGAGGCTTAAGGAGGATGGGGGCTACTTCAGGGTTAAGGTTAAATGATATTGGGGTCCCCTTGTACTTGCCTAGTTTGTCTGCAAAGACGTCCTGGAATTCCTGGATGAGGGCCTCCTCCCAGTCATTGCTGCTGGTTTGGTGAATGCCGGCTACCTCAATCCCAAGTGGAATGAACCATTGAAGGCCTAACAAGCTAGGCCGATCATGGTCGACGATGGTCAATGGTAAAGATACAGTACAATTTTTGAATGAGACCCGGACTAGGCTGGATCCAACGACCGGTTTCCCTGATAATCCTTGAGTATGATTCTTTGGGTTCTGAGGTCTTGCCGCCGGACGGCAAGGGATTAATTGTTTAAGGGTCTTCCAGGAAACCATCGAGAGAGACAATCCTTAAATCAACTTTCATCATGCAGGGCTGGTTTTCGATGGTGACCTTCACTCGGATCTTCTTTTCATCTAATGATGAGGCATGACCAATTGTAATGGTTTGGTGTGCCTCTCCTCGTTTCGTTGATTGGGCTAGTGGTTTATTTCTGTAGGAGTGGTTGTTCCATTGGTGGTTCAAATGTTCCTGACTCACAGGATGATTTCCTGTGGTTTGGCGGTAGTTGGTTCCCCTCTGAAATGGGCTGAATCCTTGCTTGCTTCTACAGACCTTTCCGATGTGGCCTCTCTTCGCACAAACATGGCAGAGCGCGTCGAGGAATTTGCAGTCTGATCGTGGGTGGTTTGCCCCACAACCTGTGCATTGATGCTGCAGTCTCTGATTACGCTGGTGGCGTTGGTCTCATTCAGACCGGAGCTGGTTGACCTCTTCCTCATCACTTTCTGATGACGATTTGAGGTCCTCGAGGTGGGTTGCCATTGTATGTCCCTCTAGGCGAGGTGAGATTTCACCGGTGAGTTGGTGGAGTGGGGCATTGCTGCGGCCCATTCGGGCAGCCGACTTCCTGGTTGCTTCTGCTGCAATAGCGTCAGTGATGATATTTGCAAGGCTGATGTCACCTTTCGCCATCAGCTTACTTTGCACATGAGGTGCATCTAAACCCAGAACTATTCGGTCTCTTAGAGCTTCTTTGAGGTCAGCGAACCCGCAGAGGCCTCCCAGGTTCCAGAGATCCGCGATGAAATCTGTAACGCTTTCTCCTTTCCGCTGGTCTCTCTGGTAAAATTCATGTCTTCAGACAAGCATTGGTACGGTAGGTGCATCGTGGGCCCGTAGGAGGGGCTTGAGGACATCCCAGTCCATGGATTTCACCTCAGCCAGTTTCGCCAGTGCCTTAGCCATCTTAAAAATGGCAGGCCCGCTGTCAGTCAGAAATACCACTCACTTTTTTCCAGTAGTGGCATCCTTCAAGTTGTTGGTTTCCAGAAACATCTGGAACCGGTCCATGTATGAGTCCCAGTCTTCTTGCACCGGGTCGAATGGAGCAGGTGGTATGGTGCCGCCGGTCATGGTTTCTGCCGTTGATGCGCCTTCAGCCACGTGCTCTGTTTGGTGCTCTGTAGTGTTCAGTCAGCTCTGACGTCTCCGTAACCCACCCTCGTCACCAGTGTTAAGTTCTGTGCATGGACGCAAGGAACGGAGACGAGACGGTGAACAGTGAACTTCAACTCTTTATTAATCATTCTGAACAGAGCAAAAACCTAGGGCAGCAGCAGCCCTTTTATAGGCAAGCTGCTGATCCAGTAACCAATGAGAAACGTGGAGTGTTAACCCCCTTATCCAATGAGAGTGGCTCATTAACAGCCAATCAGATTCTCCTGAACGGACCAATCCGATATTGCTATTATCAGCCAATCAGAAGTGCAGGACTAGAAACCTGCTATTTTCTAAAGGTTTGATAAAACTTTATTTAAGCGTTTTATTAGTTCATAACACTTTCTATGGCAAATATTTTCTTGTTCTTTCATTAATTGTGGAACTTTTGCCCATATCATTCATGTTTCCCTGCATTTAAGGAAAACAAATTTTCTAGAGAAAGAGAATGATTAATAAACAGAAGACGAACACAAGTTTCACTTAAGAGCAAAGTATTCTAACCAGGCCAAGCCTTTTCCTATTGTAAAAATTTGCTTTTGAGATATAGCTAAATGTGCACTGGTGATAACATTAGATAAAAATAAAGAATAGATTTCTATTCATTCTTAGAACGTTGTAAGCTCAAAAAACAAAACAAAACAAAAACAATTGGCTTTAGACATTGGTACCCACCCTTGAAAGTTTTTCTTTTTAAAAAATGTAATACACTATCGACAAAGACAAATGCAAAAGGATAATTGAAAAATATCTTTAATCTTCTCCACTTTTCTATGTTCTAATTGGAGTAAAGAGAAATAGGCTGTGGTTTCAATAAAGAAAAAGGATCCTTGAAACCATTTTCACCTACATGAAGGATGTTATTAAAAAGGGGTGAGTGAAGATAAAGATTCTATTTTTTTTTCTTACCCAAAACAGCTTTAAGAAGCAACCTTAACATTTTTCTTCTTTAAGGACTCTGTTACAAAGCAGCAATATTATTAGTATGGTTTGTCGCACACTCAACCAGATGTTCATGCTGGAGTTGGCATTTTTATCCACCTATCCAGTCTTTATCAAGGACCTGGGATAAGTAGTGCTGTTGTGTGAAAGTGTTAAAGGTATTGTCACATAATGTAAACTATTCCAAGTAAAGTTGTCTTTTGAAATTGACTAAGTTATTATTATTAGTTCACAGCTAAAGCTGTGTTCACTACTTCAGCCTTGATGTAAAAGCCATTGATGTACACCAGGGTAAGAATGCTTTAAAATATGGACTGGCAGTAATTACTACTGCCATTAACTTGAGAGCCAGGGCAGTGTTGTGCAGGGAACCCTCAGCCACAGAAGTTCACTTAGTAACTTTGTATTAGTTTTATTCTCTTGCTCAGTGCAACCTAGTTCATAGGGATGGCTGGTCTGGAAACATGGAGAAGTTTCACAATGCATTTGTTTCTTGAGCTTCTGAAGAAAATATGACATTCAACAAAAGAAGAATGTGGTATTATGGTAGCAGTTGAAGAAAACGTTGCATTATTCTCAAAACAAAAGCATCTTCAGTGCTTTAGAGTATATGTAGTCTTCATTTTTTTCTATAATGGATAACTTCTTTTATAACACTAAGACTATGTAAATGTTGGAAGCAAGTATGTGCATATCACCTGTTATGTTTTGAGCATGGGCAAGAAAGAATGGAGACAAGCCTCTGAATGGTGAACTTCAGCTCTTTATTTACATCGTGACTTCTGCTTCAATAGCAGTTAAACCCGCCTTATATAGGCAAACCCTGTAACTTTTAACCAATAACGAGCTAGGAGCGCTAGCTCTTATAACCAATAGGAACTCTTTGTTAAGAGCCAATCGGATTCCCCGGAATGGGCCAATCCGGTCTGGCCGCTTAACGGCCAATCAGAAGTGTAGGGCCAGAACCCTGCACTTAACTCCAAGCTCACACTTTATTAAATCTTTATGCATTCACAAGATCACCCAAAAACATACACTCAGGAGATAATGTGAATCTCATTCCACCTTTCTTGTTCAATCAAGTTTTATGCTTCAGATGGTTTGGAACACAAGTTTGATGTTCCACAATCATAGAAACAAAGGAATCATAGTCAATTCATCTCAAAGTCATGAGAAGACATTTATTTTTCTGCTGATTCCCAATATTTTTGGGAAAAAGGCTTTCCTAAGGAAGATCAATAAATAGAAAAATCTGACACATAGGCAGTGGCATTTTCATGTCTCCTATCCAGCCGGGCTAGTTGTTAATAGTGTGTTTCTGCGGTGAAAAATGATGCATTCATTAATAGGTCCATACAAAATAGGTGTGGGCCAGTGGTGATATTCTTTTTTTTTTTTTTTTTGGTCAAAAAAAAAATCTCACAGGTTTCTTCTCTGTTCAGGATGCCCTTTCAAACCTCAGCGAATTTACAACACAAAAGAAATTTCTCGCCCAGCTGACACACTTTCTTTCCAGCCTATATTCTTTTTTTTTTTTTACTACCGGTTCTGTGGGCATGACTTAGTGGCCATGGAAGGGGAAGAATACTACAAAATCTCCATTTCCATCCCACTCCAGGGGAAGGATACTTTAAAATCCCCACCCCACTAACCTGCTTTCCAG